>JANAVB010026000.1:3754754-4139478 GCA_029216955.1 Iris pallida
TAACTAGTAAATGTGTGGTTTTGTGCTAAGTCATGTCTAAAAAAACAAAATGGTAACTAGAGTAATACCTGCTAGATCCTCAATCTCGGGATGGTTGTCTATCACCGCCATGGTAAATACTTACCTTTTCCCTTGTCTATTCATCTCATGTCTAATCTGTCTAAACTGTGCTGCCTAGTCGGGTAATGGTGGTCCTCTCCGATATCCTTGTGGTGCTTCTAGTCCCGATGCTAGGGGACTTGCATCTGCTGTTGAGCTGGTATTAACAAGTAGTATTGGTCCTTGGATCTGCTGATGTGGTGCTAAGGCATATTGTCCAGGACAATCCTTGACCTTATGCTACTCCCCTACATGCAAATAATGGCCTAATCGTATGCGGCAATCTCTCTGAATGTGTCATTGCCTTCCACAGAAATGACATATAGGCTTCTCTCGAGTCTGGTAGGGCCCGCTCGTACATCATGGGACATCTAATAGGTCTACCCTGGTCAACTCTAACTGGTCTGGTATTGGGGTAGGGCGCCTCTGGTCCTGCTGTGCCTCCTTACAGAGGAGCTCCTAGCTTCTAACTTATTCCAAAATGGATACGTGAGAGATTCGAGATTGCGCAGTAGTATAAGGCTTGAGCTCTGGTACGAGCCCCTGATAGAATCTCCTCGCCTTCCCCTGCTCCGTCGGGATCAACACAGTACCAAATTTACTCAGGCGGCTGAACTCTGCGTCGTACTCATATACCGACATGTTCCCTTACTTCAGATGAATAAACTGATCGTAGAGTGCATCTCGAACATGGATGGGGAAAAATCTCTCATAGAAGAGGTCGTAGAACTCCTTCCATGTGATCCTAGTGCCCAATCGTCTTTCTTCGGCCTTCTACCAGTAATGAGTATTGTCTTCTAAGAGTAAGTCCACCGCTGTCATCCAATCATGTTCTGGCAACTGGGATACCTTTAAGAATTTCTCCGTGCTGATAAGCCATGCAAAAACTTCTAAAGGATCCTTGGTACCCTTAAAATTCTTAGTCCCCATGTCGATAAAGTCCTTAATGGAGCCTATATAAGGTTGTAGAGCTAGTGCTGGAGCTGGTACCGGGGCTGTGGTAGAGGTCTAGCTAGGTAGGCCATCATGCTCTGCCTCAACAGTTTAATTTGCTGCCCCTGAGACTATAGCATAGCATACATAAACTGGGTAGTCGGGTTCGCATCAGTTGGAAGTGGGGGCATCTGAGGTCCGGACTATGGTGAAAACTGCTGATGAGATGGTGGTGATATATTCCCTCATGGTGGTACTGCAGTAGTCTGCCCAGCCTAGCTGACTGGGGGTACTTGGGTCTCCTGCTGTACCGTCGATGGGTTCATGGTAGTCTGCTGCTGTCCTAGCTAATACGGGATCACCATGGTTACTGGGGAAACCTGTTTCTCCTGAGTAATCGCATCACCAGATGTGACGGCCAGGTTAGAGATGTGTTCGCTTCGTAGATTCATATTGCTGGCACGAAGGTAGGAGCAACGTTAGAATATATTCAAATAAGTTGCAAGTCAAGAAATTGGAAGAGAGTTCAATAAGGAAATAAAGGAAATGTCAAAAATTCATGGATGCCTAGAGGGCAAGTATATTTGTCTAATATGCTAAGCTAACCGTATCTCAATCCATGTAAAATAATCATACGAAAGGTGAACCAAGTGCACTATGGTTGATCAGGCCATCATGCACCAGTTCTGATAGACAATATTGTTAGTGGGGTACCTCTAATAACATATATGTCATGAAAAAGCTTGATAAAGGACTAAGCTTGTAAAACTAGGATATAATAGCAGCATTGGTCAAGATAGCAAAATATAAGTATGCTAGAAAATGATTAAAGAAATATAATAATTCAAGTTCCTCAAGAGTCTGTGTTTCGTTCGATGTTCGCGTATGTGCAGTTATCCTACAGCCTTCAGGTCTAAGGCTTTGGTTAAGGCCGAAAGGAATGTTAGGTGCAAGTTATTCTACCCAACTTATAAGGGTTAAACTGGTAGTTTGATGGAACGATGGAATATGTCTACCTAGTTTGCATGAAAGAAGGATAAGAATCTACGGGAGAATAAATCAAGCAAGAAGCAAATCAAGATAGTCAATTGTGAGTTCAAAAATTGAAGCAAGGAAGGAGGTCATGTATGTGGATGAGATCCTAGACTCTAATCCTATATGCAGGCTGGCTTGGTATGGTAAAGTAACCAAACAATTTATCTATGACCTGCATGGGCACCACAAAAACATGTAATGTCCCAGTCCCAAAGTACGCATGACTAGGAACGTAGCATGCCAGCTGTATTTATACGAGATATACTCCAACAAATAAAAATCTCGAATACACACATAAGTTGTATTATGAATAAATAATAACAAACAGTCACTGGTAAAAGCTACATCTCATCCATAATAGAATACAAAGAAAATAGTATCTCAAGAATCAAAGTAAATGTCAAAATATAGTTGTTGGCCGGGCGGAGACAAATCCACTACCGGTACTAGAATAAACTGAAAGGGAATAGAGTCCAACCTCCAAGATAAACAGAATAAGAAAAAGATAACTAAATAGGCTCCTCGACCCAATAGGGGCAGCTGTGATCAGAAGGTACGACTCGCTCGAATGTGAATGATGAGCCTAGACCGGAGCTATACTCCTGCGAAAAGTCTTGCACATCTATACCTGGAGAAATCACCTGGTCCTTAGAGGGACGTAAAAAGGTACAAAAGTATATACCACAGAAACTGAATATAAACTGGTTAAAAATAATAAGTCAAATCGGATCATATCATGGTCCAATACTCCACCATTTAATTAACGTACCATCCCCCCCCAACCAAACAAGGACATGAGATGGCATCCTAATCCATGATGATGATCTTTCTAAGTCATGAATCCAATATATAGTATCCGGACCACAACAAGGTTCAATACCTTCTCATTGGAGCAGTGAACCACACCTACAATCAAACCATGACAAGGTGTTACAAACTAGTATGCGATAAGTTACTGTTCCAGGCCGCAATCAGATATAAATACCTAAACCAGAGGTACCTATACCTAACAGATAGGGTAGCGTAGCATTCTATGTGTATGCAGTTTAAGAATATCCCTCCAACGCATGGGCTCTCTGGCTAAAAATGGGATCGACATAGTCCCCACTTGGGACACCAAGGGCCTCAAGCATAACCGTTCCTCGAACGTCAGTGGCCAGCAATAAATAAGGGGTCGTCAACCCGCATCTCTGGTGGAGCGTACGATCACAAGAGAAGTGTGCATAGTAGCCCATACGCTAAGTATATGTCCTCCCTACCCAATGCCTATATGTTGCCTTGACAACACATAACCTCTATAACGGCTAAGTCAAACTATCATGCAATCCTATTAGCGGTTAATCCTATCGCACGGCTTATACGTACTGGTGGCCAGCCAGTCACGCATGTCTGAGTTCTATATGCGACTCAGACTTCGTGGTAGAAATGTGTCAAGGCCTATGAAGGCAACACAACAAAAAGGCGGTCCCTTAACTCTAGGTTTAATGTGTAAAAAGTAAATAAATAGTAGGAATATAAAACTATAACAAGGTATCACAGTTTATTTTGCAGAAGGAAATAATAACTAGATACATGAGTATGAACTAAGTAAATAGACAGCAAATGACAAGGAATCTTGCCTGAAGGTAGTGTGCAGAATGGCGACGTCCGAGGACTCAAATTGTCAGAATAGTGAAGCAACGAAAGCCAACTTTTATGAACGATTTTGGATGCTGAAATAAACATCACAAATAGTTTTGGTGTAAAATAAATATCTAAGAAATGCCTGTCCAAAAGTCCAATTCTGGATACAGGGGCAAAATCATAATTTTAGGTCAAAACGATGTCCGCCGTTGGACTGATAAAGGAATTTTTTTGGGATATGCGACAAAAAGCAAATGATACAGAGTATTCAATAAGAAATCACTTATTGTTGAAGAATCAATCAATGTCAAGTTTGATGACCTAAATTTCAAAAGACAATACGACAGTGACAATGAAGAAGAAACTCCCACAACAGAAGATACTTCCACGTCTTATCTGGAACTTTTGTCAAAACGTATGCGATTTATACCAGACCATCGCGAAGACCTGGTAATCAGTGATGTGTCAAAAGGCGTAAGCACTCGTTCCATCTCAAGATAATTGGTAATAGCAAATGTTGTATTTATTTCCAAAATTGAACCTAAGAATGTTTTAGAAGCTTTTTCTAATAAATTTTGGATTTATGCTATGCAAGAGGAACTTAACCAATTTGAACGAAATTAAATTTAGGAACTTGTTCCCAGACCTATTGATCATCCGATCATTGGTACTAAGTGGGTGTTCCAAAATAAGTTAGATGAGAATGGCTCCGTCACACTCAACAAAGCACGTCTAGTAGCTCATGGCTATAATCCAGAAGAAGGCATTGACTATGATGAGACATATGCTCCAGTTGCTAGATTAGAGTCCATTCGTATGCTTTGTGCTTTTGCAAGTTTTCATGGTTTCAAACTTTTTAAAATGGATATTAAAAGTGCATTTTTAAATGGTTTTTAAAAAAGAAGAAGTTTTCGTAAAATAACCTCCAGGCTTTGAAGATTTCAAATTTCTTGATCACATATTCAAGCTTCGGAATCTCTCTACATTCTCAAACAAGCACCCCGTGCATGGTATGAGCGTCTTAGTTCTTTCCTACTTAAATACGATTTTTCAAAAAGGAAGGTTGATTCAACTTTGTTTATAAAATCTTTGGACAAAAATGTTTTACTAGTACAGATATATGTCGATGATATAATCTTTGGAGCTACTGTTGATATGCTATGTAACGAGTTTGCTAAGTGTATGCAGAGTGAATTCAAAATGAGCATGATGGGGGAATTAATATTCTTTTTTGGACTGCAAATTAAGAAAAGTTCACAAGGGATTTTTATTAGTCAAGCCAAATATACAAAAGACTTGCTTAAGAAATTTGATATGGAAAATGTCAAACATAATGGCACTCCAATGGCAACGTCTATAAAGCTCGATATAGATGAAAGTGGTATACTAGCCGACATACGTAAGTATAGAGGTATGATTGATAATTTACTATACTTAAATGCTAGTCGTCTAGACATTATGTTTGCGTATGCTTATGTGCTAGTTATCAGGCTTGTCCTAAAGAATCATATGTAAGTGCTGTTAAGCGTATCTTACGATACCTTAAAGAAACTTTGACAACCGGTCTTTGGTATCCCAAAACTGATTCGTTTGACCTGATAGGTTACTCAGACGCAAATTTTGCTGGATGCAAGGTCGATTGTAAAAGTACCAGCGGTACATATTATTTTCTAGGAAAGTCATTAGTCTCCTGGTTTTCTAAGAAACAAAATTCAGTTGGATTATCAACTACTGAAGCTGAGTATATAGCTGCAGGACGTTGTTGTGCACAAATTTTGTGGTTGAAATAAACTCTGTAAGACTTTCAATTATCCTTTCACCATATTCCCATTTACTGTGATAATACTAGCTCTATTAATCTCACTAAGAATCCCATATATCATTCACGCACTAAACACATAGAAATTAGATATCACTTTTTGAGAGACCATGTTTTGCAAGGTGATATTGTTTTAGAATTTGTTGATACTGAACATCAACTAGCTGACATCTTCACAAAGCCTTTGGCTGAAGATCGTTTTAACTTTATACGAAAAGAATTAGGAATTCTGGATATTGAGGTAATATAATATAATATTATTTTTCAATGAACAAGAATTCACTAAATTTATTTAGGCTATAAGCCGAAAGGTCCCTTCTGTCACACAGGTGTAAATAACCTGAAACGACACGGTGTACTAATCTTTGGACTACTGCTAGCTGGGATCCGGCCTCTACAGCTAACCCAAAATATTTATAGCAATTTATGGGAAATTAATTAATAAATATTAAATTATTTTCTTCAACACAATTAATTATAATTTATTTTTCGTATTTATGTTAAAAACTATCACACTGTTTTCAACAACTGCCTTGAAACCCTAGAGACCGAACTCTGTCAGAGTTCTAGTCGAACTCGTACCGAACTCGGTCTGAGGGATTTCAAACAGAAGCTGGACAGTCGAGCCCCCTTCTATTTAATCCCTTTCTATCATCTTCTTTCTTATCACAGCAGCATCAAACCCTACCGAAAACCCGAACCCTAACCTCCCTGTTCTCCTTCATCCAAGCTCTTCAAGATTTCAAACTTCGGATCGGAGCTCTCTCGATGTTCTCTACCATCGTCTACCATCAATTTTGGTATATCTTTCTCCTTTCTCTCTGTGCTTATTTTTATATGGCTCCAAAACAACCTATTTCTTCTCAAAAGAAGAGAAAAGTTGATGAAGGTTCGTCCTCGACTCCACATGAGGCGGCCTCCTTTTCACTTTACACTCCTTCGAGACCCAATAGAGATTTCTTTGATGAATTTATTTTTGTGTCCCAAGAAGCTTCGGACTCTTGGTTCACGGACTTTCATAAAAGAAAAATCTGTCCGGGCGCTCCTATCAACTTCACGTTATTTCCTGATCACTCTAGTATATTCACATATCATCATTTGTTAGATTAGTTCAATCTACTTTTTTCGTTTATACCAATGCCATTCGCATGTTCTATTGTAATTTTTCGGTCACAAAGGGAACGGTTAAATCTAAAGTTGGTGGAGTTGACATCGAGTTTGATGTCGATGATTTAGCAATCATTCTCCACATACCCAACGAAGGGGAAGCACTTGTCGAAATCATATATATTGAGTTTCCCGAGGGGACAACTTTTGATTCCTTGATTCGCTTAGTGGACCGAATCCTCGACCCCATGGCACTCTTCGCCCTAGACATATGAACAACTACTTCTATGATCTCCATCGCATGGTGTTCTCCACTATACTTCCTACTAGGAACCCTCAGCAATTTATCATTTTCACTTTCACGTTTCTTTTAGTCTTCCCAAGACTATCATCTCCGCTATGGAACGTTGTCGCAAGACTTCCTCGTGACGCCTTCTATACGTGATGTACCTCCCTATCATCTTTCAGTATCTTGAGGTCAGTCTTGAGGACTGTGCTGAGGATGCTGCTCGTGCCTATCTTCATGAGCATCGTCGCCCAGCTCAGCCTGCATAGGTTCTACCTCCTGTAGTCAATCCCACTTCCACTGATTCTCAGGCTACTCATCCTCCTGCCGATGTTACTCCCGAGTCCCTTCAGACTCTCATGCTGGATTTGTTCTGTGCTATGGATTTCCGTACTACCCTTCAGCTCCAGACCATCTTGAATACGGTTCATGATTTGTCATATAGCCTTGCTCACAACCCTAGTGGCCCCATTCCTATGGTTCGTGATCTGACCCGGCTTGGTTATCGTATTGATGACCGTGAGGCACAGCGTTACTTTGACCCTGCGGCTGCTCGATATGACCCAAGCCGATGTGCTGAGACCGGTCCTTCTAGTTCTGCTGGTGCTGCATGTGATGATGATGATGAGGATGATAGTTGAGGATTTGTTATTCCTCGTGATAGTTTAGTGATTTTGTTATGTTTTGACTTTATTTTAGTTGGCATGTATTAGTGATAAATGTTTCTTTCAAGCATTATCAGTTATGACTTTTTTTAGTTTCTTTTTCTGTGTGATGTATGCAAAACTTTTTTCAATTTATTCTAGTATTTCCATTATTCCATGCATGTCTTCTATTATGTATTGTGGTTTTATTACTATACCATTTTGCTATTATAACAAAATGGGGGTGTAAGAGATTGATTAAAGATTGATTCATTTAGATTTGATTCATCTTGGATACAACTTACGATTTCTATTACTATATTACTAATTTGGTTTGAAAGAATTTTGGTTTAGACTCTACAGATACAGATTCAGCAGAATGTTTTATTACGGGGGAGTAATAAGACTTGACCGTATACTACGGGGGAGCATTGAGCATTGTACTGTACCATTTTTGACGGACAAAAAGCTACTACCGTACACTCCGTACTCATCAAGTCTACATCCACTTCAAACTGAACTTTTTCTTAAGTATCAATCGTAGTTTTGTCACATTATCAAAATGGGGGAGATTGTTGGCAAATTTAGCCATAGTCAAACCGATTTCGATAAGTGTCTTAAAACTTCTATCTCGATATAAAAGGAAACGAAGAATACAGATTACGTTGACTCTGAGATTTTATATTTATTCTATGTTTTTCTATTTTATGGAGTCTAGATTATTTGTGAATCGGGATCACTGGCAATTAGAAGTCTATCCTAAACAAACCCATCTTGATTTATTCCTAAACTAAACCAAACCAAACCAATTCTTGATTTGATCCTAAACCAAACCAGATCCAAAAACCAAAAACTGCCCTGGAATTAGGCTAACCGGACTCGGCCAGTGTTCTGCCCGAACTCGGTCAGCAAAATTCACTCCTGGTCAGAAGCTTTACCTATTCTTGTGGATCTCTAACGTTTAAATTTTTGAACGTTAGGGTACCGAGTTCTGCCCGAACTCAGTCCTAAAAAAACTATAAATAGAGAAGAAATTTTTATTTCTAAATACAGATTCAATCTTCATCTTCTCTATCTATTCCTAAGCTTTCTATTCCATTCCCAAAGTTTTAATCTTCAAATCTCCAAGTCAACTCTATTCTTCTAAGTGCCGGTGGTTTCCGAGTAGGAGTTTCGAATTGTACAAGCTTGAAGTATAAAAGCTTTCTTCAGAAAGGTGTTGAAGTTTATTCATGGGCTTCGGATAAAAACACGAAGGTGGTGAAGTTGGCATGTTCTTCGGAGCAAAACATGTGGGGTAATCTATTTCAAATAGTAGATTCAAACATCGGGTTGAGTACTCGAGACTAGACTAGCCCTCACAGAGAAAACCAGTATAAATCTGCTGTCTTTGCATATTGCTTTTTCGCCCTGATTTTACTGACTTACTTGCAATTATTTTATATATATATATATATTAATATATATATATATATATATATATATATATATATATATATATATATATATATTGCTTCACCTGCTTAGAGTTAAATATTTAATTGCTAAATATTCTTCGCTGTAGTCTATTCACCCCCTCTAGAGGGTGGTGCCATTATTTCTACAAGTACTGTGAGTGACCGAAGGAACGTGACTCTGAACCTTCTCTGCTAAAGAGATTCACGATCCTTGCAAAGACGCAAGCGGCTCCAATATCAAGAAGCCATCATAAGCCCATGCTCTGAAACGATGACTCAGGACAATTAATGCTAAGAGCTAGGCGTGACACCAGCCATCACCTAGCTCGTACAGTCCTGACACGTGTTCATGCTTCTGTTCAAAGTATCCCGAGCTTGACTCAAGTTCGGGATACTTTGAAGGGGGTCTTGTAGAAGCATAAAAATATCAGCTGAAGACATCCCTTCGTCACAGCGCAGAAGATGCAAAAGTCTAAGGCTCAGAGTCGAACTCCTTAAGAAGGACATTTGCATACTTCTCAAGGGTAGCGATGCCTCCTTCTACACAAAGTTCTTGCATAAGAACGTGGCTTCTACAAACGAAAAATGCCTCAACCAGCAGCCAACTTACACAAGGCCGATCGTCGCTCAAAGTTAAGTTTGGATCTTGCATGGTGGTGAAGGATGCCGAGAAGAAGACAACGGCTCTTCAGAGGAGAACTTCCCCTTTTAAAGGACCGAGAATGGCCCAGAGCGCACGCCACATGGCCGACGATCAAAATTCCCACTTTAATGGGACAAACCTAAGGCTCAGCACTTTGAATGTTGGTCTTAGACCCTTGGAATTCCCCTATTATGGTGACAATTTAGAGAAAAGTTCCTTAAAGAGCGAATATTTATTGTTCTTTGCTTCAGAAGCCAAAGCCTTCAAGCCAGAGGTACAGCCATTTGCCTGCGCCAACCTTAGAAGCAAGATAGTGGTGGACCCCCTCCCATTCTTTTACTTTAGAAGCCAGTGACTTCACTCCAGAGGCGCAACTACCTGCCTGCACCAATCTCAGACGCGCAAGGGTGTCATACCCTTTCCTTTGCAGCCATCGCCTTCACTGTTCATAGGCATAGCTAATTACCTATATCCGCATGAGGCACAGGAGTGATATGCTCATACCATCTCCATTCCCATGGTGTAGTCGTCTGCTATGATTCAGAAGCTTAAGTCACTTCTCTACAAGAGACTTGGGACCTCCCATCGCAACCAATGCAATTCAGTCTTCGGTCCTAAAGAACAGTAACCTCGCTAACCTGAAGCACAAGCCTACTTGTCGCCTATAGCACAGTGACTCCGGTATCCCGAAACACATCTTCATATGCTGCTCTATATACACAAAAGTCTCATCGTCATTCGAAGCCAAGTCCACTCGTCGCCTAAAAGCACAGAGGTTCCGTCGTCTCCAGAAGCACGGTCTACTCGTCGCTCCAGAAGCACATCACTACTTAGTCCTCACCAGAGGTGCAGGAAGCATAGGTCCACCCCAATTGGTTTCTTTAAACCGCCTATTGTAGAGAAGATTGGGATTAAATCATGATTGATATCTTATCAGATTGATTTAAAACTTAGACGAGGATAAATTAGACTCCAAATCTAGGATGAAATCCCGAGATTTACTCGGTTATATCCGAGCAAGCAAATCGGCATGCGCTACATGTCACCTCCTTTGGTTATGTTTATAACCACCAGAGATCTCGTTTGAGGGAAATCTCGATGTCCGCCAAATGTCAGCGTCGCAGAAGTCCGCACCGTACAATGACGCAGATTTTTTCATATCTCAGAAATCCTAATACACATCGTATATGTGCTCGGTTGTCTATAAATAGAAGGAGTTCTTCTTCCACTAAAGCATCGACATAGAAAAATCGACAATCGACAATCTTCAATCTTCAAAGGATCAGCAATCTCTATCCACGAAGAGTCGACCACCCTCATCCACGAATCAACCAAAGAACCAACCAACCAACCAACCATCTTCAAGGGATCTTCTCCTCCAGACAGCCTCTTGATCGGTGACCCCAGAGTCCCATCAAAGTTGCCAGAGAGCCATAGCAAGGTTGATTCTTCGTCAGATCGTCAATGGAGTAAAGGAGCCGCTGCAGTGCTTGATCTCAACCGTCACACTTTTCCAGAAACCTCTTCTTCCTATACTTAGAATATCCAATTTAGGACTTTCTTTTTTGTACATAGATACCTTATACGTTCAATAAAGTAAAAAAAATTGTTCAATCTTTTGTTATGTCGAACATGTATCACCTCCGCTCACTTAGAAAAGTAGTCTGTGATAGCGAGGAAGAACCGATGTCCTTTAGAGGACGGAGGGCTGATCGGCCCGATAATATCCATTCCCCATGCTTCGAACAACCAGGCGGCCGCAGTGGTGTATAGGAACTCAGGAGGTTGGTGGATGAAGTCAGCATGCAACTGACATACCCATCTCTTTGTATAGTCAATGGCGTCTACTATCATAGTGGGCCAGTAGTAGCCCATGCAACACAGTCGGTCCTGTAACTTAGGATCAGGCTGGTGAGCTCCATAGGTGCCATCATGTGCCTTCCTGAGTGCTTTTTTTGCTTCAGCATTAGATAGGCACCGAAGGAGAAGTCCGTCGTATGAACGACGATACAGTATTTTGGTAGCTGTGTCATAAAAGAACCGGAGCGAGCGTCTCTTGATAGAAGTGGCTTTCTTCGAGTCCTCGGGTAGGATTCCGTAGACTGCATAGTCTATGAATGGGAATTGCTAGTTCCGAACGTCAATATTAGTGTCTGTCTGTACAGAGTAACTTAGACACATGTGTAGATTATTCTTTGGGCAAACCAGCTTCCGACCCATTACTGTGATGTAGTACTGGATTCTGACTGGAGCTGTCAGAGAAGCAGCGAAATCGACGAGGACGTCGGCCTCCAGGTTTTATAATCGAGGTACATGTTCTATAGAGAACTCTGTAAAGGTAGAGATGATGTCGATTGCCGCCTGATGATAGGGGACTAGGTCTTTGTGTCGAACCTCATATTGTCCTCGAACCTCGTTAATTATCAACTTCGAGTCGCCATAAGACTCGAGGTAGTCAACCCCTAATTATTTGGCAAACTGGAGCCCGATGATGAGAGCGTTATACTCAGCAACACTATTGGTGCATTATTCCATGAGAGAATATACACGATGGATGACCAAGCCTTCATGAGTGACCAGGAGTACTCCTACTCCTACGATGATTTTGCCTTTGGGGCATGTTCTCGTAGCATCGTCAAAGAACATTCGCTAGACCGGATTATTTGTGACTGCGTTGGACTCCAAGATCTCGTCAGGAAAACCATCATAAAGTTTTGATGTTTTCTGTACAGGATGCACGGCCAACAAGTCTGCTAATGCTTGGCCCTTAACTGCCTTTTGTGGGATGAACACCATATCATAAGGCGTCGAGAGGATCGCCCATGTGGCTAGTCACGAGTTTAGTGCCCCTACTTTAGTCATAAGGACATTGAGGGGATTGACTCGGGAGATGACATAAATTATCTGTCCAGCCACATAATGGTGCATCTTTTAGATGGCGAAGACTAGAGTGAGACACTCCTTCTCAACAGGATTATACTGATGTTCAACACCAATCATGATCCTGTTCAGATAGTAGATTGCCTGTTCGTGGACTTCATTGCTTTTTTGGGCTAGCAAAGCGTACCTAAAGAATGGTCCATGGCCTGGAAATATAGTAGGAAGGGTCTCCCCACGACTGGTGCTACTAGGACTGGTGCACTGGTGAGGTATTTCTTGATGTCGTCGAACGCACACTAGCATTCTTTGGTCCATACATAAGAAACCACTTTCTTCATTAGCTTGGTGAGTGGTTGACACCGCCCAGAGAGATTTTCTACGAATCTTCTGATGTATGCCAAGCGTCCTTGCTGGCCTTGAAACTCATGAAGATTCTTCAGGGGAGCCATGTCCATATTCGCCTTGGTCTTTTCAGGGTCAATGTGAATACCCTTGGCTATGACGATGAAGCCCATGAACTTATCGCTGAAAAACCCCAGAAAAGACTTGGTTGGGTTCATCTTCAGCCGATGTGTCCTCATTAAGTAAAACATCATCGTCAAGTCATCCAGATAATTGGCTTTCTTTCGACTTTTAACGGCAACGTCATTAACATAACATTCTGCCATTTTATGGAGATGTTTGCGGAATATGGTGCTCATAGTCCGCTGATATATTGCTCCAGCACTCTTCAAACCGAAAGGCATCACTATGTTATACTAGATTTCTTTTGGAGTCCGGAATGAAGTATTTTTTTTGTCTTCAGGGAACATCTTAATCTGGTTTGTTTGTAGTGAATGAAAATTTATACAAACTTTTGTGTTTCAAATGTATAAAAGAGTACAGAAGATTCCTAAATAGGAGATCTAGGTACAAAGGTTTCTAGGAAAGTGAGACAGTGGAGATCGAGCACTGTAGCGGCTTCTTTACTCCGTTGATGATCTGATGATGAACTAAACTTGCTCTGACTTTCTGATGCCCGTGAGAGGCAATCTGGGTTGCCAATCAAGAAGATATCGAAGACTCCTAAATGAAGGAAGACTTCTTCTATTTATAGGCGGGCACATATATGATGTGCGAAGGGGTGTTTGGCGTGCAGGAGCACTACGCGTGCAAGATTTCAGAGAAATATGTTGTAACTGCTCCGTGAGGGCTGCTGCTGAGGTGATACATGGCGGTCATTAGAATTCTCTGTTATCGAGATCTTGGACAGTTAGCTTCTTTCATCAATATGACCGAGTAACTGACACGTGGCATGTATCCATTGCTCGACTATTTTGTTTGGATGAAACCGAATAGATCTTGCTCCTATAAAAAGAACGACAGTTTAAATAAACTGAATCCTGACCCTATTTGAGGAGCGACGGTTTGAACAAACTGAATTTAATTGTATCTGAAAAGATACAACTGTTTAAACGAACTAAATTTGATTGTATCCGAGGAGATACAACTGTTTGAACAAACTAGATGTAATTTTATCTGAGAGATACGAATGCCATACTGGCAACGTGGCATGATGCCACATTGTGGAGGACCTGCATATTATACGAGCTGTGCTTTTGGGCGATGAGGAGACCGTGCTTCTGAGGAAATGAAGTCACTGCACTTTTGGGCGACGAGAAGACTGTGATTATGAGGCAACGAAGTCACTGTACTTTTGGGCGACGAGGAGACTGTGCTTCTGAGGCACCAAAGTTACTGCACTTTTGGGCAATGAGTAACTATGGTCTTGAGACAGCAAAGTCGTTGCACTTTTGTGCTTCTGAGGTGACAAAGTCACTGCACTTTTAGGCGACGAGTAATTGTGCTTCTGCGGCGATAAAGTCTCTATGCTTTTGGATGACGAGTGACTCTGCACTTGTAAAGTTCTAAAAGAGCATAGCTTCTGAGGAGTCCCGAAGGAGCAGAGCTGCGCTTTTGCGAAGCGACGAAGTCGCTACGCTTCTAGAAAAGATTGAAGAGCTACGCTTTTATGAAGCGATGAAGTCTACGCTTCTGGGAACATTAATGACTACTTTTGAGCAGCTAAGTCAACATTTTCTTAATTGCTGCTATTTTAGGGGGCTCGAGAAGAGGTGACTAATAACTTAGTCAAATGAACTGATTAAAATAGATTTATTGTGCAGAGTTCTAGGTTCATCCCATTATTTTGGAGTCCTTTGACCGACTACCATATGGTGTGTGGGTTGGACCACACTTCCTATATAATGGGGAACTTTTTGAGGAAGCCTTTGCTCATTGTTCTTCGATATTCCTCTGTCATGCTCGACCCCGACTTAGCTTCGAACGGCCATAAGCCTTGCATAAGTTGATTATTGGTTGTAGATCTCTTCGTTCAAAGAAGCTGTAATCTTGGTGAAGGACAACTTCCGAGATTCAAGATGCACTTCAACATTTGGCATAAGAGGTTCGAACCTGAACAACATCTTGGAGGTCTTCAAGGACCAAGATACCAGGTCTGGATTGATTGCCAATTCGAAGAGCCACAGGTTGTGCTCTTTCCTATTCAATAATTGCTTCATTAACCGTATTGGAGCAGGGGAGCTCCGTACCTTGTTAGGCTAGAAGAGCCACAGGTTCTGTTGTGAGCTTCGAGCAGGAGCTACGTCCTTGTTCTGCCTTATAGCTAACTTGGAAGTGGTTCTCTCTGACGAGGAAGTAATTTGCTCTGATGCTACTGCATTTTTGTGGACTGCGTATTTTAAAGACTACGTACTTTGTAGGCTGTATGTTGTGCATAGTCTTTATATGTAATCATGAAGAGTCTGTAATAGATCTTTGTAAACATGATTTTAATAAAGAATTTTCTTTTATGCACTGTCTTTTTGTAGTTCGAGTTTTGATATGTGCAGCAATCTTGGCATCTCCTGTGCTTCTGATGTCTTCTGCACTTTTGTAGATGTTACGATTTTTTATGCTTCTACAAGACCCCCTACAAACTTTTCAAACTTGAACAAGTTTGGAACACTTTGAACAGAAGCATGAAATGACACGTATCGCAGGGAGTACACAGTATGTCGCTGACAGGCTGTCGTCATGCTTAGCCATCAGTATTAATGCTTTTGAGTCGTTGTTTCATCTAAAAACAATGATGATGACTCCTTATTTTTAGGAAAAAGATTCATTTTGATTTCGTTTCATCTCCATGCTATTCGAAGCTTTTCTTCAAATACGAAGGGTCTCTTTTGGCCTTATCTGGTGATGTGGCTTCGTCCTATAAATAGGGCTTCGTGCGGAGAGAAAAAACTTTTAGCAATTGCTGTTCTCCTCCAAGCTTTTTCAGAGAAATTTTTTTTTTCTTCCCCAAATCAAACACCCTAGTTTTTCTACTAAGCGATCGAGAGCCCAGAGCTCCCAAGGCGGCTTTCGCGAGCACGAGAAAGGCCAGAGGGAAGTGGCCGGCCTCGGAGGCTTTCTGTGACGCCCCAGAACCAGAATACTGGAGAGCGGGGGTGTACATAGCCAGCTACGTATAATGAAATGAAATCCACCTCGCTCTACGGTCACGGCTGTCTAGATATGAGGGTTTACTACAAGCCAACGGTCTCTTAAGGTAAAGCCTATTGTCTCAATCTCAAACAAATAATATAATTACAAGATGTTAGACAACCAAATATACAATAAAAGGCGTCCCAAATATTACATATTCAGTTGATCATGAAGCTAGTCATACAAAATACGAGGACTAGCAAGAGTTTAGTCATACATGATCAACCCTAGGATTTGTTAATCATGTTTACAGCCCGTAGGCAGACAGTAAGTAAATATGCATCGAGCTAACAGGTGCTCGTCGGCTAAACGCCTCAAAAGAATAAATTTACAATAGAGTGAGCGAAACAAAATAGAAAACACACTCGTATCCCGGGTTTCTTCTAGTCGCCACCATCGGGCCGGAGGTTCGGTAGATCCTCGGGTGCTGCTCCGAAATCTGGCCACACAAAACCAGCTGGGTCAAACCCCAGAAAGAGCAAGTGCCACAAAGGAGGCCACGAAATAAGAACAAAAGCCAGCATATCAGAACATAAGAAAATGGAAGAAAGTACTAGTAAATAAGAGTACAACAAGACAATAAACGACTAGGGACATGGAACCATTCCGGAAGCCAGTTTACAACCCGTAAACCAAACAAGGATCGGGGTCGTAACCCTTCGCCTGAATAGCACCTTGTCTCTACCCATTTATTGTTAAAGATAAGTAAAACAATCATGTTCAGGAGTACCAGGTACTGGGACTAAACAAGACTTAGACAGGGCTAGACAACATCCATTCACAAGCGGCCAAGCAATTACTACGGCTTACTACTTTAACTAACTAGAGTTATCACAAGCCTATTTACTAGCAAGATGCAATGAGAATTTCTCAGTCCCAAGCCCTGCAGACTATCTAGTTATCCTTCCGCGGGTTGAGAGTATGGTTGGGTACATCGCCCAAGAGACGATATACCTTTAGGTGACTTAGAGGGTGTAACACATGTCAGTGTGCTGGAAATGTGCTCTACTCGTCGGCAAGCAAAAAGTCCATTAAAGCGCCCAGATAACGAGATTGCTTGTGACTGGAAATTTTTCATGTTCTAGTTTGATCTAATCATTAGCCTAATCCATATTTAGTGCGAATCCCTGGCCGTGGTACCCAGGGAGTCACGTCCTAGGCATGATGAAAGACAAGACAAGTAGGTTTGCACAAGCAACAAGAAGGAACACCCACGGTGTCAAGGACAAGTCAAGTTAAGTTAAGCTAGCTGTCGCAACAGCACCGAGTTATCAGGTTATTAAGTCAAGTCAAGTTCAGGAGTGCGCCATGGCGGGCCACTATCAAGTTATCAAGTAAATCAAGTTACAAGTTGCGGGTCACAAGTTTTTATCTCAGGTTATGGCCAGGATCAAGAAAGCTAGCCACAAGTCAATTCCTAGAAAATTCGTGTCAAGACGTGTCGGGTCAAGTCAAGTCGTGCTGAGGGCAAGAAATCTCGAAAAACACAAATCAACAAGAGAAGGCAAAGACCAAGGGAAAACCAAGGGACACCATGGCACAAGGTGTGCTAGGTCAAGAGGCAGCCCAAAGTGCGCCGGGCAAGGGCTCGGCTAGGGGGCGCGGGTGCGCTGCCACTAGGGTGCGCAGGGGGCGCAGCCACTAGGGTGAACAGGGGGCGCAGCCACTAGGGTGCGCAGGGGGCGCAGCCACTAGGGCGCGCAGGAGCGTAGCCGCTAGGGCACACAGACGGGCAGGTCAGCAGAACGCGCAAGGGGTCGCGGGAGAAACTGTGCGGGGGCACAGCAGGCCGGGTGCGATAGGCGCGCAGGAGGGGATGACGCGCGCGTAGGCCGCAGTGCGTGGGGGCGGCGTGCGCAGAACGCGGCCAGCGCGGGGCTAAGCGCGTGCAAGGGCGCTGCGCAAGGCGGGTGGCTGGGCAGCGCACAAGGCGCGCCATTGCAGGACGAGCGCACGCGCAGGGGCACGGCGCAAGGCGGGTGGCTGGACAGCGCGCAAGGCGCACGCGCAAGCCGCACGTGCAAGGCAGGCCAGCAGGGAGGGTCTTCTTCTCCATTATTGAGAAGGAGCTCCAATGGGTTCCAAAACTTCAAAATACCACAACTTGGCCATCACAACTCCAAATCCGGGTTTTTAAAGTTCTATCTTGGGTGAAATTTGATTCTTTCGAACATAGGAACATCAAGACTCACAAAAATCCAACTTAAATAGATTAAAACCATGTAAATTCGAAAAATAGGGGAAACTTAGACCTATGGAAATCCATGGGTCAAAATCAAAAATGATAAGTTCTAATGTTGTTCGAGAGGGCTAATCTATCTAATGGACAAATCAAAATGGGTTCTTGTTTTATGGCAAAGAGCACTTCCCTATGGGTGGGGTGTGGAAGAAGGAAGAAGATGATAGAAAATTAATAGAAATTATGGAGGAGAGAGAAAGTTAGGTGGGGATTTTAATGAGGGTGGGTTGTGGTGGAATGAGGGTGGAGTATAGCCAAGGTGTTCTTTTGGGCTTAAAATCAAACCAAACCAACTAAAACCGAGCCGAGCCGAAACCCAAAATACGAAAA
This sequence comes from Iris pallida, assembly GCA_029216955.1. Classification (NCBI taxonomy): domain Eukaryota; kingdom Viridiplantae; phylum Streptophyta; class Magnoliopsida; order Asparagales; family Iridaceae; genus Iris; species Iris pallida. Next base: position 3,773,378 of record JANAVB010026000.1, read on the forward strand.
AAACCCAAAATTCCACAAGTCGAGAAAAATAAAAATACATGGTAAAATCCAACTACGAGTATTAATACAAAATACGGGAAACAGGGGTGACAACTCTACCCACCTTAAAAGAATTCCATCCTCGAAATTTATTCAAGGAGGTAGAGACTGCTACGGCAAGCTACACTAAGCACCAACAACTACACTAAGCAGTTCAATCATACAATCATACATGCAAGCAAGGGAGGGGAAGCATAAGGAATAAGGAAGACATTATACCTTACGAGTCAAACAAGTCGGGATATCGCGATCGGATGTCGTCCTCACGCTCCCACGCTGACTCACCTAGAGAGTGATGACCCCAAGCAACTCGGACTAAGTTAATAGTCATGTTCTTGAGTATCTTCTCCCTCCGGTCCAATATAGACACGGACCTTTTCTCATACGAAAGGTTGGTACCAACAACCAATTCCGAATGGTCCAGGATATGGCTCGGGTCCGGGATATACCGTCGTAATTGGGACACATGGAATACATCATGCACCTCACTTAGCGACGACGGAAGAGCGAGACGATAGGATACATCTCCTACTCGCTCCAGGATATCGAACGACCCTATATACCTAGGACTAAGCTTTCTCTGCACACCAAAGCGAATGACGCCGCGGTTAGGTGAGATCCTAAGGAATACATGGTCGCCGATAGTAAACTCTAAGGGACGCCTGTGAGCATCGGCCCAATGTCGCTTGCGATCTTGGGCAACTCGAAGATGATCCCTGACTTTTCTGACTACTTCAACTGTCTAGGCAATTATTTCTGGACCGAGCATCTGCCTCTCTCCGACATCGTCCTATGCTAGCGGAGAACTGTACTTCCTGCCATACAGTGCCTCGAATGGTGCCATCTGGATGCTGGCCTAGAAACTATTATTGTACGAGAACTCCACCAGGTGCAGGTGATCTTCCCATGAACCACCGAAGTCAAGTGTACAAGATCTCAACATATCTTCAAGAGTCTAGATTGTGCGCTCCGACAGGCCATCTGTCTGCGGATGGTAAGCCGAGCTAAACTGAAGGTGAGTCCCCAAGCTCTCCTGCAAGCTACGCCAAAAGTGTGAGGTGAATCTTGAATCCCTGTCCGAGGTGATACTGACGGGCACACAGTGAAGCCTGACAATCTGCCTGAGGTACATCTCTGCTAGCTGAGTCGTAGACTGCCCAACTCTGAATGGGAGAAAATGAGCCACCTTCGTGAGCCGGTCAACTATAACCCAAATATCATCTCGACCAGCTAGGGATCTAGGCAATCTAGTCACAAAATCCATGGTCACATGCTCCCACTTCTATTCTGGAATCGGCAAGGGGTGAAGAAGTCCAACGGGCCTCTGATGTTCAGCTTTAACCTGCTGACAAACCAAACACCGAGAGACAAACCGGGCTATCTCCCTCTTCATGCCATTCCACCAGAAATACTGACGAATATCATAGTACATCTTCGTGCCACCGGGATGAATAGAATACTGTAAACTGTGAGCTTCTGCCATGACCTCCTGTCTGATATCTCCACTGGGTACACAAAGACGAGTACCGTGTCGAAGTGTACCATCTTCATGAATGCACAACTCCGGCCTTCTTCCTGCCTCATACTCTGCTCTGAGTCGCTGAATCTTGGAATCTGTAGACTGCGCCGTCCGGATCCTCTCAATTATGCTGGACTGAACCTGTAGACTGGCCATCAACGCCACGTTGGTAGGAAGAACCACTTCAATTCCCATCTTCTAAAGATCTGCCAATAACTCTGGTTGCGCCGTTAGGAAGTAAACTCCGGCTCTCCTGCTCAATACATCTGCCACAACGTTGGCCTTCTCTGGGTGATACTGCAAGTCCACATCGTAGTCTACCAATAGCTCGAGCCATCTTCTCTGCCGCATATTAAGGTCCTTCTGGGTGAAAACATACTTCAGGCTCTTGTGATCTGTAAATATCTCCACTATGTCTCCGTACAAGTAGTGCCGCCAAAGCTTTAGTACAAACACTACTGCTGCCAGTTCCAAGTCGTGGGTCGGGTAATTCTTCTCATGATCAAGAAGTTGACATGATGTATAAGATATTACATTTCTATGCTGCATCAAGACACACCCCAATCCTCTGCCTGAAGCGTCGCAATAAACTGTGAATCCTTCGGTCCTATCTGAAAGTGTGAGAATGGGAGCCGTTATCAAACCTCGCTTCAACTTCTCAAATGATTCCTGACACTCTGCTGTCCAAGCAAACTGCACATCCTTGCGGGTCAACTGGGTCATCAGCGCCGAAATCCTTGCAAAATCTGAAACGAATCGCCGGTAGTAGCCGACCAATCCAAGGAAGCTACGAACCTCTGCCGCTGAACTAGGTACTGGCCATGACTCGATAGCCACAATCTTCTGGGGATCCACTTCTTCTCCTCCTCGAGTAATGATGTGACCCAAGTACGAAATGCGATCGAGCCAGAACTCGTATTTACTGAACTTGGCATACAACTGGTGCTTTCTAAGCGTCTGAAGGACAATTCTGAGATACTGCTCGTGCTCTGCCTCGCTCTTGCTGTAGACCAGGATATTATCTAGGAATACGATCACGAACTGATCCAAGTAAGGCATAAAAATACGATTCATGAGGTCCATGAATACGGCTGGCACATTGGTCGCTCCAAAGGGCATAACAAGAAACTCCCAATGCCCATACCTAAATATGAATGCTGTCTTCGGGATGTCCTGCTCTCTGACTCTGATCTGGTGGTATCTTGACCGTAAGTCTATCTTCGAGAACACTGTAGCCCCTCTGAGTTGATCAAACAAGTCATCTATCCTCGGGAGAGGGTATATGTTCTTGATTATCTGTAGACTCTCTCTGATACTGGTGCTGTCCCGGGGATCAAGTATATAGTGAACTCGATCTCCCACTCTGGCAGCATTTTTGGAAGTTCTTCTGGGAAGACATCTGGAAATTCTTCAACTATCCTAGGTAACTGTACTGCTGCTACTACCATCCACAATACTGGGGATGATGGTTCCACTGCGCCTCTGGAAAATAAAAACTCTGGCTCGCCTGGGATACTAAAGATAACCCTGCCAACATGGCAGTCTATCCTAGCATACTGGTTCTTTAACCAATCCATACCTAAGACTACATCGTAGTCTGCCATAGGGAATTCTATAAATCTAGCGGGGAACTCTCTACCGCTAACTACGATCCGACACGAGAAAAACACTCGATCTACTCCCACAAGACCATTACCAGTAAGTATATTGAGCCTCACTGATAATGACTCGGGCTCTAATCCTATCCGTGTCGCGAATCGTGCAGACATGAATGAATACGATGCACCAGAATGAAATAATACCGATGCTGGAGAGGAGTTGACAAAAATAGTACCTGCCACTACCTCACCTGGTGCAACTTCTTCTTCCATAGTCATCATCATGGCCTGACCTTGTCCTCTAGCTGTGGGTCCCCTCTGCTGGAAACCTCTCTGCCTGTTCTGCATTTGGGCTTGGGTATACTGCTGCTGGTTCTGCTGATGAAATGCCTGGGCCCGAGGCAACAATGGCCTCGAGTACTGCTGCTGCTACATAGGTGCTGGTCCCCTAACCGATAGACTGGTTAGGTTGGAAGAGAATGAACTACCCCTATTCGGGCAGGCTCCTATCTTGTGATCTGCCGCTCCACAAGCCAGGCACAATCCCTGCGTCCTACGACAATCCGCCACTACATGGCCTGGCTTCCCACAATGAGAACATCCCATCGTGGAAGTCTGCTTCTGCTGCTGCGGGTACATCGGGGTTGAATACTGAACCGACGTTACTGAGGCCGCCCGCCTCGAAGTTCCAATGGTCAAACTTCTAGCTGCCGGGGCTGGAGCTGATGATTGGTGCATCTGGCTGTGGGTCCGCTTCCTACCTCCGGTCTTATCCACGATCCTCTAGGAGGTATACTCATGCCTCCTAGCTACTCTCAATACCGCATCGAACGTCTGGTGCTCGAACTGCTCGACTGCCAACAAGATCTCCAAATGTAGTCCCTGTTGGAACCGCTGGGCCCTATCAAACTCGGTTGCCACCAAGGTGGAGGCAAACCTACTGAGTCTAGAAAACTCAGATACATAACCGTCGACCGTTCTGTCTCCTTGCTTTAAGTTGGTAAATCTCGTCTGTAGGTCGTACCGAGCTACAGCATCAAAATACTTCGTCTGAAATCTTTCTCTAAGCACAGCCCAAGCAATGGGTGCTACTAATCCCATGGCTTGCACTGTCCACCAACTGAGAGCCAAGTCCAATAACTGTAGGCGTACCACCGCCACCTTTTCATTCTCAGGTGTCCTGGCTGCTTCTAGAATGACTTCGGTATCCTGAAGCCAAGCGTCCGCGGCAATCGCATCTTCGCTGCCGTCGAAGAAGGGAGGGTTCAAGCGCTTGAAGCTGTTGGCCGCACTATTTCCTGGATGACCGCCTCTGGTCAAGGCATCTGCCACTACCTGGTACAAGGCATCTCCTCTACGATCCTGGGAAGCGATCAACGTCCTGATGAGACCTACCAAGGTACCATCGTCAGGCTCTGCGGGCTGGATGGGCCGAACTGGAGGCTCTCCTCCGGGAGGTACAACTCTGGAGGCTACTCCGGAATGCTGGGCTTGATCTCCGGGTTGCTGGTCCACGAAAAGTGCTCCACCTTGCTGATTGGCAGGGTCAGGTACAGTGCCGCTGAAGAAGATGACACAGGAAAAACAATAAGGAAGGACTAGGACAGATCAACGATACAAGCACATGATCAGGGCAAAAATCCAGAGATTCAGAGGATATGAATGGAGATCAAAGACGAGTACGGATTGAGACATCTATCCGGTAAACCCTCACATATCTTGAATGCCAAGACCTGCATGGGCCACCACTTAAACCATGTGACGCCCCAGAACCAGAATACTGGAGAGCGGGGGCGTACATAGCCAGCTACGTATATTGAAATAAAATCTACCTCGCTATACGGTCACGGCTGTCTAGATATGAGGGTTTACTACAAGCCAACGGTCTCTTAAGGTCAAGCCTATTGTCTCAATCTCAAACAAATAATATAACTGCAAGATGTTAGACCACCAAATATATAATAAAAGGCGTCCCAAATATTACATATTCAGTTGATCATGAAACTAGTCGTACAAAATGCGAGGACTAGCAAGAGTTTAGTCATACATGATCAACCATAGGATTTGTTAATCATGTTTACAGCCCGTAGGCAGACAGTAAGTAAATATGCATCGAGCTAACAGGTGCTTGTCGGCTAAACGCCTCAAAAGAATAAATTTACAATAGAGTGAGCGAAACAAAATAGAAAACCCACTCGTAGCCCGGGTTCCTTCTAGTCGCCACTATCGGGCTGGAGGTTTGGTAGATCCTCGGGTGCTGCTCCGAAATCTGGCAACACAAAACCAGCTGGATCAAACCCCAGAAATAGCAAGTGCCACAAAGGAGGCCACGGAATAAGAACAAAAGCCAGCATATCAGAACATAAGAAAATGGAAAAAAAATACTAGTAAATAAGTGTACAACAAGACAATAAACGACTAGGGACATGGAACCATTCCGGAAGCCAGTTTACAACCCGTAAACCAAACAAGGACCGGGGTCGTAACCCTTCGCCTGAATAGCACCTTATCTCTACCCATTTATTGTTAAAGATAAGTAAAACAATCATGTTCAGGAGTACCAGGTACTGGGACTAAACAAGACTTAGATAGGGCTAGACAACATCCATTCACAAGCGGCCAAGCAATTACTACAGCTTACTACTTTAACTAACTAGAGTTATCACAAGCCTAATTACTAGTAAGATGCAATAAGAATTTTCCAGTCCCAAGCCCTGCAGACTATCTAGTTATCCTTTCGCGGGTTGAGAGTATGGTTGGGTACATCGCCCAAGAGACGATATATCCTTAGGTGACTTAGAGGGTGCAACACATGTCAGTGTGCTGGAAATGTGCTCTACTCGTCGGCAAGCTACAAGTCCATTAAAGTACCGAGATACCGAGATTGTTTGTGACTGGAAATTCTCCATGTTCTAGTGTGATCTAATCATTAGCCTAATCCATATCTAGTGCGAATTCCTGGCCGTGGTACCCAGGGAGTCACGTCCTAGGCATGATGCAAGACAAAACAAGTAGGTTTGCATAAGCAACAAGAATGAACACCCACGGTGTCAAGGGCAAGTCAAGTTAAGTTAAGCTAGCTGTCACAACAGTATCGAGTTATCAAGTTATCAAGTCAAGTCAAGTTCAGGAGTGCGCCACGGCGGGCCACTATCAAGTTATCAAGTAAATTAAGTTACAAGTTGCGGGTTACAAGTTTTTATCTCAGGTTATGGCCAGGATCAAGAAAGCTAGCCACAAGTCAATTCCTAGAAAATTCGTGTCAAGACGTGTCGGGTCAAGTCAAGTTGTGTTGAGGGCAAGAAATCTCGGAAAACACAAATCAACAAGAGAAGGCAAAGACCAAGGAAAAACCAAGGGACACCATGGCACAAGGTGTGCTAGGTCAAGAGGCAGCCCAAAGGACGCCGGGCAAGGGCTCGGGCTAGGGGGCGCGGGGGCGCATCCACTAGGGTGCGCAGGGGACGCATCCACTAGGGTGCACAGGGGGCGCAGCCACTAGGGTGCGCATGGGCGCAGCCGCTAGGGCACGCAGACGGGCGGGTCAGCAGAGCGCGCAAGGGGTCGCGGGAGCAACTGTGCGGGGGTACAGCAGGTCGGGCGAGCTAGGCGCGCAGGCAGGGATGACGCGCGCGCAAGAGCGCAGCGCGGGGGGGCGGCATACGCAGAACGCGACCAGTGTGGGGCTAAGCGCGCGCAAGGGCGCTGCGCAAGGCGGGTGGCTGGGCAGCGCGCAAGGCGCGCTAGCGCAGGACGAGCGCGCGCGCAAGGGCACGACGCAAGACGGGTGGCTGGGCAGCGCGCAAGGCGCGCCAGCGCAGGACGTGCACGCACGCAAGGGCACAGCGCAAGGCGGCCTAGCAGGGAGGGTCTTCTTCCCCATTGTTGAGAAGGAGCTCCAATGGGTTCTAAAACTTCAAAATACCACAACTTGGCCATCAGAACTCCAAATCTAGATTTTTAAAGTTCTATCTTGGGTGAAATTTGATTCCTCCCAACATAGGAACATTAAAACTCACAAAAATCCAACTTAAATAGATCAAAACCATGTAAATCTAAAAAATAGGGGAAACTTAGATCTATGGAAATCCGTGGGTCAAAATAAAAAATGACAAGTTCTAATGTTGTTCTAGAGGGCTAATCTATCTAATGGACAAATCAAAATGGGTTCTTGTTTTATGGCAAAGAGCACTTCCCTATGGGTGGGGTGTGGAAGAAGGAAGAAGATGATAGAAAATTAATAGAAATTATGGAGGAGAGAGAAAGTTAGGTAAGGATTTTAATGAGGGTGGGTTGTGGTGGAATGAGGGTGGAGTATAGCTAAGGTGTTCCTTTGGGCTTAAAATCAAACCAAACCAACTAAAATCGAGCCGAGACGAAACCCAAAATACGAGAAAAACCCAAAATTCCATGAGTCGAGAAAAATAAAAATACATGGTAAAATCCAACTACGAGTATTAATACGAAATACGGGAAACGGGGGTGACACTTTCGACGTCGACGACTCTCTGGTCGCTGATACTGGAGTGCACAGAGACGTACGGCCACCTGTTGCAAGTAGGTTTTCGATGAACATCGATGCCTTAATTTTCTGATGCACATGAGCGTTTTACTTCTCGGAGTAGCATCTCAATGGTGTACTAAAGCTCTTTTTACGGATGAGCATGGGTACCACCCTTCGGAGTAGTATCTGTAAGATGTGCTGAAGCTCCATCTGCCGATGCACATGGTCATTACTTTTTGAGGTAACGACTGTAAGATGTACTGAGGTTTCAGTTGACGTACAGTACTACTAAATAGTACCTACACGGATGCTTGCTTACGGACATGCAGTGCGACTAACATAGTGCTTGTGCGGATGCTTTCTTGCTGATGCGCAATGCCTACTAGACAGAGACTGGGCAAAAGTTTGCTAAGTGATGCACATTGTCACCAAAAGAGTGCCTGCGCATTTTACTTCTTACAAAAAATATTTGTCTTTTTCTGACTCTTATCTTGTTCATGTGCAATTTTTGTAACTATGCCTCTTTTTAATGAGGTCCTCTTCGACTCATCGATTTGTATACTAGGCATAAATATTGATATGGCGATTGTCAATCCTGCCAAGATGTTGATCGTCCAAGACCAACCAGAAGGACGAATAGCCAAGATACGTGATCAACATCATTCATACTGTCGTCGTATCATGGACCGAAGCAAGTTGTCCTCGCCCTTTGGCACCAAAATGCTAAAGCCTCGATTCCTCTTCGGTGACCAGCTGATTTTGAAAGAGATAGACCTTCTGAAGATTTGAGAGGTTTGGTACTTTGAGAACGATGGTCTCGCCTTGTATGTTCCATCAACCGACCGGCACCTTCCGCTCTCGGTTTTTTTTGCTTTGTTTAAAAGTGGCGTATGGAATGGGAATTGACCCCGGAGCAGGGGAGGTTAATAACAGGCCATTTCAAGGTGGATAAGTACTCTAAGAGAAAGGATACTTTCAAGCGTATATGTAATGGTCCGTCGTACACTTTGCGGGTGCTGCTCCCCGGTCACCTGCTCAGTAATTTTACCTCGGATGTACATCTGTTCGGGGCTTCTCTTTTTGCCAACCGGCTTCTAGCGACGGGATGCACATATCCGAAAGGGGCCTTTCGGGTCGAAGGTTGGATCCATCCTGAGACTAAATGGTGCGAATTAATCCAAAGGGCATTGGATAGGTTCAAGATAGAGCTGAAAGATACTGGCTTGCGTCGTGCCATAAGGGCTACTAAACATGGTATAGAGATCAATCAGCCCTTGGTCGTGGCTTTGCTGGAGATGTATAATCATCACACCCGGACTTTCTATACTCCGCATAGAGAGATGAGGCTAACCCTGCATGAGATGTACGCCATCTCGAAGTTGCCTTGGGGTGAAAAGCCGTATAAGGAATATACTTCTAGCAAAGAGGAGTTTTTGGGACTAGAGAACAAGTACCCATAAATGATGGCAGTTTACAAAAAGCTACTTTGTCATCATCAGGTATGTGTACGCCAGGACTCTGCAAAGACTCATCCCCATTTTTCTGTTTGGAAGGACCATATCCTCACGCAACAATTGTCAAAGCCGGGAAAGGTCCACTTTACTATGCGTAGGGAGTATACCACTAATGAAGTAGAAGCTATGATGGTCAAGGAGAGGGTGTTCTGTTAGCCCAATGATTATATCATGTTTTTGAATATGGCTAATCAATTAAGTTTAACATAACGATGTCACTAATATTCATGTAATCACTATCATGTTGCTACTTAAACTTAGTATTGTACTAATGTTAGCATTGTCCTAAATGTTCTATATTATATTGCTATGCTTGTATCATATTGTTTTGTTCGTCTAACATGTTCTTAGATATGCAGTAAGCATGATCAAGCTTTGTCAAACCAGGACATATGCAATGGGCCAAAGACGACGTCATACAAGAAGATTTATCTGAACCGCCTAACGACCTATCCAGGGCCTCGCATCGGGGGTTCCGCTGTCCGGTCAGCGGACATAGATTGAGGGGGCAGTACCCCTCATGGGGGTTCGGGGGCGAAGCCACCGAAAGGTATTCAGATTTCCAGATCTGTTTATCTTTGGACGACCGCCGTCAAGTAAAAAAGACGTCTTCAAGTTTGCTCAAATTTCGGAAGAAAGGCGTCACCAAAGGGCTATTGGTTTTCCTATTTGATTAATGTATTTTCCATATTTATTGAGTCTAGGAATACGATGTAAACTGCATCATACTGGAAAATAGGCTACCCAAGAAACGTTTTTAAAATACCCTTTTATTTTGAAAATAAGCCCACTTACAAAAGCCCAAACTACTTTCTAACTGTCTGACTTTTCAAAAAGCCCAAAACCAATTTGCAAAAACCCTGACAGAACTCCAACAGAACTCGGCCAGAGTTCGGTTAGTGGACGTTGGATTTTGAACTTGGTCCTCCTACAGTTACGGATCTTGTCGAGATTTTCTCATAGAGTTCTGTCCGAATTCTGTCCGAATTCTGTCTTTAGAAAAACTATAAATAGAGAAGGATTTCAATCATTTCAATACACCAATTCACTTTTATATCTCTTCTCTATATGCCTACTACTTCTTCCAAAGTGTTCTGAGCTATTCATTTTTAAATCCTAAGCCAGTTACAATCCTGTAGTCAATTTTCCAGTACGGTACGGTCCAGAAGCTTCAGAGCGATTGTAATCAGAGGCTTGATTGAAGAAAGACTCTTCACAATTGATGTTGGTCAAGTACTTTGGATCAAAGATCGCGTTGTAGAAGTTGCAAGAACTTCGGATGAAAACTTGTGGTAATTTTCAATAGTGGATTCAACTGGAAGCTAGAGTTCTTCCGACTGGACTAGTCCTCACAAGAGGAAAACATATATACATCCTTGTGTTTGCGTTTGCTCTCTACTCTCTACTTTTGATTTACATATTTATGATATATATATATATATTATGTGATCTTGTTACTAACATTTTTAAATAGTTAATTTTCGCTGCCTACTCTATTGACCCCCCTCTAGAGTATTGCTCTTTACAACTCGTTCCTACAATCGGTCCTACATGTTCGCTCCTTCAGTAGATGTTAAGACAGATCCCACTTCCATTGTTCATAACTACTTTTGTCAGAACTTGACCGCCTTGAGTCTGAAAGCGGCACTAGTTACTTTCTTGATGATATGGCTGCGTAAGAATGTGGTGCTTGGAGGCTGTAGATCCGTGGGGTAGATTAATCGGGAACTCATTATGCTGGCTGCAAAGCTGGTCTTTAGGCATTCGCTGGCTTTGCTCCCAGCCATGGTACGTAATACCCTATGAGGCTTCCGGGAGCTCTCGAAGAAAATAATAGAGCATCATGGGGGAGACAGTGAATTCCCATGGGTTGAAATCCCTTACCATTATCTGATGGCTTGGTTGGCGTTACACCGCCCAGGTTTGATAGCCCCTGACACCATTGACGGTTATGAGGAGAGGGATGCGACACTGCACAACTATAACCTGGCAAAATAGCTCCACTAAGACATCTCCATTTATAGGTGGGTGTTAGGCCGCTTGGATGGCTATGGTTTCAACAGGATTTTGTCCTCTTTTCGAGGTTCTCTCAGACGATGAGCTAGTAGACTATAACACCCCAGTCCCATAATACATAGGACCAAGAACGTGAACATACCAGCTGCACATATATGAAAAATACTCCAATATATGGAATCCTCATATATGTACATAAGCTATAAATAAAATAATCACAGGCCAGAATAACATAATCTAATCTCATCACAGCTCAACACAAAAAAATATAGAGTCCAAATAATAAATAGGAGTATCAAAAGATAGCCGGATGAACATGCTCACTCAAAACAGCTATAAAAAATAGTCTCACAAGATCGGAGTCCAACCTCCGCAGAATAGAAATAAAAGAGATGTAAAAATAATATCCACTAATGTCTCCAACAAAGAATAGACTAGAAATCAGTAGGAACTGACTCGGTATCAATGTAGGCTAGATCTAGAGCTGCTTTGTACTCCTGTGGGAAGTCGTCTAATCCTGGAGAGATAACCAGGTCCTCAGAGGGACGTAACAAGATACAAGAAAATACTATGCCATGATAACAGTGATATATAATATAAAGAAAGAAATATGTATGCAATCAGGTGCCTAACCAGTCTACAGTGATAATGCAATAAGAACAAACCTTTGACGCATGGGCAGGGTCAGGAATATTAGGGATCAGGACCGTATCTTCCACTGGAGATAACCAACAATTAGGACCGTACCTCCTACTGGAGATAACCGGCTATCAGGACCGTACCTTCCATTGGAGATAACCGGTAATCAGGACAGTGCATATATGACCCATACGTTAAGGAACTTTTCTTTCCATCCAATGCCTATTAGAGTCACATCCATGACTCATATGTACCTCTAGTAACTGCCAAGTCTACTAGCATGCATTCTATTGGCAGTTACTCCTATCCGTCGCATGCTCCATACGTATCGGTGGCCAGCCGACTACGCGGATACGTGTCCTACATGTGACTCACATCACGTGATACAACAAGTGTCAAGGCCGTATGAGATATACCAATACCTCAACATCAATGGGTAGTCACTAGACTAAGTCAATGCAAGAGAAATAAATAAGGCGAGATGAACGACCGATAGAGTCCCTTGCACCCAAGTGTGACTTGGACGCACAGTTTAAATATCAAGAAAACAAGAATGCTGAAAATAACAACTGAAAATAAGAATATAATAATCACAGAGTAAGGTGGCATGGTATCTTGCCTGATGGTGCAAAGTGGCAATCCCAAGAAATCACAATGTCAGCCAAGAAATGTCACAATCTCCAAACAACTCCAGACGCTGAAACAAACATCGAAAATGCACTCGGTGTAAAAGATATACCTAGGAAACGCCTGTCCAAAAGTCTAATTCTGGAATAGGGGCAAAATCGTAATTTCGGATCAAAACGATGTCCGCCGTTAGACCCGCTTTGCACCGAAATGCGTGCCGAAGTCTATGGTCTCTAAAGTCGTCAAACAACATGTCTACGGTTTCAGTTTGAGGAGGGAAACTCAACGGTATGTCCACTTTTGGATTTCGATGAGCCGTGCACAAAATCGTCCGTTTGAGTGGGTCGCGGGCCCGCCAAAAATGGATCCCGATTCGACCTTCTCAGAATCGAACCAAACTTGGCACACAGGACCAGAATTTCGATCTGAACCTGTTGATGCAAGTTTTGTCTCGAATCGACGAATGTACACGAAGTTATGGGCAAGTTTGTAAAACGTCGATACGGGGTATCTCGACGGATACGCGTTGGTTTCGTCGTGCACATGCAACAAAACTGAGTTCCGTCAGTTCCCACACATCCGCGACGTCCATACGCGCATTTCGATGCATATAGTGCATGACCACGTCACCCGGTTTGTCGTCCTCTATCGTCCTTAGAACTCAAAAATTGCATTCGATCATCTTTCTTGAACTCCTTACCATAAATTTTTGTATTTTGCTATTTCGGAAGGACGAAGGCTCGTGCTTGACACTCCTTTGGATTTTATTTCATCATAAAATAGAAGGTAGTTATTAGAACATCTTAAGCAGGATTGGTTGTTTTAGGTAAAAGTGGTAGGATATATAGACATCTCAATTAGATAGATCGAGTGGATTAAACTGGCAGTATAAAATTCATATATGCGACTTAATCCAATGAGAGACTATGAGCTATGGACTGCAACCATTCTACAATTCTACCAATGTTTAGATAGAGATAGGGTAGAAGTATATCATAGTTTTATTTGGTTTATTAAGGAAGATAAGATAGGGTTCTCAATCGAAATGAATGGAGTAACATAGGAGAATATCTGAAAGAATTTTAGAATTAGATATGGTTCCCTAGTTAGAGTATGATCACCCATATAGAAGACTATATTAAAAGGATTCGAAAGTCTTGTTAAGAATAGAATGAGTCCATAAGCACTATACTTAAGATTGATACAGAACCTCATAGAAATTCTATGGTTGCATCGAGGCGGAGGAAGTTTCGCTTGAACAATGTAGAAATCATGATAGTAGGCATAGGTCAGGAATTAAAGTTATACTGGATAGTGGCTCAAAAGACCTTACTAGGGAGATTCCTATTAAAGGGATATGTGATGATAGGTTATACTATGATGTCAATCTTGGGATAGAGTGTAGAGTGGATAGGAATGTATTAGACTATATATATATATATATATAGCCAAAACCTCCCCTTTTTATTCATTCCAGGAGCAAAATGTCGAAGCCTTTACAAGTAAGCACAAAAGACAAACAACAAGAAACGGGCAAGCCGCTCAGAGCTAACCGCTCAAAGGCCCAAAATACTGACGCCTAAACCTAAACCCAAACAAAAAGATAGAAAATCCGAGGATCAAGGAGAGAAGAGAGTTCCAAAAGAGTGATCGGCCGTGCGAGCAGAGGGATCTGATCTTTTGGCACTATCGGATTACCTCCCTAATAATCTGGTCGGCAAAGTACTGATGCCTTTCATATCTCGTCTTATTGCGATTCTTCCAGATGACCCACGTTGTAGCCGCCGAGACAATCTGGTGACCGTTGGAACTATAGGCCCATCGTGCCAGAAGATCATTGAAGCGCCCGCAGCGCCCGCCCCCCATGATGAAGCCCACAACGCTGAGAGAAGACCCTCCAGACCTGGATAGGTAAATCCCCTTGACAGAAGATATGGTCGGTGGTTTCGGTCTGACGCTCCGAGCAGCAATTACACGCAGACGTAAGGCAGAACCCGATGGAGTTGAGATTGTCATCAGTAGACAACTTCTTGCGAAGTGCTCTCCAAATAAGGAAGGACCATTTATTTGGAATGCAGGTCTGCCAAAAGGCCGCAATGATAGGAGATGGTGCCCCAATACCCCAAACCACTCTTATCGTCTTACTGACCGAGAAGGATCTAGTAGCTTCGACTGACCACCTAAGCACATAAGGTTCGGTACCTAGTTTAAGATCGTTGTTGTGAATATACTCTACCGCCTCTTCTCCAACCCAATCAAGGATCTGGTTCCAATTCCATTCATTCCCTGGTTGGTCGCACAAATCCTTGATCTTGATGTGTCCCAGAGCCGTCGGAAGACTAGGGAGCAAGGAGTCTTCCGTCCAACATTTCAGGAAGGGCAACGATTCGCCACTTCCCAGTTGAAGCCTTATCACTAGTTCATCTTTGGAGCACCCTGTGATAATACGTTGCCAAGCTGCGGAGGATCTGCTGTTGGATATAGCCAGCGACGGGTGTATATGTTTGAAGTACCTGGCCTTCATGAATCTAGCCCATAGGTTCTGACTAGAATGAAGCTTCCACCACAGCTTCATAGAGAAGGCGTCAACAATGTGTGAGAGTCTGGTGAATCGTAGACCTCCTTTATCAGTGGGCCTAGCCATGGAGTTCCAACTGGCCTAGTGATTTCTGGCGTGGCCATCACTGTGACCGCAGAAAAAATTGGTGATGATGCTCTCAAGCGAGGATAGAACTTCTTGGGGGGCACGTTGCCAAGGTATAAATGGGGACAGATGTTAGCACATGTGTGATAAGGATCATTTTTTTGCCTGGGGATAGAGTGGCATTGTGCTACCCCTCATTTTTTTCCTGATTCTGTTAATCAGGTCCTCAAAAATGCCAGCGTTAGATTTGCCATAAACGAGCGGGCAACCTAGGTAGTGGAAAGGAGGGTGATTTGCGACGAACGAGGTGATGTTGGAAAGGCTGGTCACGTGCTCACTCTTAATATTATGATGGACGTAGATCACACTCTTGGCAGGGTTGACCTTTTGTCCAGAGCACCTATTGTATTTCTTGAGTATGTTAGGGACCACCTCCACCGACCCAACATTTCCAGAGAAGAAAATAAGGATGTCGTCGGCGTAGGCCAGATGAGTGATAATCGGACAACCGCTGACAGTGTGAAAGTGCTGAAAGTTCGGTGCTCTAGTCATACAATTCAGATGTCTACTCAAAGCGTCTGCCGCAATGATGAAGATGGTGGATAATAATGGGTCGCCTTTCCTGACCCCGCGACTGGATTTAAAGAAGACATCAGCTTTTCCGTTGATGACCGTTAAAAACCAGGAGTTTCTGATCGATCTCCATACTATGTTGATCCATGTTTCTGAAAATCTAAAGCCCCTGAGAACCTAGATCATGAATTGCCAATCCAGCCTGTCATATGCTTTCTCCATGTCAAGTTTGATAGCTATGTTGCCTCCCCTCGCTAGGAATTCATGCAGGTGATGAGCTCGTGGGCCAGCATAATATTGTCTTGGATGTTTCTACCCTTGAAAAAACTACTCTGCTCCTTAGAGATAATCTTAGAAAGAAAATCTGACATACGGGAGGCAATGATTTTGGAAATGATCTTGTTGGTGAAAGTACATAGGCTGATAGGGCGAAAATCCAGAAATGTCTCTGGATTATCTTTTTTGGGGATAAGGATCAGGTTGGCGCTCGATATGGCTCTGGGGTAGGTAGCTCCCTGGAAGAATGCCGTGACTGCTTCATGGATGTCATACTTGATGATAGTTTTAGACTATATATATATAAATATATATATATATATATATATATATATATATATATATATATATATATATATATATATATATATATATATATATATATAAGGGGAATAACTTTGAAAGGACCTATTAGCAACCATGACTAGAATATTAGTCAATAGGTAAGTGGTTGCCAAAGTAGCTTATGTAAGCATGGTTTAGCAGTAACATACCTCATTATCTAGTAGGCAATTATTGAAGGGTTAGGCGTACTGGTAAGTATTGCATAGCTCCTATAGGCTTGATAGGATGGATTGTTAATCATACTATTAAGGAGATGTGATAGGAGAATGACATAGCGTGCCCCTTTGAGCTATTCCTAGTTACATTAGCATGGCTTTTTATTAGTGAGCATTATTTTAATTTTAAGGCTGAAATTCTTTAAGGTGGGTAGATTATACGCCCCCTGATTTTTTATTTCTATTATTTAGTTAATATGATTTATATTTATTAAACTATATTTTATTTTTAATTCTGAGTATAAATATACTTTATCGTAGTTTTGACTTTTGAATCAAAACATTGGCCAATTTCTCAAAACCAATTCCATATTCGTGTTCTAGACGTGTACACCTTTATTTTCGTATATCATGTCCCACTCAAACATGTTCACTTGTACTATATTTAACATGTATAATTTTTGGGTCAAAATGGTCATTTTTGTCTTCGCCATAATTTTGATGTAATTTTCCAATTCCAATTTGATGCCCAAATCCGATGCAAACTTTTTGACCCAATATATGGTTTTGACCTATTTTGAGCCTACTACACATATATAAATGTTGTCCCACTCAATTGGGTTTCCATGTGCTATTTATTTTCAAATGGCACATAAGACCATTTATTAGACTTTTGGAGTGTAAATCCCCATAATTTATATTTGATTTTTATAATTTAATTAATTTTTTTATGCATTGCATTATTTATGGATTTATTTGCTACTAGTTTATTAGTATAATTAATGTATGTGTGTATATATATATTATTTTATGTGTGTTGTTCGTATTTCTATTAAATAAGGACTATAATAGAATCTAGTATTTTTAGGAATTTCTTGTAATTATTTGGGATTTTTTTTCATTATTTAGATCTATATATATATATATATATATATATATATATATATATATATATATATGTATGTATATATATATATAAAAAAATGTATATATATATATATATAAATATATACAATGAACAAAAAAAAAGACAAAGGAGCCGGCCACACCCAATGTCACTACCACTTTTCTAGCTTGAGGGTATTTTGGTCATTTTCAAAATTTTAGAATTTAATTTGAATTATTATTATTATTTATAATTAATGTGATTTTTAAGTGATTTTAGAATTATTGATTTTGGTGTTCTAGTGACTTTGACTTATGTTGACCTTGGAGACTAACCTAGTGGCTAACCTAGGTCATGACCTTGTGATTAGGATATGAAAACCTAGGTTGACTTAAGTTAGTGAGGTTTAGCTCATTGGAATTAATTTGGGGAAATTAGGAGCTAGATTGATTAAGTAATGGCTTGTGAAATCACAAGTCATTTCATGACTTAAAGGCTTAATGGCCCATAGGCCCACACCTATTGAACCAAGCCCTAACCCTAAAAATCTGACCAGCCATAGTGTGTTTCTCCCCCCCCTATTTATATCATCTTGAAATTAGGGTTGCCTCTTTAGGAAACATTGCCATTTGGAAGAGGTGAGTCCCCATCCTTGTAAATTCTTAGAAAATCCATTTCTACTCCAAATTCCTTCAAACAAATTGCAATAGGACCTAATATTAGTATTCTTGCTGTTATTGATGAGTATTTGCAGGAAGAACACAATTTGGAGAATTTTTGGTGGCTTGAGGAGTCATTTTCATTGGATTTTTGAGAGCTTTGTTCATCAATAGGTAAAACCCATTCTAATCCATCAAATTTCTGTTTGTTTGCATTTTAGGAATGCCCTAGCCCTAACCTAATAGTAGGATAGGCTAACCCTAGAATTTGGACCCATTTCGTGTCCGTATCGGACACGTACCAGTGTGGTTAGGATGGTGTTCGACGAAATACCTCAAAGGGCATTTCGTTCGATTTTTGTGATTGTGTTTGAATGGAAAAATCCATTTTAGTCTCGCTTATGCATTTATTGGACACTGAGCACGTTTTTGTGTCAGGTCGGGTCGACACGAGCGCGTGGATACGCGGTCGTGCACACGCACGCGCGGGCAGGAATATTCCCTGCTACTCGGGCGGAACTGCTCGTTGCATATAGCGTCTCGACCCACGAAACTCAACGCACACGTTGTGTCCATGACTGACACAAGGCTCGTAAAGTTTTATGAGTCCTCGTGTCGTGTCGGACACGTATTTACATGTGCACGTGCACTGCACTGTGCGGTTCAGTGCACAGACTGTTTGGTTCTGTTTAAATTCGATTTTGAATGGTTCTAAATGTGTTTTTATGGATTATTAGATCCTAAATAAGTTGTGTAATCTCTGTTGTAATAGGTTGCATATTAGAAATGTTTTGACATGGAGAAATGGGATTCAGATTTGGGAATTTACTGTTTTTCTGATACATCACTGATACTTGGTTCCAGTTAATTCAAAACCCATCTATTTCCCTGTTTGTTTGTTGTTTTCAACTAATGATGATTCCCACATTTCATAATACATATTAGCTAAGTTATTTCATTCAATTATAGGATTTTGGTTGTGTGTTTGAGACTTTAGTTATTGGTTGGTTTTTTCGAATTTGTGTAAAACCTGAGTTAAATGATTATGTACTGATTCTTTTGTTCACATTAATCTGAGTTCACTAATATGTATAAACCTATGATTCCAATCTCCCAATAAGTTGAACTTTAGCTAACTGTAAGAACCTGAGAATGGGATTGTTAGGTGTGGTTTCCAATCTGTGTATACCTGTGTTAACTCCCCTACTTTCGAATACAAAACATAAAACCTGAGTTTAGCTTTCCCTTATACTGTAAATGAAGGTTGGTTGATTGTTTTATATGTTGAACTATAGCTAACTGTCGAGAAACCTGAAATTGGATGTTGAAACCTGAGTGTACTTTATAATTGATTCAATGTTATCTTTCTTTTAACCTGATATGAAATTGCTCACTGTTTTTTTGTTCACTGTAATCTGAGTTGGTGGCTTTTACAAAACCTGAGATTGGTATCACTGTTTAGATGTGTTAAACTGACATTAGGAACTGTTAAATGGTATCAATGTGTATATATATGAGTTTGTTTAAACTGTTTGGTTCAATACATAAAATCTGAGATTCCTGTTGATATGTGGGTATTAACTGGAAATGGAATTGGGTTAGTTTGGATGGGGTTTTGGTTAAAATTGAGAATTCAATTATAGGTTTGTCATGAACTATTTTACTGTTCTTTCAGTTTTCTAGCTAGTTTTGGACTGTTTCTTTTCACTGTTGTTGATTTCCTAAACTGTGTACTGAAATGAGGGGAGGAAATGTTCACTGTTGAATCTGGAATTATATATATATATATATATATATATATATATATATATATATATATATATGGACTGAAATCTGGGAAATTATTGGACTGTTAACTGGTTTTGATTGGGGGTGGTTCTATATGAATCTGAGTTTGTACTCAGTCCTCACTGTTTTCCTACACCAACACACTCATGTTTTGGCACCACACTCTCTCATACTCCCCTACACTCACACATACATGTATACACACATGTCCGCTCTAGCCTACACACAAACCTATGTAATCCCCCACACACTCTTGTGATATTTCTGTTCACACACATGTTTCTAGTCTATGACACACACCCTTGTATTCATGTGTTCCCTCATTTCCTTTGTAACCCCTCTTCCCGAATTTCCAAAATTAATTTTTTTGTTTTTGTTTTTTTTTGTATTTTCTGTGTTTAGAAATATTTTTCGGTGAAACTTTATGAAGGATATGATTAGTTATTTTATCTAAACTAGTTTTATATTAAACATTTTTTTTATAAAATACTACGTTGCTTCATAGAAGTATTTTGTCGACATGTTTTTACTGCTTTGGACTTTCATGGGATTGGCATGAAAACGATTTGAAAGTAATATTTATTTTTAAATCAATAATTTTATCAAATTGTTTTAAAGAAGTGTTGGATTAAAATATGTATATATTTAAAATTATGATATCGTTATATCAAATTTCTATAATGATTAATTATTTAAAATAGGGCTTAATATACATTTCTCGATGATATCGAAAATGATAATCGGATATTGTCCTTGATTTGAAAATGTGTTATTCGATAAATACTAAATATCATTTTAACATTATTATGTTGATCATCTATAGACTTGAATTACATGGCTTAGTTACTTGACAATATCAAAATTATTTAAAATTTGTTTAGAACGATTCTATGGTCACCAAATATTATTTTCAAGTTATTATAATGATCAATTAATTAAGTTCGATTTTGTACGACCGAGATTACTTTGATATTAATCATTAACTATTGTTATCTAGTACGGTATTTATATTGATTAGTTAATGTTTAAACAAATATTTATTGGAGATTTAAGTTTATGGAAGAGATTAAACTAAAGTGTTTTTGAATGATAATTTCAACTACCAGTTAATCTCTTCTATATTCGTTTAAGCATGATACCTATTTAAATATATATTTACCAAGTTACAAATCTATCTAGATAACCATCTTTTTCCTAGGAATCATAATCCTCCCCTCGCTCTTTATCCTTTCGGCTCCCTGTCTATATCTTCGGCCAACACATAAATGCTCCGCTCGGCCTCTTCTAACCATCTTCCTCTCCATCCCTTTCGCCATCGACCGAGCTCCAGCCATTCCGAGAGGAGGACAGTGGCTAATGGTGCGCTCCCTCACAAGTTTGAAAGAAGAAAACTAGAATAGAGAGGACTCCTCTGAATGTTCAGTATTTTATTGTGGGCTTGATTGGATTTAAAATGAGAGAAGTATGGAATCTGGAAACAATGCTCACCAACCAAATTTCTGAGATCTCTAAGTCTCGGTAGGGGGCTGTGTCTCAACTGGAATTCATTAGTGCAGCAGATTTTCATCCTAGTTGTTGGCGCATCAAATGCCAACAGATTATGCATGAACGACGGTTTGATCAGGACCTTGCCACCACCACCATGGAATCTCCGACCACTCGAGGTGAGGAACCGACCGCCGGGACTCCCGCTTCCCAGATCTGCCGACGCCACCGTGGTCGCTCAGGCGCGCCACCGCCCGGCCTCACAAAACCGCTTCTCTCCGAGTCTGCCGTCCGGTGAGCGCCCCTCGCCGCCTGCGACCGCAAGGTGACCAATGCCTCCGCAAGCCCCTCCTGTCGTGCGCCGACCGTGCGAGCAAGATCGCGCCGCCCCTCTCCGCCTCCACCGCCAGGCAAGTGATTGTCCCAACCCAAGGAGTAAGCACCCTAGTAAGAATTTCTCTCTTCCGCTTTTACCCCCTTTCCCTCTATCAATCTCTATCTTTCGTTTTCTTTCTCTCTCTCTGTTAAGGCTCTTTACGTGTACCCTTATCTCCTCTTTCTCTGAGAAGAGTCTGGGAAGTAATGTTGTACTTTATTAACTTTTAATATTAATAACTTATTAGCAGTTCACAAGAAGCAAGGAAAGAATAGTGGGGTTCCTTTTCTCTACCGCATTATTTTACTTAGTCATGGTATGTACTAATAACTATAGGCTGGCTTAGACACGTCTCGTATCCGAAAAGCGGGTGCGGGTCGTGACAAGTTTTTATGGTGGCCCATGCAGGTCAGTTTTCGCAAAAGATTGCGAACTCGTGATGGTACGTCAGTCGTACTATTGCGAGCCTGCACTCAGGAAATGCTCATTCACAATTAGGGTTAAAATAATTTAAGATAATGACTAAGACTAGGAGTCCCTTGTTCAAATTGACCGTTGGGTAGTTAAGGTTATTAGATAGGCCATGCAATTTAGATAACTTGCTAGAACCCTATAGGTACACTATTATTTTGATATGACAATATGACCCCATGCAGATATGCTATTCACTTGGTTTGTTAGGCTTGCCTATAATTAAGGCGTTAATTTTGATAAACTGTTTAATGGTTTGTTACTTTATTAGATATAAACCTTATGCCATAAATTAGAAATGTCTATTTAAATTCTATTTTGCTGTAAGGAATTGATTCATAATTCATGATTCTGTTATTCGAATGCGAATCTCGAGGTAGATTGACTTGAGATTTTCCATCACCTATTGAAATGCACATGGAACAGATACTAGAATGTTTGTATTACTTTCATCTTTAGTTATTTCTCCATATTAACTCTTTTATTTAAGTGTTGCGACTGATAGGATAAATACCTACGCTTTATTCCTAGTCAACTTGTTTGAATCTCTAGAAGCTCATAAATTTTACGGTTATAGTTAGAGAAATATTAGCTAACCCATAAAGTTTAGACAGCAGTGCACTGTCGTTAATTATTTGAGTGTGGAGAATGTGGGATTACTGCAGCCAGCAGCGCACTGGAGAGGCACAACCCATAGAAAATTAAAATTATTTTGAGGATCATATATTATAGAACATTGCTAGAACTATGTTGTAGTTGACCAAGACTTTAGGGATAGTAAGGTTGTAGGATGACTGTATAGGCAAGAACACCAGGTAAGGTTTTGATTTTCTCAAAACTCGAACTTCTTATTTTCCTTCTTCCAAAAATCTCACATAATCGTATTTTGACTATCTTGACCAATACCGCTATTACAGCCTAATTTTGCAAGCTTACTCTTTCATCGAGCTTGATTCGAGACGTATGTTATTGGGGACGCCCGCTAACATATTGTCTAATCAGAATCATTGTATTACGGTCTGATCAACCATGATACCTTTGGTTCACTCTTTATTTAATTACCCTACGTGGATTGAGATGTAGATGTCTCCAGGATCTCAACTTGCTTTGACAATTCCTCTTGAATTATACATTCGCCTTTGAGTCACAAAATTGTGTTCAGTGACATCTCCCTTGAACCCTACATTGTTTTTGTCTTTCATTGATTGGAAAGACGAAAGCTCGTGATTGATAGGTAGATACATAGTATCCCCATGACCATGATAGTGGTATATGCAAGTGTAGCTACCATCAGCCAGCCCTGTGACAGGAACCTTGCCACCATATCCTAGCCTCTAAGGTGGGTAGAAGTCCTGGAGGCCATTCGGCTAGGAGAAGAATACAAACCATTTTTGGAGAAATTAAAAATGTGAGAAGATTGTGGTAATAGTGGATTTATTCCTATATTTTTTTGGCATGGTTATGAATTAGAATTTCGAGGACAAAATTATTTTTAAGGTGGGTAGATTTGTAACCTCTCTTCCCGAATTTCCAAAATTAGTTTTTTTTGTTTTTGTTTTTTTTTGTATTTTCTGTGTTTAGAAATATTTTTCGGTGAAACTTTCTGAAGGATATGATTAGTTATTTTATCTAAACTAGTTTTATATTAAACATTTTTTTTATAAAATACTACGTTGCTTCATAGAAGTATTTTGTCGACATGTTTTTACTGCTTTGGACTTTCATGGGATTGGCATGAAAACGATTTGAAAGTAATATTTATTTTTAAATCAATAATTTTATCAAATTGTTTTAAAGAAGTGTTGGATTAAAATATGTATATATTTAAAATTATGATATCGTTATATCTAATTTCTATAATGATTAATTATTTAAAATAGGGCTTAATATACATTTCTCGATGATATCGAAAATGATAATCGGATATTGTCCTTGATTTGAAAATGTGTTATTCGATAAATACTAAATATCATTTTAACATTATTATGTTGATCATCTATAGACTTGAATTACATGGCTAAGTTACTTGACAATATCAAAATTATTTAAAATTTGTTTAAAACGATTCTATGGTCACCAAATATTATTTTCAAGTTATTATAATGATCAATTAATTAAGTTCGATTTTGTACGACCGAGATTACTTTGATATTAATCATTAACTATTGTTATCTAGTACGGTATTTATATTGATTAGTTAATGTTTAAACAAATATTTATTGGAGATTTAAGTTTATGGAAGAGATTAAACTAAAGTGTTTTTGAATGATAATTTCAACTACCAGTTAATCTCTTCTATATTCGTTTAAGCATGATACCTATTTAAATATATATATTTACCAAGTTACAAATCTATCTAGATAACCATCTTTTTCCTAGGAATCATAATCCTCCCCTCGCTCTTTATCTTTTTGGCTCCCTGTCTATATCTTCGGCCAACACATAAATGCTCCGCTCGGCCTCTTCTAACCATCTTTCTCTCCATCCCTTTCGCCATCGACCGAGCTCCAGCCATTCCGAGAGGAGGACAGTGGCTAATGGTGGCTCCCTCACAAGTTTGAAAGAAGAAAACTAGAATAGAGAGGACTCCTCTGAATGTTCAGTATTTTATTGTGGGCTTGATTGGATTTAAAATGAGAGGAGTATGGAATCTGGAAACAATGCTCACCAACCAAATTTCTGAGATCTCTAAGTCTCGGTAGGGGGCTGTGTCTCAACTGGAATTCATTAGTGCAGCGGATTTTTATCCTAGTTGTTGGCGCATCAAATGCCAACAGATTATGCATGAACGACGGTTTGATCAGGACCTTGCCACCACCACCATGGAATCTCCGACCACTCGAGGTGAAGAACCGACCGTCGGGACTCCCGCTTCCCAGATCTGCCGACGCCACCGTGGTCGCTCAGGCGCGCCACCGCCCGGCCTCACAAAACCGCTCCTCTCCGAGTCCGCCGTCCGGTGAGCGCCCCTCGCCGCCTGCGACCGCAAGGTGACCAACGCCTCCGCGAGCCCCTCCTGTCGTGCGCCGACCGCGCGAGCAAGATCGCGCCGCCCCTCTCCGCCTCCACCGTCTGGCAAGTGATTGTCCCAACCCAAGGAGCAAGCACCCTAGTAAGAATTTCTCTCTTCCGCTTTTACCCCCTTTTCCTCTATCAATCTCTATCTTTCGTTTTCTTTCTCTCTCTCTGTTAAGGCTCTTTACGTGCACCCTTATCTCCTCTTTCTCTGAGAAGAGTCTGGGAAGTAATGTTGTACTTTATTAACTTTTAATATTAATAACTTATTAGCAGTTCACAAGAAGCAAGGAAAGGATAGTGGGGTTCCTTTTCTCTACCGCATTATTTTACTTAGTCATGGTATGTACTAATAACTATAGGCTAGCTTAGACACGTCTCGTATCCGAAAAGCGGGTGCGGGTCGTGACATCCTTCCCTATAGATATATGCTTTGTGTTATATATATAAGTTCCTATATAATATATATTAGTGTTGTACTATACATATTAATTATATATAGGAATGTGTGATAATGTATATATATACAGGATACATTGTGATATGATTGTATATATAATTATGGGATATCATTGATATGTTATGATATAGGGGTGGAAGTGAATAGTGACTATAGGATAGATGTTTCCTAATAGACTATTAGACATAGTCATGCCAATTGGTTATGTGACTAAGGCATGGTTAGGCATGGTATGCCTAGTTGGGACCTAGAGTAGACTTGTTAGAACTTAGAATAACTTGCTAGACCTAGATTAGACTAGTTTGACCTAGATTAGACTTGGTTGACCTAGTTTGACTTCTAGGGTTGACCAGAGTTGACCAAGAGTTGACTTTGGCCTAGATTGACCTAGATTCATGTAGAATGCATTAATTTGCATCGTATTATCATTGTAGACTCATAGTGACTTGTACTGTTCTATTGGAGACAGACACCACTCCTCGGACAGTCTATATTCTCTCAGATTCACCGGTTACAGGCGAGTACATTCTCTGATCATTTCATATCCTGCATTAGGAGTATATTTCCTGCTTTAGATTACTTTACATGATGCTGACACGTTGGAAACACGGATTAGTACTATATGGATCTTGTTGGGCGATATTATCCCCTTAGCGGATACATCGGATATTTTGTGTTCGTGTATTTATCGTGAACATCGTGTACTCCTTGTATTCGTGACATTCGTGTACAAATCATGTGAAATCGTGTATATTCATGTATTCACATGATCTCGTGTGCGACTATACTTCGTGTGCAATAACATAACTTAGCCAGATCCTTGTGCATTGATTGGGGAGGGGGAGTAGAAGTGGTTATGTATTCAATCTAGTAGATTACTCGTGTGCAACCTCTGTAGATTACTCGTGTATAACATCGTGCCATTTACATAACCATCTTGTACTCTGAATCACTAGACACTATCAGTTCTCTATTATACTGTAGCTATTTATTTACAGTCTTTTCTGTTTACCATATTATTCTTCAGTTTCTTGTATCTTACTCTCTAGCATAATTATACATCCTGACCTGCTATGATTTGTTGAGATGTACTGTGCTCGCTCCTGTCCTGACTGGACCTGTTGAAATATTACAGAGGACGAGGCTGAGGCGTTCTGCCCTACCTACTACGGTGCTACACTAGACGAGTGCCTGGACTTGGACCAGCAGCAGGATCTACTAGCAGTAGATGACACTCCCTTAGACTATGACTGTCTTTACTTTACTTGGATTACTGTATTAGATTTTGAGATATTCTGAGATATGTATTTATTATAGACACTTAGAATTCTGGTTGTATCTCTGTGATGTTCTTTTCTGAATATTATCATCTTTTATCTTTCATTATAATTCCATCTTACCTGTTCTACCTTAGCTGTGGTTGAGTTATATTTCTGTTATGTCACCCCCATTCGGGGAGTATAACTGTTATTACCTTCAATTGTTAGATGTTGTGACCTAGGACAGCGTTCTACCGCCGACACTACGGTGTAGGCTGGACGTACCCACGTCTCGTGCCCTTACTCTAGGGTGCGGGTTGTGACACATTTTTAGTGGTGGCCCATGGAGGTCTAGGTTGAAAATGTAGTGGTATTCGAACTAGAATATCGCTGCAGCCTGCAGTAGGAATTAGTATATTTTTGAAGGTACTCAATCACACTAGGAAAATTCCTTATCAGATTCCGCATATCTATTTTGCTGCTTATTGTCTTCCTTAGAAAATTTAAATTATCCTCCTTTGATTTTTTGACTCATTCTCAGTAATTGCTTCTTGTTTGATCTGTGTCTCCAGGATGGTTGAGACGCGATCGTATTGCCCCGTGACGGGAGAGGCTGGAGAGGGGTCTGCCACCTCTCGTGTCCCGCAGCCAGCTTCCTGTGCCACAGGGCCAGTGCAGTCCTCAGGAGTCGGTATTTCTGCCACTTTTGGAGGAGCACCTCCAGCAGTCAGGAGGCCAGTTTTGATTCCTGAGATCCTTCTACCGTAGCAGCCTCGGTATACGGGGATGGTAGATGCTGCACATCTTTTCTCCTTCGTGGAGAGGATTCTTGAGTCCCACCAGCAGCAGCAGACGAGGCAGACTGCAGATTTCATGCAGGGGATCGATGAGGCACACCAGCTGGTACGCACTACAGTCGAGATGATCACAGCTCATGGGACCCAGCAGCAGCCCCGTCGGAGAGAGAAGGACATTCAGGACTTCCAGAAGATGCATCCTCGGGAGTTCTTCGGCACGGAGGGCATCCATGTTGCAGACGACTGGATAGAGCATATTGAGGAGATCTTCCGACTAGCAGAGATACCAGCTCGACTCCAGATCGAGGCGGCGGGCAGCCAGATACAGGATTGGCCCGTGCGCGGTATCAAGCATATCCCAGGGTGGGAGTTGAGGGCCAGACTTGGGCCCAGTTCAAGAAGCTGTTTAAGAAACAGTTCTTTCCTGATGTTGCCTTGGGAGGTATCGAGGCACAGTTCGAGGCTCTGGTTCAGGAAAACCAGACGGTTGCTGAGTATGCCGAAGAGTTATGCAGATTGGCCCAGTTTATATATGATTTGACCGAGAAGGCGAAGACGAGGAAGTTTCACCGAGGTCTGATTAGAGAGATTCGGTCGCTGACTAAGAGCGACCAGAACGCCACTTTTACTGAGATATTTTTTGGGGCAATGGCGGCGGAGGACGATCTAGGGCTGAAGCTGAAGAGGGGTCGTGACTTCCAGGGTGGCAGTAGTAGTCAGGGGCAGGCCAAGAGGCCTCACTTCCAGCAGCAGCAGCAGAGGCCAGCTCAGCAGCAGTATCAGCATCAGGGCCGTACACCTTTTCAGCAGGTGCAGCACCAGCAGCAAAGAGGGCAGCAGGCACCCAGGCAGCAGGCTATTAGTTGTACTTTCTGCAAGAAGCCTAGGCACAAGTGGGACAAGTGTAGGAAGAGACTCGGTAGATGCTTGATGTATGGATCAGCAGACCATCAGATACGAGAGTGTCCAGTTACGTCGATGCATCCGGTACCAGGAGGAGCTGGGACAGCCAAGGCTCCAACAGGCCAGCAGAGGGGACCAGCCCTGTAGACCCAGTAGCAGAGGTTCCAGCAGCACCAGCAACAGACATGAGGTGGACAGCAGGGGGGAGCTTTCGCCATGGCAGCTGAGGATGTCGAGGCCATCGGAGAGCTGATAGCAGGTTCGGTTCTCCTAGATTCCCTTCCAGCATTTGCACTCTTTGATTCCGGGGCTTCCCACAGCTTTGTGTCAGTATCGTATGCCATTAGACACAGTCTGGATTCTGAATCATTGCCTAGGACCTGCAAGATCATGACCGGGGGTGGGGTCATCCTTGTGAGTGATGTTTGCAGAGGACGGAGTGTTATATTGGGAGGCCGAGAGTTGGGAGTGAGTTTACTCGTCATGCCATTACCGAACTACGATATAGTATTAGGTATGGACTGGCTGAGTAGACACCACGCCTGCATTGATTGCCGTGGGGGTAGAGTTTTGTTCGGGGCGCCAGGAGAGCCAGAGTTTGAGTATACCCGACGGCAGGCAGAGCAGGACGTCGGAGTCTTTTGTGGAGCATCAGCCGAGGAGCAGGTGGCTTCGCATCCCTTGATCACAGAGTTTATGGACGTATTTCTAGAGGAGTTGCCAGGGCTTCCACCGGACAGAGATGTAGAGTTCTCGATAGACTTGGTTCCCGGCACGGAACCGATCTCCCAGCATGTCTATTGAGTGAACAACACGAGTTAGTGGATCTGAAGAAGCAGGTGGATGAGCTGCAGGACAAGGGCTTCATTCGCTCGAGTTTTTCACCTTGGGGTGCACCGGTACTTTTTGTACCCAAGAAGGATGGGTCGGTACGGATGTGTATCGACTACAGGGCACTTAACAACCTGACAATCAAGAACAGATACCCACTGCCGCGGATCGATGATCTGTTTGATCAGTTGAGCGGAGCTCGGGTGTTCTCCAAGATTGATTTGAGGTCGTGTTATCACCAGGTGAAGGTGAAGAGGGAGGATATCCCCAAGACCGCTTTCAGGATGCGGTACGGGCAGTTTGAGTTTTTGGTTATGCCGTTTGGGCTAACCAATGCACCAGCAGTATTTATAAATCTAATGAACAAGGTGTTCCACCAGTACTTGGACAAGTTCGTGGTAGTGTTCATTGATGATATCTTGATATATTCCAAGACAGAGGAGGAGCATGAGGAGCATCTGCGGATAGTGCTAGAGACTCTCAGACGGGAGCAGCTTTATGGGAAACTCTCCAAGTGTGAGTTTTTCTTGGACCGGGTGGACTTCTTGGGGCATGTGGTGACTGGAGATGGTATCTTAGTTGACCCCAACGCAGCCGAAAAGTTGAAGCTCATCAGGGACAGACTTCGCGTGGCGCAAGACAGACATTGGCACTGGGCCGATAGCCACCGGAGGCCGCTGGAGTTTGAGGTACAAATTTAGAAATAGGATTAGAAGTAGGTTGTATTTTATTTTGTTTGATTGATCGTGTTTGATTTTTAGTAACTTGAGACCTTGCTTGTGATTAGATTAGAGACATGATTTTTCTGCAGATATCTCCGACTCGTGGTACGATACGTTTTGGTGGAGGTGGGAAGCTTAGCCCGCGCTTCATCGGCCCTTTCGTTATCAGCGGGAGAGTCGGTGACGTGGCATACAGGCTAGACTTGCCACCTGCATTAGTGGGCATCCACAATGTATTCCACATATCACAGTTGAGACGGTACGTGGCTGACCCTAGCCATGTGCTCGAACACTCGGAGATAGAGGTTGGACCTACTCTCAGTTATCCAGAGCAGCCTGTGGAGGTTTTGGATCGCTGGGAGAACGTATTGAGGAACCAGGTGATACCCTTGGTATGCGTCGCATGGAGGCATCATTCTCCAGAAGAGTCTACCTGGGAGCGGGAGGATGAGATGCGCGAGCGGTGCCCCTATCTTTTTGGACCTTGAGGTATACTTTTCTATCCTTCTTAGCAGTTAGTTTCGCCTTTAAATTTCGAGGACGAAATTATTTTAAGGGGGGTAGATTTATCACTACCACTTTTCTAGCTTGAGGGTATTTTGGTCATTTTCAAAATTTTGGAATTTAATTTGAATTATTATTATTATTATTTATAATTAATGTGATTTTTAAGTAATTTTAGAATTATTGATTTTGGTGTTCTAGTGACTTTGACTTATGTTGACCTTGGAGACTAACCTAGTGGCTAACCTAGGTCATGACCTTGTGATTAGGATATGAAAACCTAGGTTGACTTAAGTTAGTGAGGTTTAGCTCATTGGAATTAATTTGGGGAAATTAGGAGCTAGATTGATTAAGTAATGGCTTGTGAAATCACAAGTCATTTCATGACTTAAAGGCTTAATGGCCCATAGGCCCACACCCATTGAACCAAGCCCTAACCCTAAAAATCTGACCAGCCATAGTGTGTTTCTCCCCCCTATTTATTTTCTCTTGAAATTAGGGTTGCCTCTTTAGGAAACATTGCCATTTGGAAGAGGTGAGTCCCCATCCTTGTAAATTCTTAGAAAATCCATTTCTACTCCAAATTCCTTCAAACAAATTGCAATAGGACCTAATATTAGTATTCTTGCTATTATTGATGAGTATTTGCAAGAAGAACACAATTTGGAGAATTTTTGGTGGCTTGAGGAGTCATTTTTATTGGGTTTTTGAGAGCTTTGTTCATCAATAGGTAAAACCCATTCTAATCCATGAAATTTTTGTTTATTTGCATTTTAGGAATGCCCTAGCCCTAACCTAACAGTAGGATAGGCTAACCCTAGAATTTGGACCCATTTCGTGTCCGTATCGGACACGTACCAGTGTGGTTAGGATGGTGTTCGACGAAATGCCTCAAAGGGCATTTCGTTCGATTTTTGTGATTGTCTTTGAATGGAAAAATCCATTTTACTCTTGCTTATGCATTTCTTGGATACTGAGCACGTTTTCGTGCCAGGTCGGGTCGACACGAGCACGTGGACACGCGGTCGTGCACACGCACGTGCGGGCAGGAGCATCCCCTGCTACTCGGGCGGAACTGCTCATTGCATACAGCGTCTCGACCCACGAAACTCAACACACACGTTGTGTCCATGACTAAAACGAGGCTCGTAAAGTTTTACAAGTCATCGTGTCATGTCGGACACGTATTTACATGTGCACGTGCACTGCACTGTGCGGTTCAGTGCACAGACTATTTGGTTCTGTTTAAATTCGATTTTGAATGGTTCTAAATGTGTTTTTATGGATTATTAGATCCTAAATAAGTTGTGTAATCTCTGTTGTAATAGGTTGCATATTAGAAATGTTTTGACATGGAGAAATGGGATTCGGATTTGGGAATTTACTATTTTTTGATACATCACTGATACTTGGTTCCAGTTAATTCAAAACCTATCTATTTCCCTGTTTGTTTGTTGTTTTTAACTAATGATGATTCCCACATTTCATAATACATATTAGCTAAGTTATTTCATTCAATTATAGGATTTTGGTTGTGTGTTTGAGACTTTAGTTATTGGTTGGTTTTTTCGAATTTGTGTAAAACCTGAGTTAAATGATTATGTATTGATTCTTTTGTTCACATTAATCTGAGTTCACTAATATGTATAAACCTATGATTCCAGTCTCCCAATAAGTTGAACTTTAGCTAACTGTAAGAACCTGAGAATGGGATTGTTAGGTGTGGTTTCCAATCTGTGTATACCTGTGTTAACTCCCCTACTTTCGAATACAAAACATAAAACCTGAGTTTAGCTCTCCCTTATACTGTAAATGAAGGTTGGTTGATTGTTTTATATGTTGAACTATAGCTAACTGTTGAGAAACCTGAAATTGGACGTTGAAACCTGAGTGTACTTTATAATTGATTCAATGTTATCTTTCTTTTAACCTGATATGAAATTGCTCAATGTTCTTTTGTTCACTAAAATCTGAGTTGGTGGCTTTTACAAAACCTGAGATTGGTATCACGGTTTAGATGTGTTAAACTGACATTAGGAACTTTTAAATGGTATCAATGTGTATATATATGAGTTTGTTTAAACTGTTTGTTTCAATACATAAAATCTGAGATTCCTGTTGATATGTGGGTATTACCTGGAAATGGAATTAGGTTATTTTGGATGGGGTTTTGGTTAAAACTGAGAATTCAATTATAGGTTTGTTATGAACTATTTTACTGTTGTTTCAGTTTTCTAGCTAGTTTAGGACTGTTTCTTTTCACTGTTGTTGATTTTCTAAACTGTGTACTGAAATGAGGGGGGAAATGTTCACTGTTGAATCTGGAATGATATATATATATATATATATATATATATATATATATATATATGGACTGAAATCTGGAAAATTATTGGACTGTTAACTGGTTTTGATTGGGGGTGGTTCTATATGAATCTGAGTTTGTACTTAGTCCTCACTGTTTTCCTACACCCACACACTCATGTTTTGGCACCACACTCTCTCATACTCCCCTACACTCACACATACATGTATACACACATGTCCTCTCTATCCTACACACATACCTATGTAATCCCCAACACACTCTTATGATATTTCTGTTTACACACATGTTTCTAGTCTATGACACACACCCTTGTATTCATGTGTTCCCTCATTTCCTTCCCTATAGATATATGCTTTGTGTTATATATATAAGTTCCTATATAATATATATTAGTGTTGTACTATACATATTAATTATATATAGGAATGTGCGATAATGTATATATATATACATGATACATTGTGATATGATTGTATATATAATTATGGGATATCATTGATATGTTATGATATAGGGGTGGAAGTGAATAGTGACTATAGGATAGATGTTTCCTAATAGACTATTAGACATAGTCATGCCAATTGGTTATGTGACTAAGGCATGGTTAGGCATGGTATGCCTAGTTGGGACCTAGAGTAGACTTGTTAGAACTTAGAATAACTTGCTAGACCTAGATTAGACTAGTTTGACCTAGATTAGACTTGGTTGACCTAGTTTGACTTCTAGGGTTGACCAGAGTTGACCAAGAGTTGACTTTGGCCTAGATTGACCTAGATTCATGTAGAATGCATTAATTTGCATCGTATTATCATTGTAGACTCATAGTGACTTGTACTGTTCTATAGGAGACAAATACCACTCCTCGGACAGTCTATATTCTCTCAGATTCACCGGTTACAGGCGAGTACATTCTCTGATCATTTCATATCCTGCATTAGGAGTATATTTCTTGCTTTAGATTATTTTACATGATGCTGACACGTTGGAAACACGGATTAGTACTATATGGATCTTGTTGGGCGATGTTATCCCCTTAGCGGATACATCGGGTATTTCGTGTTCGTGTACTTTATCGTGAACATCGTGTACTCCTTGTATTCGTGACATTCGTGTACAAATCGTGTGAAATCGTGTATATTCATGTATTCACATGACCTCGTGTGCGACTATACTTCGTGTGCAATAACATAACTTAGCCAGATCCTTGTATATTGATTGGGACGGGGGAGTAGAAGTGGTTATGTATTCAATCTAGTAGATTACTCGTGTGCAACCTCTGTAGATTACTCGTGTATAACATCGTGCCGTTTACATAACCATCTTGTGCTCTGAATCACTAGACACTATCAGTTCTCTATTATACTATAGCTATTTATTTACAGTCTTTCCTATTTACCATATTATTCTTCAGTTTCTTGTATCTTACTCTCTAGCATGATTATATATCCTGACCTGCTATGATTTGTTGAGATGTACTGTGCTCGCTCCTGTCCTGACTGGACCTGTTGAAATATTACAGAGGATGAGGCTGAGGCGTTCTGCCCTACCTACTACGGTGCTACACTAGACGAGTGCCCGGACTTGGACCAGCAGCAGGATCCACTAGCAGTAGATGACACTCCCTTAGACTAGGACTGTCTTTACTTTATTTGGATTACTGTATTAGATTTTAAGATATTCTTAGACATGTATTTATTATAGACACTTAGAATTCTGGTTGTATCTCTGTGATGTTCTTTCCTGGATATTATCATCTTTTATCTTTCATTATTATTCCATCTTACCTGTTCTACCTTAGCTGTGGTTGAGTTATATTTCTGTTATGTCACCCCCATTTGGGGAGTATAACTGTTATTACCTTTAATTGTTAGATGTTGTGACCTAGGACAGCATTCTGCCGCCGACACTGCGGCGTAGGCTGGACGTACCCACGTCTCGTGCCCTTACTCTAGGGTGCGGGTCGTGACACCCAACAAAGGGGCGGGCCAGGCTTGTGGCAGCCATATAGACATGTAAGCATTTAACAAAGAAAAAAAGAAAAAAAAATCATATCACTTGAGCTGCTGTAGCAGTGGGCTACAGTGCCCACCCATCCCCGTAATAAGACAAAACCCGTAGTCGCTTTCTTCCCGAAAGGTAGCAGCAGCGGCTACACGGATTAGTAAGTAATTTAGAGATTTGGTCTAACACCAAATCTTACCCGAAAAATTTCAAATAAATCCCTAGATAACCCCCACGAGATTCTCTTCCAGATATACTCGGATTCAAAATCCCATCCAAATCAGAAATTCGATTTAAATTAGGAATTTAAACACCCCATAAAAGTTTCGGGAATTAGGATTCTTGGAAAAATCATCCGTCAAAACTTCGTTCCCAACCCGAACTCCGACTCCAGTTCCTCCCCCACACCCCCGCGCACACCGTCGACGGCTTGCTCGACGTCGACGACGACTGGATTGTCGGACAACCGTGCCTAGCCGAGAAGAAATAGGGGATACCCTGTTTATTTCAGAACCCAGGTACCATATTTCGAATCTAAATTTCTTTGTCTGTGTTCGACGAAAATTCGATCTATCAAATGTTGTACATAGACAACATATCCCTCTCAAAACCCTTTCTGGTAGAATCGAGCAAAACCCTACTATTCGAACCAAAATTTCCGAGAAAACTGTCGGAATAGGACAGTTGTAGTAATCCCAAACACCTAACTTGGAAGCCATATGCTGAGCCAAATACTTAGAATTTTTGAAACCCAATTTAAAACAGTTTTAGATAACATATAGGAGATTACAAACCACCTTGTAGAACCTGATTTCATAAAGTATGTGCAAAAAATATTCGACTTCAAAGTTCAAGAAAAACAGGTTTTCAAAATACTAAAAACTTATAGAAATTTTCCGATACGACGTGCGTCCCGACAAACCGGGCGACGTGGTCGCGCGCTATACGCATCAAAAAAAGCGTATGAATGTTGCGGACGTGTGGGAACTGACGGAACTCAGTTTCGTCGCGTGTGCGTGACGAAACCAACGCGTATCCGTCGAGATACCCCCGTATCGGTGTTTTACAAACTTGCCTATAACTTCGTATACGGTCGTCGGATCGAGACGAAACTTGTGCCAACAGGTCCGAATCGAAATTTTGGTCCTGTGTGCCAAGTTTGGTTCGATTCTGAGAAGGTCGAATCAGAACCCATTTTTGGCGGGCCTGCGGCCCACTCAAACGGGCGAATTTGTACACAGCTCATCGGAATCCAAAACTGGACATACCGTTGAGTTCCTCTCCTCAAAATGAAATCGTAGACATGTAGTTTGACGACTTTAGAGACCATAGACCTTGGCACGCATTTCGGTACGAAGTGGGTCCAACGACGGACATCGTTTTGATCCAAAATTACGATTTTGCCCCTGTTCTAGAATTTGACTTTTGGACAGGCGTTTCCTAGGTATATCTTTTACACCGAGTGCATTTTTGATGTTTGTTTCAGCGTCCGGAGTTGTTTGGAGATTGTGACGTTTCTTTGCTGACATTGTGATTTCTTGGGATTGCCACTTTGCACCATCAGGCAAGATACCTTGCCACCTTACTATGTGATTATTTTACTTTATTTTCCTGTTATTTATTTTTAGTTTCATATATATTGCTCTATATTTTACATCACTGTACGTCCAAGTCACACTTGGGAGCAAGCGACCTTATCGGTCGTTTTATTTGCTTTTACATTATTTTTGCATTGACTTAGCTTAGTGACTATCCATTGATGGTGAGGTATTGGTATATCTCATACGGCCTTGACACATACTTTACCACATATTGTGAGTCTCATGTAGGACACGTACTCGCGTAGTCGGTCGGCCACCGATACGTATGACGCGTACGACGGATAGGAGTAACTGCCAATAGATTGTATGCTAGTAGACTTGGCAGTTACTAGAGGTACATATGAGTTATGGATGTGACTCTAATAAGCATTGGGTGGGAAGAACAGTTCCTTAACGTATGGGTCATATATGCACTGTCCTGATTGCAGGTTATCTCCAGTGGGAGGTACGGTCCTGCTAGCCGGTTATCTCCAGTGGGAGATACGGTCCTGATTCCTGATATTCCTGATCCTGCCCATGCGTCAAAGGTTTGTTATTATTACATTATCACTGTAGACTGGTTAGGCACCTGATTGCATACATATTTTCTTTATATTATATATCACAGTTATTATGGCATGGTGTTTTTTTGTATCTTGTTACGTCCCTCTGAGGACCTGGTTATCTCTCTAGGATTAGACGACTTCCCACAGGAGTACGGAGCAGCTCTGGATTTAGCTTACATTAATACCGAGTCAGTTTCTACTGATTTCTAGTCTATTCTTTGTTGGAGACATTAGTGGACATTATTTTTACATCTCTTTTCTTTCTTTTCTGCGGAGGTTGGACTCCGATATTGTGAGACTATTTTTCATAGCTGTTTGGAGTGAGCATGTTCACCCGGCTAACTTTTGATACTCTTATTTATTATTTGGACTCTATATTTTTCTGTGTTGAGCTGTGATGAGATTAGATTATGTTATTCTGGCCTGTGATTATTTTATTTACAGCTTATGTACATATATGAGGATTCTATATATTGGAGTATTCTTCGTATATGTGCAGCTGGCATGTTCACGTTCTTGGTCCTATGTATTATGGGACTGGGGCGTTACATGGAGCCTATTTCGGTTCAATAAGTTGTATAGGTCCAATACTAGTCCAACAAGCTTAGATGGATCCTATGTTAGGTTGGCATAACCTATTAGAATAAATTTACATTGATTTTATTGATTTTGTACAACAATATTGGTTTAAAACCCAATCAAATCTTTCTGATTCTATTTTCGAAAACTAATTTAAATCCTTCTTGGTGTACCTGATAAAATATCTATCAAATCTCAACCAAATCTTACCAAACCTATTTCTGATGAATCCCATCCCTT
This sequence comes from Iris pallida, assembly GCA_029216955.1. Classification (NCBI taxonomy): domain Eukaryota; kingdom Viridiplantae; phylum Streptophyta; class Magnoliopsida; order Asparagales; family Iridaceae; genus Iris; species Iris pallida. Next base: position 3,811,278 of record JANAVB010026000.1, read on the forward strand.
TAAACTATCATATTTAATATTCTAAATCCACCAAAACCATCCGCCCCTGTAACATCCAATTTTCCAGATGAGGGTATTTTTGAAATTTTGTAATTATAATTATTATTTAAGGGTATTTATTTCATATTATGATTTTTAGTGATTTTTAATTATTTTTAAACTATTTAAATTTAAGACTTATGATTTTGGTGATTTGATAGTGTAACACTAGAGACAGCTTAACCTAGAGCCTGACTATGTGATTAGGGTATTTCATTTATCATTTCCAGTTCGAGGCTATTTTTGTCATTTTGATTTTAATTGAATTTAATATATATATATATATTTGGGATTTAATATATTATTAAGAATGGTGTGATTTTAATATTATTTAATTGATTTTCACGTATTGTGATTAGCCTAACTTGGTTTGGACCCAACCTAGATTAGTCATAGATAGTCTCAGCTAACCATGGTTAGTAATTTTAGTATTAATTATATTTATTAGAATTAATATAATTTTTAGTGATTTTTAGTAGAATTGACTTTGGGCCTATAGTTGACTTTGACTAGTGTTGACTAGAAGACTAACCTAGTGACTGACCTAGATTAAGACCACTTGGTTAGGTTAAGTAAACTTGGTTTGACCTAATTTAGTGAAGTTTAAGTCATTGGAACTTGTTTGGAGAGATTTGGAGTTGATTTGACTAATATGGCTTATGACTTCATAAGTCATGATTAATGACTTGACTTATAGCCCATAGGCCCACACCATGAACCAAACCTAACCCTAATCAGCCCATGGCAGCCACTATTGATCCTTTCTCCCTATTTAATCCCCTCCTAGAATTTAGGGCTAGCCTCCATTAGGATTTGTGCAAGTTTTGGAAGAGGTGAGTCTCCATCTTTTTAAAATCATAGAAAATCCATTTCAACTTCATTTTCCTTCAAATCAATTGCATTAGGACCTAATTCTTCTGTTCTTTCTGTTTGTGTAAGAATATTTCAGAGTAGGATCAATTTGTGGGAGTTTTTGAGGCTTGGAGAACCATTCCATTTGGGGATTTTATGAGCTTTGCACATCAATAGGTATAATCTATTATAACCCATGAAATTCCTGTTTAATTGCATTTCTACGATGCCCTAGCCCTAACCTAACTGTAGGAATAGGAATCCCCAAAAGTTGTGTCCATTTCGTGTCCTAATAGGACACGTATCAGTGTCTAGTTTTAGGTGTTTGATGAAATACCCCAATAGGCATTTCGTGTGAATTTTGGGAATTTGTTTGAATAGGAAATTAGTATTTGACCTCGCTTATAGGTTTCTGGTGTCCTTGTGTGTTCTTGGTGTCGTGTCGAGTCATGTCGGGCACGTGTACACACGGTCGTGTATATGCGCGCGCGGGGACTGTGCGTGCCCTGCCACTCGGGCATGTTTGTGACACGAACACGCCACCCCGACACTTGGGATTTGACACACAGCTGGGGGCCGACACTGACACGGGGCTCCCCAAGTTTCAGGGCCCTACGTGTCGTTTCGGACACGCACGAACACGTGCATGGGTTTTTGCACTGTTCAGTGGCTGTCATTTTTAGCCACTAATACGCGTGTCCCGTGTCTTGCACACGCAACGTGGACACGTGGCAGGGTGTCCTATCCCTAGCCCTAGTCTAGGTCGACACGAGCGACGTGAACACGTGTACGAGGAGTGGACTGTGCACTGTGTCCATATTTACTGTTTTGTATTTTAAATTCGTTGGACACGTTTGTGTCCACTTTTGTGGACACAAACCACTTGTGTGGCATGTACACATTATGATTATATGTTACCAACCTTTAGTTCATCATTTTAATTTGTTTTTGATAGTTAAATTGTCATTTCCCTTTTTTCTGAAATACCAATGTATCAGTGCATAATTCTGTTTTTCTCCAGTTTTGCAAAATTGGATTTTAGCAATCAACTAACCCATTTAACACTGTTAATTACTTTTAATTAAACCTCTATTATGTGCACATATGTGGATTCTAATTGTGTGTTGAAATTGGACTGATTTGGATGTGGTTTTGGATTCATAAATCTGAGATTTTCACTTAGGACTATTTTGTTCAGTTTTTCCACTGAGTTTAGGACTGTTAAAATGATTTTGTGTGATATCATGAGTTGTGAACTGTTATGTAATGTTTAAATATGAGAATTCAATCATGAGTTTGCTTTAACTGGGTTTAGATTCATGTAAGACTGAACTGTTTTGAAGGGGGGAAGGGTTCAACTGTTTTAAACCTGAAATCCAATGTGAGGACTGTTAATGTGAGTTTGAACTGTTAGTTTCAATGTATAATCTGAGAATGGTTTTTTGTGTAAAATCTGAGATTGGTTTGTGGGTTTTGTGGGGATTCAATTCTGAAATTTATGTTGTCCTCACTGTTTTCTAGCTCTACACACACAAGCTAACATACTCTCTCTTGACACACACACCCTCTATCTATCACAACACTCTAAACTAACACTCATGTATCTCACACTCTCTCATGACACACACACCCTTTATTTATCACAACACTCTAGCCTAACACTCATGTATCTCACACTCTCTCATGACACACACACCCTTTATTTATCACAACACTCTAGCCTAACACTCATGTATCTCACACTCTCTCATGACACACACACACATACACTAGTATATATATGCCTCACTTTACTAGTACACACACACTTGAACACTCTATGTCTCACACTTTCTCATGACACACACTTTATGTGTCCCTCTCTATATATATGCATATATAAATGTATTAACCTATAGTGTGGTTTGGTGTACACATTAGCCTATAGGGTGTTTTCTAGTTATATTATTTAATGGATCTATATGTGTACTATATACTAGATATATATATGCATGTGTTATGTGTATAGATGTTTTGTAGGTTGTATAGACTTGGGTAAGCCTATGGCCTAGTCTCTTAGCCTATGGCCTATGGTTGTGCATGTGTGTCATTGTGGAGCCTAGATTAGACTTGTGTAGTCTAGTTAGACTTAGAATAGCCTTGTTAGACTAGTTTGACTTAGGTTTGACTTGGTTAACCTAGTTTGACTTCTAGGGTTGACCAGAGTTGACCAAGAGTTGACTTGGTCAAGATTGACCTAGATTTATGTAGTATGCATCGTAGTGCATCTTATTACTATTCTGGACTCGTTGTGACTTGTACAGTTCTATAGGAGACAGACACCACTCCTCGGACAGTATATATTCTCCAGATTCATCAGATACAGGCGAGTACATTCTCTGATAGTTCTTCCATTTACTTGTCAATTACTGTACTTCAGTTCTAGATAGTTTTATGTGATTCTTACAACACGTATGGATATTTTTGGATTCATGTATGCGACACACCTACCATCTGTCTGGCCTCTATTTTTTGGAACCACTACTGGCATCACCTTCTGGAATCACGACTGGAACCACCTACTGGAATCACTCTGGAATCTTTTGCTGGTATTATTATGTTTGGCTGGACTCATCCCGATTTCTCGTATCGTTTTCTGATTCACTTGTACTTACTGGGCGGGGAAATATTGGAATAGGCATGTGAACATACCCAAATACTGGAACCACTCCCTTGGAATTATACTAGAATGATAGCCATCTCACACCCGGCCAGGTGTGTGATGTACCGTATTACCTACAGCCGTTCACATGTCGATCCCGATATTTTAAAACACACTGTTAGAGTATAGGCTGGACTCACCCTGGAACCTTTGATCACTAACTGGACTCACCTTATACCGGACTCATCTTGTACTGGAACCACCTGGTATCAAATTCATGTTGTCTGGATTTACTTGGATTTTGCACTTGTTATATTTACATTCTGGACTTATAACATGTTGCTCTAGTTCATCTAGTTTCTAATTACAGTCTTTATTGCTATGATTCTTCTCTTGTTTTTACTTACCTTACTTTCCTTGCATCTTAACTGTTTCTCTATACCATCACCTATATACAAACTGCCATATTCATCAATAAAACTGTTTATAACTGCTTTATAGTTCTTTGTCATTTAATTGGGATTTCTTGATGAGTTGTACTCGTTCCTGTCCTGACTGGACCTGTTGAAATTTTACAGATGATTGCCCTGAGGATACATGCCCTACATATTATGGACCCGGAGACGGGATGACTACCTTAGGCCCCGACACTCAGGAGTGATCGGGATTTAGTTTAGTATACTAGCATTTGTTTCCATGTTGAACTTGTTATAGAAGTTTTAAGACTTGTGTAGTATTTGAGATTTGTTGAGAGTTGTTATTATTTTAGTAGTTGTTCTTCTATTCTTAATTTAATTCTTCTGTGTTTATCTTATCGTGCTTAGACTGTGATTGAGTTCAATATCTTATACTTGTCCTCCGTTCGGAGTTGATCATGATGAGTACATTATAATTGCGTGAGTTGCTGGTTAGATAGTAACCTAGGACAGCGCTCTATCGCCGACACTGCGGCGTAGGCTGGACGTCGTTACGTATTCGTACCCTCACAGTGGGTGCGGGTCGTGACACATTTTTAGTGGTGGCCTATGCAGGTCGAGAGTCGCATTAGTGCGATATCGTGGTAGTATGGCGGCTTAGGTGTACTGCTGCGAGCCTGCGATAGGATTGAGAGATAGGCTTGTAGGAGCGTAAAAAGTGCTTCAAAGGAAGAGTCATCCCATTCATAAGTGATCGGTTTTTACACCAAGCAGAGCGGGTAATCTCTTTTACGCCCAAAACTAGGCTAATCAATTTACGCCTAAGCAGGCTGATCATTTTACGCTTGGGTCTACACCTATGATTTTACGCCAAGGACAGAGCAGCCTCTTTTACGCTGGACAAAACTATCAAATCTCGCATTTAATGCAAACTCTGACATGAAGATATTAATGATGGCATTTACCACAGAATTCAATGAAATTTGTCTTATACAAAGACCATTGTTGTCGTTTATGGGGATCGAGCTACTTTACGCTTACTGTTGGTTTCTTTTACGCACGGAGTTTTATATGAGTTCTTACGCTCATAAAACAATGTGTGCGTAAAGTCTATTTGAGCCATTTTACGCTCAAGGTTATTCGATAATCACTTTACGCGGGAAACCTATGACAGAGCTATTTTACGCTCATCTTACTGCTTTACGCCCAGAGGATGTTGGGGCTATTTTTACGCCCTATTCTTTCTGGCCAGTTTGGAACGTGGTTTGCCTACATGGCCTTCATGCCACATATTTCGAAGAACGTTTGTACATGTATCCTATTCTTACTGAAATGATGGGACGCGTGTCAATGTATACAAAGGATGACTCTGATCATGGGTGGCAGTTGTTAGCGTAAAGACAGATTTTGATGCTCTTTTACGCACAGAAGCTCCAGTCTATAAATAGACTCATTTTTCTCAAAGACAAGGACACACAGAGAGAACAGGAGAGAATACAGAGATCAGAACTTCGAGATTTTGATTCTCCGGAGCATTCTTCTTCAACTTTTCTTTCAGAACAGAGTGAAGCAAAGCAGGAAAGCATTCGGCCTCGCCATCAGTGCCCAAGTGCGTCGATACCTTTCTGGTGACTTAGTTCTTCCAAGTTGTTCTACTTCAAGCAGTGATCTTCATCATCATCATATGGTCCAAGGAACAAAGTGATCATTTACAGATCAGACTTCCATAGCAATACTTTTCCAGAATCAAATTTGTACTTTTTGTACTTTTCTCGTTTTATTTTTAAAATCCAACCTTTGTTTGGCAATTTTGTTAAGTGAAACAAAATGGCGACTCTGCTGGGGACTACCTTCTCCTCTGACGAGGAGGTGATTGCTCAATATGATGATGTTTCGGTCGGTTCGACCAAGAAGACTCTGGTTGTGCACTTCGACCAGACTGCCTATAAAGAAATGCTCCGAACTGGGGGTGGTTTTCGCCACTCCAATGTTCAAAAGTCTCGCAAAGCACAAAAAGTTTGCATTCCCAAATCCAAAGTGGTTTCTGATCTCTCTGTTGCTTCTGATCACAAGGGAATTCTTCCCACTCCTGTTGTAGGGGCTCCCGTTCGTAACGAGGCGGTCCTTACTTCAGAGTTGTACTCAAAGTGTGATGATTTATCTTCCGTTTGTAACGGTGAAGATAATCAGGTTTCACGCCCACTGCGTAAGAATCAAGTTTTACGCTCAGTGGGTAAGAACCAAATTTTACGCTCAGTACATAAGAATGAATATCCCATTTGTAATGGGACAGACTCTAAAGTTTATGCTTCTGAATGTAAGAATCAGTCTCCCGTCGGTGACGTGGTAGGCCCAAATAAATTACGCTCCTCGCATAAAGCAAAATCGCCCGTCTGTGATGTGGTAGATAATCAATTTTCACGCTCCACGCATAAAGGTAAGTCTCCTGTCTTTGACAGTGTAGATAAAATTCATAACGATGTTTGTACATCTAAAATGAATATACCTAAACGTGTGCAGCATAAAAATATCGTTGGTAAAGTTTCTGTCCTACACCAACAACCTTCTTATACTACTTTACGCAAAGTACCAAACTTACAAATTATACGCCATAAAAATGGAGTCCTTCGTGCTAAATCTCAAGATTTACGCACACAACTCCAAACGCATAAAAATGTACAGTTTGGTTCTGCGAATGAAGCCAGTAATCTTCTTTATATACAAGGGACTAAACGTTTTTCTACCCCAAATGTAATAAAGAAGAATACTCCATCTGTTCCTTCTGATTTACGTGAATTGCTAATGCAAAAACGTAAGAACAGACAATCTCCGATGACATTCCCCCAAGAAAAACATCATTGTGAATATCACCAGGTTGTGATCAACAGTTGTTGTTCGGCTTCAAAACGGTCAGTTTTTGATTGTTTAAGTTTTAACTCGCCTCAACATCAAGCTGAAGACCAAGAACATGAGTTGTCATATGTGTCAGTCAACATGGCATCTCTTACTAACAGAGGACGACATCCAAGAAGGAATATGTCCCAAACCCCAGGTCAACAACAGTTCAACAGGCTTCTTGATTCCTTTGAAGGAGTATATCATAATACTCGATCGAAGAAAAATACAATTGCAGACTTCTGATTCAGAAGCTGGGGGTACTCAATCTTTTGAGTCTGATACCGATAGTGTGGATTCATACTTCTATACTAATCCCTCTATATCTTCAAGAGAGGTTGAATCCTACGCTGTTGGAGATGAACCAGAGACGTCATCTGCTAATACGGAACAACATCTCACTGCCGTGGAGCAATCATTGAAAGACATGCTCAACATGGTGCAAAGCATGCATCAGATAATTTTGAATCAGCAAACTGCTCAACCTACAGTAATAACTCCGGTACCAGTAGCAGCACAAACTCAAGATAGTCAAGGGGTTGATATACCTTCGAATATTCAAGAGCCTACTGTTAATCAAAATTCTGTATCTCCAGATCCCATCATTCCAGAAGATGTACCACCTCCAGTGGGGGTTACGGTACATCCAACGACTATTCAATCAAATGTGCTTCCTCAAACCAGTGAAGCCATTCAAGCAGTGCGTGAACTCAAAGCACAGTTTGAAGTTTTGAGGCACAAAGATCAGCTCCAGAGGTTAGGGATTAAGCAACCTTATCCTCCTCATTGGAATGATGTACCCTTTCCACCGAAGTTCAAGCCACAATCCATGGTTTTATTCGATGGAAAAGCATCTCCTAGTCAATATATCAATTACTTTGATATTATGACTATACACTTGCAGAAAAATGATGCTCTTCTCACTCGAGTGTTCATCGGGTGTCTGACGGGTTCAGCTTACGATTGGTATCGTAGCTTACCCGATAACTCTATTTCATCTTTTGACGAATTTAAGGCAATGTTTCTCTCCCGCTTCTATGAAGGAGGTATGGACATGAACATGTCCTCCTTGATAGAAATCAAACAAAAGGAGAAAGAAGATACTCGGACGTTCATTGAACGTTTCCGACAGGCTACTCTAAAGATACCTCCTGGTATGCCAGATTCAGTATTGATTGATACATACAAGATGAATCTGCGACCATCCATTGCTGTCTTCACAGGTTCCCAATTCACAGATTGGGCTTCATTTATCATAGCAACAGTTTCTGCCGAGACCAATGGTAGGTTGGCTCGGGAACACGGGATGATTTTCGCTTCAGAAGATAAAGAAAAAAAAGTAATCCTGGTAATAATCCTGGCAATCGTAATGTGAAAGGAAAAGATACTCTTATGGTCAATCTCTCCAAGAACAAAACGACGCCAAATAATCATGAATCTTCCAGGCCAAAGGAAGAATACTCTTTTGACGAAAGTGATATCCCAGGGATATTTCAGTGTCTGGTGAAGAGTGGCAAACTTCAGATTCCAGAGCCAAAAAGGTCTAATGAGGTGAATCTGACTGACAATCCCAAATATTGTATCTATCATAGATACATTAATCATCCTACCAGTGCTTGCTATGTCTTAAAAAAGAAGATCCAAGACTTGATAAATGGTGGCGCTATCGCTTTAACCAATGATGACCATACGGTTACAACCAACATGGTCTCTCTTCAGTTCAGGGATTTTTCTCCACAGCAAGTCCCAGATGGAATTATCCTAATTCCGAAGGCGACTATGAAGATCGTGAATATTCTGCCCGCCAGGGAAGAAAATACAGGATTGCTGCCGCTCACATTGAAGAATGGTGAAATCATGTGGGTACATCCTAACTTAATACCTGAGTTGGAGAATGAAGGTAAAACTTTAAAATCCAAGAAAGGTAAGAAAGTCAAAACCTGCAACATGATTTCTCATGTTATTACAAATCCTGATGACTTGGATCATCTATGGGATGGCCTTCCTCTAGAAGGTTGACTGAAAGGACTAAACATCTGTCCTCCAAGTCTAGCTCCTCCTACCAAGCTCAAGCTTACTCATCAGCAGTGGCTAGCCATGAATAGTGTTCTTTTATACCGGGCATAACAAGTCTTTGCTGTTTATGAAAAAGCTCCAATAGGGATTTCTCCTCGTATCCCGAATCCTTCTCCTCCCTTAACTACAGAGACGTCTATGCTTCATTCTCCTGTAGTTGCAGAGGTTTCTTCTTCTTCCTGTGCTGAAACACCTGTCCAAAGCTTACTGCCTATTCACTTGTATAGTCAGCAATCTGTCCTTCTCATGAGGAAGATGGGTTACGACTTTTAAAAGGCAGAAGGTTTGAATTATGATAAAGGAATACGTCTTCCTTTACAAATTCAAAATCAGAATTCCACTGCTGGATTGGGTTCTGAAGTGCCTCGTAACAACCCTCACAAAAAGAAGACTAAGGGAAGAAAGACTAAATCCTGTAATATGGTACTTCCTTCTCCTGAATCTGAAGAAAAAACTTTTGCTGGTACAAGATCTGGGAAAGAGTACCACAAAGACTATAAGGGATCCTCCAAAGAAGCAGACGATGTAGTGGAGACTCTACCAGTTCAACCTTCTCCTGTTCCTGTTAAACCGTCTGTGGTTGAAAAGGGGAAACAGAAGGCAGTACACTTTGATATCCCATTGAAGTCTACTTCCAATCAGGGGGTGGTGATAAAGCCTTACAAGTTTGACATCTTAGCTCAGTTAGCCAATACTCCGGCTAGACTTTCTATATTTGAACTGCTTCGCCTTTCCAGAGAAAGCAGGAAGACTTTCAGCGAAGCTTTACTTCAAGCAGATTCATGCTTGGCACAACTCAAGACTCCTGATAATATACCAGTGTCATGTCTGCAATGCCATAGTGTGATGGAAGCAATTCTCAACATCACCTTTACACAAGAGGATATGCTATTGAAACACAACAAGCATGATAGGCCTCTGTGCTACACTGGATATATCGAATCCACTGAAATTGACAGGATTTATATTGATCCTGGATCTTCAATTAGTATAATTCTTCAGAGTATGCTAAGACCTCTGAGGATTCCTACTAGTGAGCTGACTTACACTAGTACTACGATAGTCGGTTTTAACTCTGGCAAGAGTAAACTACTGGGGAAGATTCGTCTGCAGATTCAGATTGGTGATCTTCGAACTATGGTAACTTTCTATGTTATCAACTCAGACGTATCCTACAATATTCTTCTTGGAAGACCGTGGATTCATGAGCACAATATTGTGCCTTCAACTCTTCACCAATGTTTCAAATATGTGACTCCCAAGGAGTTATGAAAACTGAGTTTGCTGATATTAATCCGTTCAAAGGTGTCGAAGCCTACTTCTCTGATTCAAGGCTTTATAAATAAGAGCATGTGAAAGATATATCAGACATGGCTGAAGATCAATCATCATCTGAGGATCAGTCTATTAATGAAGATCCGCCAGAGGAGCAACCTTTGAAGATCATAGTCAAGGGACGAATCCAATCCCAACTTGTCAATGATCAACCTTTGATGATCAAGGTTAAAGGAAGAACTCAAACTTTATCTGAGGAATCAATAAATATTCCTGCTAAGAGCCAAGTTCAACCTTTTATGATCAAGGTCAAAGGACGTACTTCTTGTACGAATGATCCAGAACTACCATTGATTGTCAATCTTGGCAAATCTACGCAGAAGACGGATGATGGTCCACTGTTGATTAATCCAAAGCGTAGCAATCAGACTGTAAATGATGTAAATATTGATCATTCTGTACTTTTTGATATTAATAAAGATTTTCTGTTCGAGTATATGGCTGTCAAGTTTATTGAGAGAATGACTTTATCTTCTAATAATCAAAGTCATCAATATAAAGACAACATAGAACCGGAAGAAGCTTTATACATTGATCATAAGGAGAATTCTTTCCCTTCTTATACAGATGTTGGACTGTATGTCCAAAGGTTCCTAACATCTTCTTCTTATCTTCTACCTGTGGCCGCTTCATCACAAGCTTGCGTAACTTTTAGACGTTATGAAGAATCTTATTTCGTGGTCCCGTCTGATAAGAAAAACAAGCGCCAAATTGTTTTTGGCCTGAATAGAAATATCCCTGTTGTTCAGACAGATGAGCTGAAGGATAAAGACAAAGAAAGAATCTGAATTGACAAATACAGTCAGCAATCTATCAAGATTATCCAGAATATGGGGTATGATTTGAAGACTATGCAAGGTCTCAATCAAGGCAAGGGCAGACGATTACCATTAGGTAGTGATCCATTTTACCAAAAGACTCGTCATGGGTTGGGATATGACCCGTCCCACATGTTTTATGACGATATACAAGAAGAATTCTCTTCCAGCTATTCACAATCATCAGATTCAGAGGAACTTCAAATCTAAAGATGAATCTGGACAAGTACTTTCAGTCAATATGGTTCAAACTGATGGTGAATCCGAACCATTTGAAAATGTCCCTCGAGCCACCATCAGTTCATTTATTTCTCTCATATATATCTTCAACAACATCTGTCTTCTTAATCCCCAGCTACCAAAGTTTGGTTAAGCTGATTACTTGTCTCTTTGAAGAGGGATTTTGATTTATCTTACCAATTAGTATATAAAGTTGGATTTATTATTTATCACGTTTTCATAACCTCTGGATAAATACTAAATCTACCTTCTTTTCCTATCTATCATGTCCATTTGACCTCTGCATAGATATTAAATCTACTTTTTTTTGGGTTCTTACATACTGTCATGTTCATATTACCTCTGATAGTATTGTATACTCTAAATAGAAAACAAGATTACATTATCTATCATGTTCATATTACCTCTGGATAGATATAATGTTTGAGTTTAGAAAATTTGTCATGTTCATATAACCTCTGATGAGTATTTTTCTACCCCATACAAAACAAGATTTCATCATAGACTTGTCACGTCCATATTACCTCTGATAAGTGCTTTCTATTTCTTACCTATTGTTTATAATTCAATGATAGGATCACAAAACAAATCTTTCATTCATTTTCTGGTGGAAATACTACATAATGGATAAGACAAAAAGATGACAAAACACTCTCTTAAGGTGGAGTAGAAACATCTTGGAGCAACTTCTTTAATTCTTCTAGCCGTCTGCCACGAGAACTCATAACATTCTTGGTAGCCTCCACACATCGAGCTTCAGGAGTGCAAATACAGGAAAGTTCAGCAAAGGTGATTATCAAGTTGTTCTTTGCTTCATCAAGAGTTCTGATGGTCGACTCAGCCCCAAAAGCTTTTTCTTCTAAAATTGAGCTTTGGGTGAGGTGCAGATTTCGAGCATCGATCATCTTCTCTCTTTCATCCTTCAAGCAAGCTAGCTCTGCCTCGACTTCGCGGATTCTGTTATTCTTGCTCTGAATATCTATGTTCAAAGCATCATAAGCCACTCTGTGGCCATGCAGTGCAGGTTTTATGCCAGTCAAAAAGGCTTTCTCTTTGGCAACCTTCAGACTGTATTCATGGAGGGCTGTATTATATATGGTCTCTCGAGCAAGATAATCAGCTGTTAAGGCATCATATTCTTCCTCGATGAGACTTTCAACAGTTTTACTAGACAGATTAAGATATTCTCTGATTGGCTGTTCAAGGTCCTCCATAATTTTCTCCAATGCGGCAGCTCTCTCAGTATCGTTGAACAAAGCAACGTTCTTGATGGTCGAAGCCATTGCCATCTTCAGAGTCTCATAATTGAGGCCCTTATTTAGGACCATTGTTATCAAGGTTGCCAGGCTCTTATAAAAGGTGTCAGTATAAATCTCAATGAGAAGATCCATTTCTGTGCTGGAACTTGGCGTGGCAACAATATCTAACAGATCTCTTTCTCGGAAATCGGGAACAGATGTTGGTGGTACAATAGTAGGATGAAACGGAGTCGTGGTTGCTACTACCATTATAGCCAATTGATCCCTAGAAGCTTCAGGGATTATATCTCCAATCGGTGTAACAACAGACGGGGGTGGAGCTGGTGACGTTACTACTGTTATCTGGTTTCCAGGGACCTCAGCATCGACGTCTTCAATATTTGTCACTCTAGCCGTTTCTGGAGTTCTGGCGGCGGTAATGTTGGTGGATGTGGTGACAACTACAGGAGCTGGTTCAGATTCTGGCATTGGCTTGTCAGAAACTGGTACTGGATCAGTGACAATAGCAGAGGATGTTATTATTTCCTCAATTTCTGTTGGAAGTTCAAGCATGCCTCCAACATCTCCTTCAATTGATTGCTCCACAGGATTTCCTACTATTTCAGCTGTGGTAAAACTTTTTACAGCTGATTCTTTGTTCAAGTCTGGGTCTCCTCCAATAGTCCCATCATCACCTACAGTGGGATCGACTCTAGTCTTCTTTTTGTGCTGGTCCTCAGCAAGAGAAGACAATTCAGATTGTGCTTGTTGTGCCTCAAGTGATGGAGGATGTTCTTCTTGAGGCTCCATCTCAGGTTTTTGCACTCCCTCCTCTTCAGCATCTGAGTTTTCTGAAGAAGAAGCTTCCTCTTCAGACTCCTCATTTTCTTCTTAGATTTCTTCTTCTTGAGGAGGAAGAACTACAGGCTTTGGTGTAATTATGACATCTGTAAAATGAACAAAAATAAGTTAGTATACAAAATCATGATATATAATTTCGTATAGTTTTTGTATAATACTTGGAATATGTGCGTTTTTTTTAAGATATGTATCATAATCACCATCCCAGTCATCATCCTCAAAGTCAAGAGCCGGATCGTCTGATGGAATACGATCTTGATCAGCAGTGGATACAGTAGTAGTACCCTCCATAACTTGTGCCTTGGACGGTAAAGATAAATGGAGTGAGGTGCTAAGACGTCCAGGAGACAAAAGTGTTACAGCTCCTGATCCAACTATCTGTGGAGGGGCTGAAGACCCTTCTCCAGGATGGACTGAGAAAGAACCGACGAGAGGATCTTCTTCAATGTCCTCTTCTGGAGTGTGAACGCTTGGTTTGTAAGGCCCTTCGGTGGTAGACCTCTTCCTCTTTTTCGGAGTTTTTATTGGAGATGTGGTGACTGCACTCTGTTTTCTTTTTCGGCCTTTGCCAATGATGATAGGTTCTTTAGCTGGTTCTCCAACTCCTGTTGAGATAACTACTAAAAATGGATCTGAATGCCAGTATCGTCAGGGATATCTGCTGGTACCCTGACCTGTTCCTCAATATCTCCTTCTTTAGGCCACCTCAGACTATCCTTCATATTGTAACCGTGGGCAAAAGCACGAATTGAAGCATAGAAGTGGGCATACGTATGGAGTATACGTAGTTCTGTAGTGCTAGTGGCAGTCGAAATTCTAAATTTAGCACCAGTCCGAGCAGCACTAAAATACCTCCAACCCCTAGCTCCGTCAAGTAATTTCCCATAGTAACGGAAATTAGTCGAAGGATTACCAACATGAAGTTGGTCGTACCCAAATTGGCGAGCAAACCTACTGGGTAAGTATGGTTCGAACGCACAATTATCTTCATTTCTGTACATCAGATGAGAAGGTCTGATGCACTGAAGCCATCTAAAGACTGACTGTGGCAATACAACTCTTCCTTCAACTTCATCTTCAAACTGGACACCGAAGCAATCTGCTGGAACTTGCGGCCGGGTACAGAAGAAGTTCCAATCGTAAGAATAATTCAGAACTGCTCGGGTATCTGCCACAGTCGTAGCAATCCATGTAGCTTTGCTGAATTTTTGGAGGAAGACCTTCGTATCATCACCTGGGCCTGGCGGTAACAATCTGCAGTTGTGATGCAATAACCAACCCATCAGATAAGTGTAGGGCATCTCTACTCTAGGAAAAACATTCCGATGAGGAGAATTGTTGATTAACTCCTCGCCGAAGGTCCTTAAACCTGCATTTATCCGACACACCATGGCCGACAGCAGGTTGATCCTGACTTTAAAAACCAGATGTACTGCTGGCCATAGCACACTACGGTGAATTCTGTCAACAGTACCAATACCCGGTACAACCCATCTTCTCAACCATAAAGAAAGAAAGCCTGCCAGCAAAGCTCTCCGTGAGATTTTCTGACTACCATATCTGAGGAAGCTCAAGGCTTCAGTTCCGGCAGGAAATTCCCCAGTCTTCGTAGACAGATATTTATTCGGGAATTTGTAAGTAATCATCATTTTCCGAACCTTGTTAGAGGGGATTGTCGAATCTATGCTGATTACTGGAGCTTTATTTTCCTAAAACCTTTCTTTGTCTTCCTTGGATATCTTATCCTTATGGAAGAAGAGATAAGTTTTCCACTTGTTGATATGCGCCAAATGGGATGTACTTTTATGCATCGTGGTACAAATCAGGTAGTGGCACATCAGTTCTTCGTATATCTCGATTAACTGAGGGTTAACTTCTCTGATTTCAGCAAGCTTCCTGTTGGAGGGAACGTATTCTTCATATGGAGCCTCCCCCATTGGCAGCTTCGAGATAAACTGCATCTTATGATGGGCAAGATCCATTTCACCTTTCGGGGTGGCAAAAGTTCTAGTTGAACTTAGATATATCTCCATCAAGGCCAGAAATAAGTTTCCATTCGGAGGAATACCAAGACTGGTGGAAGCTACCGGTTCGTACAGGCCAATATCTTTCAACTCTGCCTCAAAGTTCTTCATTATCCAAAGACTTATCTGAATCCAACTCTGGTTGAATGGAGTCAACCATCCTGGCAGTCTGGGGTTGGTTTGGGGATATAATACAGCATCCCTCATAAATTTATTGACAAACATCGGGGTTTGTACTGACTGTATTAAACCCGAATCTTTGCTAGGATTAGAGCCTGGCATAAGGCCAAAGATAGAAGTAACACCTCCATTGGGAACACTAGCAAAGTATCCCATATCATTGGCACGCTCTCTCTTGAAAACAATTCTACCCGGTCGTCCATGACTGCTGGGAGTCAAATTCCACAACATTTGTCGAGGATGAGTAGCATGAACGAATGCTGACAAAGGATAATCTCTGTCCATATCTGGAAGATACATGGCTCTATTTCCAAATTTGAAAACCCAAGACTCCTTCTTGGGGTGTGTCTGGGATTTACAATCAATGGCATCTCCAAATAGAAAGGCTGGTTTTGCGAAGTGTTGTCCGTCTAGTGAACTCAACAATTCCCCATTTATCATGGATAGCAACAGTCTATCCCCTTGAGCTGCTATCAACTGTGCCCTCTCTACCGGATACTCGGGGTTCGACTGAGGAAATTGGACATGAGATAAATCTTCCAAATAGTTCGAACCCACCATGCCAACTGATGATCCGAAAACTTCAGCGAGGGGGTGAACTTGCAAATCCACTGGTAAAATAACAAAAGAGATCAAGTTAGTTCGAAGTTTTTTACTAAGAGTTGATGAAAAGCTTATGAAGTCTTTGTTCGACAAAATCTCTCAAATGATTGATGAACTTTACGCTACCACATAGTAATATGAGAGTAATACAACTTTTTACGCTAGCATGTACGAACATGAGCGTAGTCAAGTTTTACGCTAACACATTAACTGTGGGCATAAAACCAAATTTTACGCTGATACGTATAACGTGGGCGTATTCTTGTTATCTTTTATGCTAACACGAACAACGTGGACGTATGATGTTATTTCAGCTTTACGCTACCACGTACAACGTGGGCGTAAAAAGTTGAAAGTTTGGTTTATCTTCTTCTTCCTCGATGGATTTGTTTTCTTCCAGCCAAAGAATAGGGTTTTACCCATCATAGGCGGATCCATGGCCGGGTTAGGATTTCGTTGTGGTGTTGATGACTGAGTAGGGGTTTTCACATGATCAGTCGATGAGGAATCAATGGCTGGTTTCTTCCCCTTGCTACCGGCGGCGGATGATTTCTTAGGAGCCATCAGATCAGAGTTTCAAAGAAAGAAAAGGCAAAGAGATTCAAGAAGATGAGTAAAAGTGTTTTCTCTCTCTGAAAAGACCTATTTATATAGAGATTCAAAACCGACTGTTGGATATCCCTAAAATTACGCCGACTGTTGGACATTCCCGCTTTTACGCGGATGGCTGTTGCGTATCCCAAATTTTACGCTGGCAGATCAAATCTCAACTTTTACGCTTCTGTTCAAAGTGTTTCAAATTTTGGAGATATTTGAAAACTTTGAAGGGGGTCTTGTAGGAGCGTAAAAAGTGCTTCAAAGAAAGAGTCATCCCATTCATAAGTGATCGGTTTTTACACCAAGCAGAGCGGGTAATCTCTTTTATGCCCGAAACTAGGCTAATTAATTTACGCCAAAGCATGCTGATCATTTTACGCTTGGGTCTACACCTATGATTTTACGCCAAGGACAGAGCATCCTCTTTTATGCTAGACAAAACTGTCAAATCTCGCATTTAATGTAAACTCTGACATGAAGATATTAATGATGGCATTTACCACAGAATTCAATAGAATTTTTTTTATACAAAGACCATTGTTGTCGTTTATGGGGATCGAGCTACTTTACGCTCACTGTATGGTTTCTTTTAGGTACGGAGTTTTACATGAGTTCTTACGCTCATAAAACAATGTGTGCGTAAAGTCTATTTGAGCCATTTTACGCTCAAGGTTATTCAATAACCACTTTACGCGAGAAACCTATGACAGAGCTGTTTTACGCTCATCTTACTGCTTTACGCCCAGAGGATGTTGGGGCTATTTTTATGCCCTATTCTTTCTGGCCAGTTTGGAACGTGGTTTGCCTACATGGCCTTCATGCCACATATTTCGAAGAACGTATGTACATGTATCCTATTCTTACTGAAATGATGGGACGCGTGTCAACGTATGCAAAGGATGACTCTGATCATGGGTGGCAGTTGTTAGTGTAAAGACAGATTTTGATTCTCTTTTACGCACAGAAGCCCCAGTCTATAAATAGACTCATTTTTCTCAAAGACAAGGACACACAGAGAGAACATGAGAGAATACAGAGATCAGAACTTCGAGATTTTGATTCTTCGGAGCATTCTTCTTCAACTTTTCTTTCAGAACAGAGTGAAGCAAAACAGGAAAGCATTCGGCCTCGCCATCAGTGCCCAAGTGCGTCGATACCTTTCTGGTGACTTAGTTCTTCCAAGTTGTTCTACTTCAAGCAGTGATCTTCATCATCATCATATGGTCCAAGGAACAAAGTGATCATTTACAGATCAGACTTCCATAGCAATACTTTTCCAGAATCAAATTTGTACTTCTTGTACTTTTTCTCGTTTTATTTTCAAAATCCAACCTTTGTTTGGCAATTTTGTTAAGTGAAACAAGGCTTTAACAGAGAGGTACTCAATCACAGTTAGGACTACTTGAGAGATTCCTGGATGACCCTTGAGAATCTCATTATGAACTTCAATTTGAAAATTCTTTCCTCTTGTTTTGATTCACCCTCACTCCTTGATGTTAAAGAATCTTAGACTATTAACTTCCTTCATCATTATCCTTACTTATATTTTGTCTATCTTATGTTGCTAATTTAGCACCAGTTTACGAGCTTATCTTGTTCGAGCTTGATCATGACATATTTTATTGGAGGCTGGCACACACTAACATATTGTCTAATCAGAACCGGTGCATGATGGTCTGATCAACCTATTGCACTTTGGTTCGCTTTTCATATGTTATTCTATGTGGAGAGGGACATAGTTAAATTTGCCCTAGAGTCTCATCCACGACAGCTTTGGCAACTCTCTTTGAATTATTTCCATCGCCTATGAACCACGTATTGTACTTAATAGCGTCGTCTTTGAACTCTTTATTGTTTTGCCTTTCGCATATTTCAGAAAGAAAAGGCACTGAGGTATCATGTTTAGTTTCCCTATCCAAAGGAAGAAATTACCTTATTCTATATCCTTGCATCATCCTTTAAATTCTAATTCTTTGATCGTGACCAGTTGACCGGGTCATCCTCCTTATCATCCAGTGTTTGGGGTCATATTCAATTGAATAAATTCAATTGCGACATGGATACCAAATCTTGGATACTCGTGCTCAGACTTCAATGATCTCCTTCTCCATCTTGTCCAACTTCAATATATCCTGAAATTGATCAACTTAGATCGTGCCGGGACTAAATCTTCTTTATATATTGTGTTATTGGATTTCAATGCAATTGACACTCGTGCCTTAAACTTTCGATTTGATCATCTTTGGAATAGTAATCCTTTATAATTAATTTCTAGTTGTCTTTACCAGTTTCATATAGGATGGTAGACTGTCCTTTTGTACCTCCTTTTGAGGGAGCTAGGCCACCTGTAGCTCAGCACCAAAAGGGTGGAGCTTTTGCGATGGCGGTCGAGGAGACCGACGCTGGAGGTGAAGGGTTAGCAGGTTTGTCCTTCTCATTCTTCCTCTCCACTTTCCTGTGTGATTCCATTAGTACCTGCCAGGATATTATTTTGATTGTTAGATAGTGTAGCTACCCCGTTCGAGACTGTGAAATTACGACCAGTAGGATTGTGTTGCTTCGACTTTGATTTGTTTGGGATTGACCTAGAAGGGGTGCGACCATTTTAATTTCGAGGACGAAATTTTTATAAGGTGGGTAGGATTGTAACACCCAGTTTTCCAAATGAGGGTATTTTTGAAATTTTGTAATTATAATTATTATTTAAGGGTATTTATTTCATATTATGATTTTTAGTGATTTTTAATTATTTTTAAACTATTTAAATTCATGACTTATGATTTTGGGGATTTGATAGTGTAACACTAGAGACAGCTTAACCTAGAGCCTGACTATGTGATTAGGGTGTTTCATTTATCATTTCCAGTTCGAGGCTATTTTTGTCATTTTGATTTTAATTGAATTTAATATATATATTTGGGATTTAATATATTATTAAGAATGGTGTGATTTTAATATTATTTAATTAATTTCCATGTATTGTGATTAGCCTAACTTGGTTTGGACCCAACCTAGATTAGTCATAGATAGTCTCAGCTAACCATGGTTAGTGATTTTAGTATTAATTATATTTATTAGAATTAATATGATTTTTAGTGATTTTTAGTGATTTTTAGTAGAATTGATTTTGGGCCTATAGTTGACTTTGACTAGTGTTGACTAGAAGACTAACCTAGTGACTAACCTAGGTTAAGACCACTTGGTTAGGTTAAGTAAACTTGGTTTGACCTAATTTAGTGAAGTTTAAGTCATTGGAACTTGTTTGGAGAGATTTGGAGTTGATTTGACTAATATGGCTTATGACTTCATAAGTCATGATTAATGACTTGACTTATAGCCCATAGGCCCACACCATGAACCAAACCTAACCCTAATTAGCCCATGGCAGCCACTATTGATCCTTTCCCCCTATTTATTTCCATCCTAGAATTTAGGGCTAGCCTCCATTGGGATTTGTGCAAGTTTTGGAAGAGGTGAGTTTTCATCTTTCTAAAATCATAGGAAATCCATTTCAACTCCATTTTCCTTCAAATCAATTGCATTAGGACCTAATTCTTCTGTTCTTTCTGTTTGTGTAAGAATATTTCAGAGTAGGATCAATTTGTGGGAGTTTTTGAGGCTTGGAGAACCATTCCATTTGGGGCTTTTGTGAGCTTTGCACATCAATAGGTATAATCGATTCTAACCCATGAAATTCCTGTTTAATTGTATTTCTAGGATGCCCTAGCCCTAACCTAACTGTAAGAATAGGAATCCCTAAATGTTGTGTCCATTTCGTGTCCTAACAGGACACGTATCAGTGTCTAGTTTTAGGTGTTTGATGAAATGCCCCAATGGGCATTTCGTATGAATTTTAGGAATTTGTTTGAATAGGAAATTAGTATTTGACCTCGCTTATAGGTTTCTGGTGTCCTTGTGTGTTCTTGGTGTCGTGTTGAGTCGTGTCGGGCACGTGTACACATGGTCGTGCACACGCGCGCGCGGGGACTGTGCGTGCCCAGCCACTCGGGCAAGTTTGTGACGCGGACACGCCACCCCGACACTTGGGATTTGACACATAGCTGAGGGCCAACACTGACACGGGGCTCCCCAAGTTTCAGGGCCCCACGTGTCGTGTCGGACACGTACGAACACGTGTACGAGTTTTTATACTGTTCAGTGGCTGTCATTTTTAGCCACTGATACGCGTGTCCCGTGTCTTGCACATGCAACATGGACATGTGGCAGGGTGGCCTATCCCTAGCCCTAGTCTAGATCGACACGTGGACACAATCTCGTGGGTTGTGTCGCTTTTTGTCGTGCACACGAGCGACGTGAACACATGCACGAGGAGTGGACTGTGCCCTGTGTCCAGATTTACTATTTTGTATTATAAATTTGTTGGACACGTTTGTGTCCACTTTTGTGGACACAAACCACTTGTGTGGCATGTACACATTATGATTATATGTTACCAACCTTTAGTTCATCATTTTAATTTGTTTTTGATAGTTAAATTGTCAATTCCCCTTTTTCTGAAATACCAATGTATCAGTGCATAATTCTGTTTTTCCCCAGTTTTGCAAAATTGGATTTTAGCAATCAATTAACCCATTTAATACTGTTAATTACTTGTAATTAAACCTCTATTATGTGCACATATGTGGATTCTAATTGTGTGTTGAAATTGGACTGATTTGGATGTGGTTTTGGATTCATAAATCTGAGATTTTCACTTAGGACTGTTTTCTTCAGTTTTTCCACTAAGTTTAGGACTGTTAAAATGATTTTATGTGATATCATGAGTTGTGAACTGTTATGTAATTTTTAAATATGAGAATTCAATCATGAGTTTGCTTTAACTGGGTTTAGATTCATGTAAGACTGAACTGTTTTGAAGGGGAAAGGGTTCAACTGTTTTAAACCTAAAATCCAATGTGAGGACTGTTAATATGAGTTTGAACTGTTAGTTTCAATGTATAATCTGAGAATGGTTTTATGTGTAAAATCTGAGATTGGTTTGGAGGTTTTGTGGGGATTCAATTCTGAAATTTATGTTGTCCTCACTGTTTTCTAGCTCTACACACACAAGCTAACATACTCTCTCATGACACACACACCCTCTATCTATCACAACACTCTAGCCTAACACACATGTATCTCACACTCTCTCATGACACACACACCCTCTATCTATCACAACACTCTAGCCTAACACTCATGTATCTCACACTCTCTCATGACACACACACCCTCTATCTATCACAACACTCTAGCCTAACACTCATGTATCTCATACTCTCTCATGACACACACACATACACTAGTATATATATGCCTCACTTCACTAGTACACACACACTTGAACACTCTATGCCTCACACTTTCTCATGACACACACTTTATGTGTCCCTCTCTATACATATGCATATATAAATGTATTAACCTATATTGTGGTTTGGTGTACACATTAGCCTATAGAGTGTTTTCTAGTTATATTATTTAATGGATCTATATGTGTACTATATACTAGATATATATATATATATATATGCATGTGTTATGTGTATAGATGTTTTGTAGGTTGTATAGACTTGGGTTAGCCTATGGCCTAGTCTCTTAGCCTATGGCCTATGGTTGTGCCTGTGTGTCAGTGTGGAACCTAGATTAGACTTGTGTAGTCTAGTTAGACTTAGAATAGCCTTGTTAGACTAGTTTGACTTAGGTTTGACTTGGTTGACCTAGTTTGACTTCTAGGGTTGACCAGAGTTGACCAAGAGTTGACTTGGTCGAGATTGACCTAGATTCATGTAGTATGCATCGAAGTACATCTTATTACTATTCTGGACTCGTTGTGACTTGTACTGTTCTATAGGAGACAGACACCACTCCTCGGACAGTATATATTCTCCAGATTCACCGTATACAGGCGAGTACATTCTCTGATAGTTCTTCCATTTACTTGTCAATTACTGTACTTCAGTTCTATATAGTTTTATGTGATTCTTACAACATGTATGGATTTTTCTGGATTCATGTATGCGACACACCTACCATCTGTCTGGCCTCTATTTTTTGGAACCACTATTGGCATCACTTTCTTGAATCACTACTGGAACCACCTACTGGAATCACTCTGGAATCTTTTGCTGGTATCATTATGTTTGGCTGGACTCATCCCGATTTTTTGTGTCATTTTCTGGATTCACTTGTACTTGCTGGGCGGAGAAATATTGGAATAGGCATGTGAACATACCCAAATACTGGAACCACTCCCATGGAATTATACTGGAATGATAGCCATCTTACACCCGGCCAGGTGTATGATATGCCGTATTACCTACAGTCGTTCACATGTCGATCCCGATATTTTAAAACACACTGTTAGAGTATAGGCTGGACTCACCCTGGAACCTTTGATCACAAACTGGACTCACCTTATACCGGACTCATCTTGTACTGGAACCACCTGGTATCAGATTCATGTTGTCTGGATTTACTTGAGTTTTGTACTTGTTATATTTACATTCTGGACTTATATCATGTTGCTCTAGTTCAGCTAGTTTCTAATTACAGTCTTTATTGCTATGATTCTTCTCTTGTTTTTACTTACCTTACTTTCCTTGCATCTTAACTATTTTTCTATATCATCACCTGTATATAAATTGCCATATTCATCAATAAAACTGTTTATAACTGCTTTATAGTTCTCTGTCATTTAATTCAGATTTTTTGATGAGTTGTACTCGTTCCTGTCCTGACTGGACCTGTTAAAATTTTACAGATGATTGCCCTGAGGATATATGCCCTACATATTATGGACCCGGAGACGGGATGACTACCTTGGGCCCCGACACTCAGGAGTGATCGGGATTTAGTTTAGCAGACTAGCATTTATTTCCATGTTGAACTTGTTATAGAAGTTTTGAGACTTGTGTAGTATTTGAGATTTGTTGAGAGTTGTTATTATTTTAGTAGTTGTTCTTCTATTCTAAGTTTAATTCTTCTGTGTTTATCTTATCGTGCTTAGACTCTGATTGAGTTCAATATCTTATACTTATCCTCCGTTCGGAGTTGATCATGATGAGTACATTATAATTGCGTGAGTTGCTGGTTAGATAGTAACCTAGGACAGCGCTCTACCGCCGACACTGTGGCGTAGGCTGGGCGTCGTTACGTATTCGTACCCTCACAGTGGGTGCGGGTTGTGACAGCCCCTCCTATTTTCTTACGAAAACTGGCGTAACATCCTATTTTATTTCTATTTTTCACATATTTTTCTACCAGGCAGAAACCCAACTTTTCGACCACCTCCAACCCTTCTACCACCTTTATCTCGACCCTAAGACACCCCCTAACTCTGAAGCACCTTCTTGAGGAGTCACGAAGCTCGGTTTGGTCAGTATAAGGCGTGGATAGCACCCGAAGTCGACCAAACTTTTAATAAATTCATCACAGCAGGTAGGCTAACTTATACATGAGGTTTCATATACTTTTCGATGTCCGTTTCTCGCGAAACCAAAACTAACACGAAGTTCTACGTGTCTGTTTTCATCTCCAGTTGGCTACCTACGTGGTTTCATATGGTTTGTTCGGGGCATCCATTTTTCTACAGGATGTCCAGACTGAACTAATTGTTTTATGGGGGAGTTTTCGGCAATTTTTGCAGCACTTCGACCTTTCAAATATTTTTGGTAATACTAGCCATCCTAATCTTTCTATCTCATATAATTTTGTGCCACATGGTAGAGATTTTATATTTTAATAAAATTTGTGTCCGTCGTATTGTTGTCGGATCTCCGAAAAACCTAGAATCTATATGTCTTTTTGGACTCGGAACCCTAAGGAACTTTTCTAAAATAATTGTTATGTTTATTTTATCATAAAATATTTATTCTAATGTATTTTACAGAATTTTTCCATATTCAATATTTATTTAAAATTATTTGTTTTTGGTAGAAAACTATTACACATGTATATGAATATTGATGTCGGATTGTATACATATTTTTCTACAACTAAAATAATCTAAATATTATTATAAATTATTTGTAAATAATTTTTCAGAAATAAATATAATATTTCTATGTTATAAAAATATTACTTTATTATATAGATTTAATACTATATATGCTAGATTGATATGGTAGTTTAATAGTAGTTTTCCTATAGATAATGTAATCTAAATTTTATCACAAATATTTTAATATATTTTTCCAGAAATAAATATATATTTTTACTTTATAAAAATGTTATTTTATTATATTGATTTAATGCCATATATGATGATATATATAGTAAGTACTAGTTTAGTATATTATGTTTAATACAGACTATATATAGTAAGTCTATAAATAGTATGTGTTAGCAAGAATCCCAGATTCGGATCATCGTATACGCAATTGGTGATTGTAGGCAATTGTACCTTGCCAATGTTATGGTTTACAATCTTTTCCTTTTTATTGGTTCATTATTTCTCGTTCATCATTGTCATGACATAGGTTTAGTCATTATTTAGCGTCCGTATCATACTTGAGTGTCGTTGTCATTTTATTGACATTGTGTATTGACACTAGGTATTACGTATGTTATTCATGTTTGTTAACACGATAGACCACAGGACGTTGGCATGTTTCATGATACAGAGTATACATGAGTATTCGTGGTTATAGACTTCATGAAAGGATATTAGATCGTTACTAGCACTTGTGACTTGATGTATCAGACTTGACTCGACTTGTTAGATCTAGACATGGGGTAGGGAGAACATGACTATCATATCAGGTTATTTTTCTAGTTTGGCCTCATTTTCATATTTGGAACTTGGTTGTTTTATTTAAGTTTGTTGTTGTCACTGTAGCAGAGCTCTGGTGTTTATTATTCTAATTTGCCCTTCGTCCCATAACACGGTACCTTGGGTGTTTGCCTGCTGAGGAGATTGTAAGCCTCAGTGGCCTAAAGCCTGATATAAGAACGTGTTCTCACGTGCATATCACTTAGATTGTTTATAGTAGCTACCCTTTAGTTCATATTTTCTTTACTGTTTTATTGGCATGTATATTATGTACCTTTTACGTCCCTCTGAGGACCTAGTAATCTCTCAGGTAGTTGCTTATGCAGAGATAGTCCACTGATCGTGGAGTTATTTCTATATTCGATTCAGATATTTTATCGTGCTTCTAATATTTTATCAATTATTTATATTCTATAATTTTGCCTAGGTTTATAGACCGATATTATTCTTCGGGTCTAATCGAACATATATGTTATTGGGCTACAGACCATGGCACATATTGTTCATTCTTGTTATTTCTTGTTCTCTGGATTGAGATAGATATATGTTAGTTGAATTGGTAGATATATTTAGAAAACCTAGATAGCTTATACGTATTTGAGCTGGGTTGGAGTCTACTCGATATGTAGTTGGCTTGTATACGTATTCCTAATCCTACGTATTTTGGGACTGGGTGTTACATCATACATCAGGCTTAATCTTCTTTTTTTAACTGTAAATAATTCAACGGGTTTTAGAACCTCTTTATATATATTTTTCCATTAGTCATAATAATAAAATCATTTATTTCTAATTTAAAATCAACAATCATCTAATGCTACTCCTTTTCATTACTAAGTATTTATTCTCGCAGTCAATTTTTTTCTCAATTTCATGTGTGGCTTTAATCTAATTTACCAATGAAACCGCTTAGCTGTGATTGATATTTCAACCTTGAGCATAATTCCTATAAATCCCTGAATATATATATGACTAGCTAAACCTCAAATCTTAATATTTCATAACGACTCTAGCCATACATACTAATCATAATAGCCCATATTTATAGTATTCACTCCCACTTAGAATTCTTCAACTAGTGATCATCTTATCCCTCAAAATTTTCTCTATTGGTTAACTATTTGATTTGTCATATATTCTTGAGTCTTACTACCTACAAGTATCTTTGCTAGACTTAAGGACACTTAGGGTAGTATGCCATACTTAACCTAGTATTGATTCATAGGCATAATAACGATTGTCATACCCCTATATTATGTATGCCTCTAAATTGCACAAACAACCTTCAGTTATACCAAGAAATTTATATATGGAATTTTCTATTCTGGCCATATATATTTAAAAGGTGGCAGATTTCTATCTTTGTGCAAGGTAAACTATTAAGAAACAAGATTGCACAAATCATTGAGGAGATTAATGGGTAATGCTCAATGAGGAGAGCAAATTATTGGGAAGATATTCACGTAGTATTAGATTCAGAGGATGTGCACAAATTTAAAGATGAAAGAAATTTTAGTCATTATATGAATAAAGAGTATAAAATTAGGGGTTTTAAGGGAATCGAGATGAGGATAAATAGGTACTCATAATGATAACATAGTTTCTTGAGAGGAGATAGTATGCTAGTCTCCGAGGTCGGGACATGATCAAGTAAAATATTTTAATCATTTTCAAGTTTCAAACAAATTAGAGGGCAATGACAATGGATCTATGATTAAGGAAAAGGGATACGTAACAAGATGAAAATATATATGGCTAGTTTGATGACTAACTATGCACTTGTATATACACAAACTATTATGTCTCTAGGCGATATGTCAATCTGAAGGTGGGGCACTCCTTTTTAAATTAGGGTGACATCTTATACATCTTGGTTTCCTAAGATACAATTTACTAACTTATCAAAACAAAGTTTTTCTTGCTCCTGAATTATATTACAGCCCCCTTCTAAAAAATCAAATCTTAAATTACAGTTTCCTCAAAATTTTCTCAATAATTTGTATTCAAATCTGAAAAATAAATCTACCAAATTTATACTTGTGGCATTAGATTCGATAACTCGATTCATAAATTCCTTCTATAATTTTTTTAGTTAGACCTTTGTAATGACCATAGTTCATATTACATATTTTGATATACGTGTACATATTGCATGTCTCATTGCATGGTGTATATCGGGTATTTCATTGCTTGGTTCGATTCGGCTTGGTTTGGGTTGATAAGCAAACCCCTACCTACCACCAATCCCTCATTTATTAACCCAACCACCATTCTCTCTCTTCATTCATGTTCCCATTTATTTCTCTACTTCCTCGTCTCCTTCTCCATCGACACCATAGTAGGCAAGTACAACTTGCTTCATGGAAGAACTCAGATTTTGTCGTTCCAATGTCTTCTTCCTGAAATTCTAAGTCACTTTAGTACTTAGCATTTTCAAATTCTATGGCTCATTTCATGTAGATCTAAGTTTTAGCATTTTGATCTTCTTGGTTTTGATCTTCTAAAAGCTTGGTTGTTTCCGGATTAGAGAGTTCCATGTAGTAGGGATTTTGACTTTACGCAAGTTTGGCTCTTGAATGGCTGGATTTCTTCAAGTCTTGACCGAGATGGAGCTTGCTTGAGTTCTTGAGCTTTTACGCATGCTTGTCTTGGCCTGGTAGAGAAGACGGAGTTTTACGCACACGTTCTAACATGTTAGCGTAGTGATTTAGCCCTTTACGCTCACGTCTTATGTGACGGCGTAACCATGCAGCCTTTTACGTACACGTTTTAATGTGTCTGCGTAGTGCCCCCTTTACGCACACGCAATTGCGTGCTAGCGTATTCGTTCTACGCCGAGTTCATTCGAACTCTACGTCGGGACCCTCTCGCGTGCGTAGAGTCTTGCTCGCGTAGACTTTGGCTCGAGTAAGACTCGTGTGCGTAAAGTTTCGCTCGGGTGTTTGCGCGCGTAGAATTCTACTCGCGTGGAATTCTTACGCGCGTATAATTTCGCTTGCGTAAAGCCCGGCTAGCGTAGAATCCCACCCCGTTCATGCTAGCGTAGAGCCATTTTACGCTTGGGGCTCATTGGCCCAGCATAGAGGTTCTTTAGCGTAGAACCCCACCCCACATGCATCCTTGCTCGCGTAGAGCTATCTCTCCCTTGCTCTTGCTTGCGTAGAGCCACTTTACGCTTGTGGCCCTTGGCCTAGCGTAGAGGCTCACTTGCGTAGAGCCTTGCGCCCTTTGTGTACCCGATTGTCTTTCTATGCCTTGCACTTTTCATGACTTGACAAGCACAGATTGAGTGATATGACCGGATTAATAATGGTACATGGCATGGTGTAGAGTAAATATGACATGACATGACGGGACATGACCAGCAAGCATGATAGGAACTATTGAAAGCTGTTGCGATGACTTGCATGACATGACTATAATTAATGACCTGGACACCGTGGATGATTGTGTTCATACAATGAACCAGTACTGTCTTGCATCATGTCTAGGATGGGGACCCCTGAGTACCACGATCAGGGGTACCTATTGAAATTAACTAAGGCTAATAACTATAATGATTCAGTAGTCATGAAGAGATTTTCCAACTACATGCAATTCCATTATCTGGGCGCTCAAGTGGACTTGTAGCCTGCCGATGAGTAGGGCACATTTTTAGCACACTGTCAAGTGTTGCCCCCTTCATGAATGGATATTCGACCTGGATACCCTGGATGGTCTGCAGGACTTGTGGCTGTTCGAATAATCTCAGTGTATTCTTGCTAGTAACTAGGCCTGTGATAACCCTAGTTAGTTAAAGTATAAAGACGTACTTACTTGCTTGGCCGTGAATGTTGGATGGAGTCTAAGTCTTGCCCTATTCTGGCACCTGGGTACTTCAATAACATGATTATTTATGCTTACCTTAACAATAATGATCAGGGGACAAGTTATGTTCAGACGAAGGGTTACAACCTCGGTCCTTGTTTGGTTTAAGGGTTGTAACCTGGCTCCCGGAGCAGTCCTGTGTCCTTCCTTCGTTTATTGTCCTATTGCACCCTACGTCATGCTCGTTATGTTTTACCTTACTAACAAGAATTTGAGGCGGGTTTCTATTCAGGTGAAAGGTTGCAACCCCGGTCCTTATTTGGTTTATGGTGTGTTTGGTAAACCATATTTGGAGGTAGAATTTGAACTTTTATGGATTTGAAAACAAATCCATGGAATCCTATGTTTGGTTGGAGATGGATTTGGATATGGAAATTATGACAAAATCCAAAACTTGGATTTGGTTGAATTTTGGAGGAAAAAAATAATTATTCTTTAATAATTTCGTTAAAATATTTATTATTTAATAATTTTGTTAAAAATTAGTTAATCTTTAATAATTTCGTTAAAAATATTTATTCTTTAATAATTTCATTAAAAATAAGTTAATTAATAAAAAACAACTATTTTATTAGTATTATTAACTAATAAAAAATAGTATTATTAATAAAAAATTAGTTAATTAGTTAATTTTGTTATAATCATAATTAATAATTTATTAGTATTATTTAATATCAATTATTAATTTGTTAATTATTAATAATCATAATTTACTAGTATTATTATATTATTATTATATTAATTAATAATTTATTAATATTATTATAATATTAATTAATAATCATATCCTATGTTTAGTATTATTAATTAAAAAATTAGTTAATTAGTTAATTTTGTTATAATCATATTAATAATTTATTAGTATTATTATAATATTAATTAATAATTTGTTAATTACTATTTTATTATAATCTTAATTAATAATATTTTAATCACAATTAGAATCATATTTTCTAATAATTTAATTAATAGTTTACTAATCATAATAATAATAATTTATAATTACTATTTTTAAAATATTTAATTTATAGTTAATTAATCGTTAATTATTAATTATTAATCAATAATTATAATTTATAATTATTAATCGTTAATAAAAAATATTAATTATTAATTATTAATTATTAATCATTAATTATAATTTATAGTAATTAATTATTAATTATTAATTATTAATCTTTAATTATTAATGTTATTTATTTAAAAATTAACTAATCATTATTTATTAATTTTATAATTAATAATAATTAATCGTCAATTATTAATTACTAATCGTTAATTATTAATTTTATAAATAATAATAACTATAATTAATCTTAATTAATTAATAACTTAATTATTGATCATGACTATAATTTAATTATTAATCATAAATCCAAATGCTATGTTTGGTTGGAGTTGGATTTGAATCTTGAAATCCATGATTTGGATTTGGAGGATTTCCAAATCCAAATCCAAATAGTGAAATCCGGTTACCAAACAAGCCCTTAAGGGTTGCGACCTGACTACTTGAATGGTTTTCTCGTACTCAATTCACTGTTGTTGTCACTATTTTTACCATATTCTTTTATAATCATCTTTAATATTCATTTATGATATGCTAATTTTAGTTTCTAAGTGAAACCTCCTTTGTGGCACTTGCTCTTTCTGGGATCTGACCTAGCCGGTTTTGTATGGCCAGATATCGGAGCAGCTCCAGAGGATCTACCGACCTTCCAGCCCGATGGTGACCACCAGGCGTAACCCTGGCAACGAATGGGTTCTTTTGTTCTCCAACTTTATTGTATAAATATTCTTTTGAGGCGTTTAGCCGGCGAGCACGTGTTAGCTCGATTGCACTTTATTTACTGTCTTCCTACAGGCTGTAACATGATTGACGAATCCTAGGGTTGATCATGTATGACTGGAACTCTTGCTAGTCTTGACATTTTGTACGACTAGCTTCATGATCATCCAAATGTGTAATGTTTGGGACGCCTTACTATTGTATATTTGGTGCTCTGACATCTTGTAACTGTTATTACTTGCTTGAGATTGAGACAATAGGCTTGTTCATGACCATAGGAGACTGATGGCTTGTAGTTAAACCCTCATGTATCTAGACAGCCGTGACCATATAGCGAGGTGGGTTGCATTTCAATATACGTAGCTGGCTATGTTCGCCCCCGCTCTCCAGTATTCTGGTTCTGGGACGTTACATAGTTTAAGTGGTGGCCATGCAGGTCTTGTAAATCAAGATATGTGAGGGTTTACTGAATAGATGTCTCAATCAGCGCTCGCCCTTGATCTTTGTTAGTATCCTCTAAATCTCTGAAATCTTGACCTAATCATATGCTTGTATCTTTGATCTGTCCTGGTCCTTCCTTATTGTTCCCTATGTCGTCTTCTTCAGCGGCATTGTTCCTAGTCCTACCGATCGGCCAGGCGGAGCACCTCCCGTGGGCCAACAGCAACCTGGGGATCAAGCCCATTATTCAGGAGTAGCCTCCAGGGTCATGCCTATTGGGGGTCAAGAGCCACCAGTTCAACCCGTCCAGCCTGTAGAGCCTGATGATGGCACCTTGGTGGGTCTCATCAGGACATTGTTAGCTTCTCAGGACCATTGAAGAGATGCCTTGCCCCAGGCAGTGACAGATGCTCTCACCAGAGGAGGTCATCAAGGTAACAGTACAGCCAACAGCTTCAAGCGCTTGAACCCTCCATTCTTCGATGGTAGCGAAGATGCTATTGTCGCAGACGGTTGGCTGCAGGATACAGAGGTGATTTTAGAAGCAACCAGGACTCCAGAAGACGAGAAGGTGGCCGTGGTGTGCCTGCAGTTATTGGATCTTGTCCGCAGCTGGTGGGCAGCACAGGCCGTTGGATTAGTAGCACCTACTGTGTGGGCAGTTTTCCGCAAGAGATTCCAGGCCAAGTACTTCGATGCTGTAGCTCGGTACGATCTACAGACGAGTTTCACCAATCTGAAGCAGATGGGCAGAACGGTCGACGGATATACGGCCGAGTTTTCGAGACTTAGTCAGTTTGCTCCTACCTTGGTAGCGATCGAGTTCGACAGAGCCTAGCAGTTCCATCTAGAGATTTTATTGGCAGTGGAGCAGTTTGAGCATCAGACTTTTAATGCGGTATTGAGAGCAGCCAGGAAGCATGAGTATACCTCCCAGAGGATAGTGGATAGGACCGGGGGTCGGAAGCGATCCTAAGGACACATGAATCAGTCTTCAGCACCAGCCCCGGCAGCTAGGGCTTTGACAATTGGAGCTCCGAGGCGGGCGGCCTCAGTGACGTTGGTTCAATATTCAACCCCGACGAACCCTCAGCAGCAAAAGCAGAAGTACTCTTCCGCCGTAGGATGTTCACACTGCGGGAAGCTAGGACATGTAGTATCAGAGTGTCGCAGAGCACAGGGTTTATGCTTGGTTTGTGGTGCCCCGGACCACAGGGTTGGGAACTGCCCGAACAGGGAGAGTTCAACTTCATCAACCTTCTCTAGTCCTTCCGTTAGGGGGCCAGCCCCAGTACTAGTCCAGCAGTAGCAGCAGTACCCGTCCCCGAGGCCTTTGCAGCCTCAGGCCCAGGCATTTTAGCAGCAGAACTCCCAGCAGTATGCACAAGCCTAAGCTCAGACCCAGAACTCCCAGAGAGGTTTCCAGCAGAGGGGGCCAACACCCAGAGGACATGGTTAGGTAATGGCTTTAACCATGGGAGAAGAAGGATTGGCACCAGGTGAGGTAGTGGCAGGTACTATTCTCGTCAACACTTTTTCGGCTTTAGTATTATTTGACTCTAGTGCATTGCATTCATTTATGTCTGCACGATTCGCGATACGGATAGGACTGGAGCCCAAGTCATTATCAGTAAGGCTCAATATACTTACTGGTAACGGACTTGTGGGAGTAGATAGAGTATTTTTCTCGTGTCGGATCATAGTTAGCGGTAGAGAGTTTCTTGCTAGATTGATAGAGTTCCCGATGGCCAATTATGATGTGGTCTTAGGGATGGATTGATTGAGGAACCAGTATGCTAGGATAGACTGCCATATTGGCAGGGTTGTTTTTAGCATTCCAGGCGAGCCAGAGTTTTTCTTTTCCCGAGGCGAAGTTGAACCTTCTCCTCCAGTATTGCGGATGGCAGTAGCATCAGTACAGTTACCCCGGATAGTCGAGGAGTTTCCAGATGTTTTCCCAGAAGAGCTTCCAGGAACACCGCCAGAGTGGGAGATCGAGTTTTCCATAGACTTGATTCCCGGATCAGCCCCAGTGTCGGAGAGAGTCAATAGGATGGCACCGTCAAAGTTAGATATATTGTACAAGATGATTGAAAAACTTAGAACCAAGGGATTCATTCGTGCTAGTGGATCATCCTGGGGAGCCCCGATGCTTCTTGTGAAAAAGAAGGATGGTACGTCTAGGTTATGTGTAGATTATCGTACCTTGAACTCAATGACAATAAAGAACGGATATCCTCTCCCGAGGATAGATGACTTGTTTGATCAACTCAAGGGGTAGCAGTATTCTCGAAGATTGACTTGCGATCAGGATACCATCAGATCAGAGTCAAAGAGCAGGACATCTCGAAGACAGCTTTCAGATCTAGATATGGGCATTGGGAGTTCTTTGTTATGCCATTTGGAGCAACCAATGCACCGACTGTATTCATGGGCCGTATGAATCGTATCTTTATGCCTTATTTGGATCAGTTCGTAATTGTGTTCATAGACGACATCCTGGTCTACAGCAAGAGTGAAGCGAAGCATGAGCATCATCTCAGAGTTGTCCTCCAGATTCTTAGAGAGCACCAGTTGTATACCAAGTTTAGTAAATACGAGTTCTGGCTCGATCGCATTTCATACTTGGGTCATATCATCACCAGAGGAGGAGTAGAAGTGGATCCCCAGAAGATCGTGGCTATCGAGACGTGGCCAGTACCTAGCACAGTTGCAGAGGTTCGCAGTTTTCTTGGCTTGGCCGGCTACTAACGGTGATTTGTTTCAGACTTTGCTCGGATTTCAATGCCATTGACCCGCAAGGATGTGCAGTTTGCTTGGACATCAGAATGTCAGGTTTTCTTTGAGAAGTTGAAGCGAGGTTTGATAACGACACCCATTCTTACGCTTTCAGATAGGACCGAGGGATTCTCGGTGTATTATGATGCTTCATGCAGATGTTTGGGATGTGTTTTGATGCAGCATAGAAAGGTAACAGCTTATGTGTCACGTCAACTTCGTGATCATGAGAGGAATTACCCAACCCATAACTTGGAGCTGGCCGCAGTAGTGTTTTCCCTTAAGCTCTAGAGGCATTACTTGTACGGAGATAGGGTAGAGATTTTCACCGACCACAAGAGCCTGAAGTATGTGTTCACCCAGAAGGACCTTAACATGCGTCAGAGAAGGTGGCTAGAGCTACTTGTGGATTATGATGTCAACCTGCAGTATCATCCTGGGAAGGCCAACGTAGTTGCAGATGCATTGAGAAGAAGATCCGGAGTCGATTTTCTAGCAGCACAGCCAGAGTTGTTAGCAGATCTTCAGAAGATGGGTATAGAATTTGTCCTTCCTACCAGTGTGGCTCTGATGGCTAGTATGCAACTTCAGTCTACTATAGTTGAGAGGATCAAGTTAGCTCAGTCAGCAGATTCTAAGCTTCAGCGGCTTAGAGCAGAGTGTGAGGCAGGGCAAAGGCCAGAGTTATGTATCCATGAGGACGGTACCCTTCGACATGGGAGGCATCTTTGTGTACCCAGTGGTGATATCAGAAAGGAGATCATGGCAGAGGCTCACAGTTCTCAGTATTCGGTTCATCCGGGCGGTACGAAGATGTACCGTGATATCCGTCTGCACTTTTGGTGGAATGGCATGAAGAGGGAGATAGCCCGGTTTATCTCTCGGTGTTTGGTTTGCCAACAGGTTAAAGTTGAGCATCAGAGACCGGCTGGACTTCTTCAGCCCTTGTCGATTCCAGAATAGAAGTGGGAGCATATAACCATGGATTTTGTGACTGGATTACCTAGGTCGCCGGTCGGTAGAGACACTATTTGGGTTATTATAGACAGACTCACGAAGGTGGCTCACTTTCTTCCATTCAGAGTTGGTCAATCGATGACTCAGCTAGTAGAGATGTACCTCAGGCAGATCGTCAGATTTCATAGTGTACCAGTCAGTATCACCTCGGACAGAGATATAAGATTTACATCGCACTTTTGGCGCAGCCTGCAAGAGAGTTTGGGAACTCACCTCCAGTTCACCTGAGCTTATCATCCGCAAACAGATGGTCAATCAGAGCGTACCATACAAATCTTGGAAGATATATTGAGATCTTGTACGCTCGATTTCAGTGGTTCGTGCGAAGATCACCTGTACCTGGTGGAGTTCTCGTACAACAACAGTTTCCAGGCCAGTATCCAGATGGCACCGTTCGAGGCACTGTATGGTAGGAAGTGCAGATCCTCGCTAGCTTAGGATGATGTTGGAGAGAGGCAGGTGCTTGGTCCAGAAATGATTGCCCAGACTGTTGAGGTGGTCAGAAGAGTCAGAGATCATCTTCGAGTTGCCCAAGATCGCCAGCATCATTGGGCCGATTCTCATCGGCGTCCCCTTGAATTCTTGGTCGGCGACCATGTATTCCTGAGGATCTTGTCTACCCGTGGCGTCATTCGTTTCGGCGTGCGAAGAAAGCTTAGTCCTAGGTATAGAGGGCCGTTCGACATTCTAGAGCGAGTAGGTGATGTGTCCTATCGTCTCCCTCTTCTACCGTCGTTACGTGAGGTACATGATGTGTTCCATGTATCCCAACTACGATGGTATATCCCGGACCCGAGCCACATCCTGGATCATTCTGAATTGGTTGTTGGTACCAACCTTTCGTATGAGGAGAGGCCCGTGTCTTTATTGGACCGGAGAGAGAAGATACTCAAGAACAGAACTATTAGTTTAGTCCGTGTTGCTTGAGGTCATCACTCTTTGGGTGAGTCAACGTGGGAGCGTGAGGATGATATCCGATCGCAATATCCTGACCTGTTTGACACGTAAGGTATAATGTCTTTCTTATGCCTTACGCTCTCCATTCCTTGATTGAATTAATGATTGCATGGTGGACTGCTTAGTGTAGCTTGCTTATGATTAATATAGCTTGTCCTTACCTCTCTAGCCTCTTAATTAAATTTCGAAGACGGAATTCTTTTAAGGTGGGTAGAGTTGTAATGACCATAGTTCATATTACGTATTTTGATATACGTATACATATTGCATGTCTCATTGCATGGTGTATATCAGGTATTTTATTGCTTGGTTTGGTTCAGTTTGGGTTGATAAGCAAACCCCTACCTACCAAAAATCCCTTATTTACTAACCCAACCACCATTCTCTCTATTTATTCATGTTCCTATTTATTTCTCTACTTCCTCGTCTCCTTCTCCACCGACACCATAGTAGGCAAGTGCAACTTGCTTCATGGAAGAACTCAAATTTTGTCGTTCCATTGATTTCTCTCTGAAATTCTAAGTCACTTTAGTACTTAGCATTTTTGAATTCCATGGCTCATTTCATGTAGATCTAAGTTTTAATATTTTGATCTTCTTGGTTTTGATCTTCTAAAAACTTGGTTGTTTTCAGATTAGAGGGTTCCATGTAGTAGGGATTTTGACTTTACGCAAGTTTGGCTCTTGAATGGCTGGATTTCATCAAGTCTTGACCGAGATGGAGCTTGCTTGAGTTCTTGAGATTTTACGCATGCTTGTCTTGGCCCGGTAGAGAAGACGGAGTTTTACGCACACGTTCTAACGTGTTCGCGTAGTGACTTAGCCCTTTACGCTCACGTCTTACGTGATAGCGTAACCATGCAGCCTTTTACGCACACGTTTTAATGTGTCTGTGTAGTGCCCCCTTTACGCACACGCAATTGCGTGCTAGCGTATTCGTTATACGCCGAGTTCATTCGAACTCTACGTCGGGACCCTCTCGCGTGCGTAGAGTCGTGCTCGTGTAGACTTTGGCTCGAGTAAGACTCGCGTGCGTAAAGTTTCGCTCGGGTATTTACGCACGTAGAATTCTACTTGCGTGGAATTCTTACGCACGTATAATTTCGCTTGCGTAAAGCCCGGCTATCGTAGAATCCCACCCGGTTCTTGCTAGCGTAGAGCCATTTTACGCTTGGGGCTCCATGGCCTAGCGTAGAGGTTCTTTAGCGTAGAACCCCACCCCACATGCATCCTTGCCCGCGTAGAGCTATCTCTCCCTTGCTCTTGCTAGCGTAGAGCCACTTTACGCTTGAGTCCCTTGGCCTAGCGTAGAGGCTCACTCGCGTAGATCCTTGAGCCCTTTGTGTACCCGATTGTCTTTCTATGCCTTGCACTTTTCATGACTTGACAAGCACGGATTGAATGATATGACCGGATTAATAATGGTACATGGCATGGTGTGGAGTAAACATGACATGACATGACGGGACATGACAAGCAAGCATGATGGGAAATATTGAAAGATGTTGCGACGACTTGTATGACATGACTATAATGAATGACCTGGACACCGTGGATGATTGTGTTCGTACAATGAACCAGTACTGTCTTACATCATGTCTAGGACGGGGACCCTTGAGTACCACGGTCAGGGGTCCCTATTGAAATTAACGATGGCTAATAACTAGAATGATTCAGTATTCATGAAGAGATTTTCCAGCTACAGGCAATCCCATTATCTGGGCGCTCAGGTGGACTTGTAGCCTGCCGATGAGTAGGGCACATTTCCAATACACTGTCAAGTGTTGCCCCCTTCATGAATAGATATTCGACCTGGATAACCTGGATGGTCTGCAGGGTTTATGGCTGTTGGAATAATCTCATTGCATTTTTGCTAGTAACTAGGCCTGTGATAACCCTAGTTAGTTAAAGTATAAAGCCGTACTTACTTGCTTGGCCGTGAATGTTGGTTGGAGTCTAAGTCTTGCCCTGTTCTGGCACCTGGGTACTTCAATAACATGATTATTTATGCTTACCTTAATAATAATGATCAGGGGACAAGTTCTGTTCAAGCAAAGGGTTACAACCCCGGTCCTTGTTTGGTTTAAGGGTTGTAACCTGGCTCCCGGAGCAGTCCTGTGTCCTTCCTGCGTTTGTTGTCCTATTGCACCCTACGTCATGCTCGTCATGTTTTACCTTACCAACAAGAATTTGAGGTGGGTTTCTATTCAGGTGAAGGGTTGCAACTCTGGTCCTTGTTTGGTTTAAGGGTTGCGACCTGGCTACTTGAATGGTTTCCTCGTACTCAATTCACTTTTGTTGTCACTATTTTTATCAGATTCTTTTATAATCATCTTTAATATTAATTTATGATATGCTAAATTTAGTTCCTAAGTGAAGCCTCTTTTGTGGCACTTTCTCTTTCTGGGATCTGATCTAGCTGGTTTTGTATAGCCAGATATCGGAGCAGCTCCAGAGGATCTAACGACCTTCCAGCCAAATGGTGACCACCAGGCGTAATCCTGGCAACGAGTGGGTTCCTTTTGTTCTCCCACTTTATTATAGAAATATTCTTTTGAGGTGTTTAGCCGACGAGCACGTGTTAGCTCGATTGTACTTTATTTACTGTCTGCCTACGGGCTGTAACATGATTGACGAATCCTAGGGTTGATCATGTATGACTGGAACTTTTGCTAGTCTTGACATTTTGTACGACTAGCTTCATGATCATCCAAATATATAATATATGGGATGCCTTACTATAGTATATTTGGTGCTCTGACATCTTGTAACTGTTATTACTTGCTTGAGATTGAGACAATAGGCTTGTTCATGACTATAGGAGACTGATGGCTTGTAGTTAAACCCTCATGTATCTAGACAGCCGTGACCGTATAGCGAGGTGGGTTTCATTTCAATATACGTAGCTGGCTATGTTCGCCCCCGCTCTCCAGTATTCTGGTTCTGGGGCATTACAACCTTAGGATAAAATCTATTTTATTCTTAATCATTTTTATATAAAAAGTTTGTCATCTAATTTTTATCCTCAAAATTTAAATTTATTCTTCCAACCTTAAAAATTCAAAATGTAAGTAAAATCCTCAAATCGTAATTTTTTTTCCTATATACCAATTTAAATCAAGTCACTCTTATCCTCAAAGTCAATTTCATATCCTCAAGGTAAATTTTTTCCCATTAACTCAAGTAAGTCATAAATATTATTGTAAAAGTTCGCAAAAGTCAAAATTGCTTAACTCTTTCAATCTTATATATATTCTATTTATTGCCTCAAGAACACCATCTAATAGTTCCACCCTCAACAGGCAATTAATATTTCTAATTATAATTTAGATTTGATAATACCTACTACCCAACTTAGATTTCACCAA
The DNA here is from genome assembly GCA_029216955.1 of Iris pallida. Lineage (NCBI taxonomy): Eukaryota > Viridiplantae > Streptophyta > Magnoliopsida > Asparagales > Iridaceae > Iris > Iris pallida. The sequence goes on from JANAVB010026000.1 coordinate 3,851,079, forward strand.
TCGTTCACACAAGATCATAAAATTTAAAATTTTTTTCTTAAGCCACTTAAATAGTGTTCATCGATCAACTATACTTGAAATATTTTAATACATCATAACTTAAATATTCCCTCTAATATATTCCTAATTGCCAAAGTAATCCGTCTAACAATGTAATTGACCTATGTGACATATACTAGTGCTAGTTATGTTTCTAATCTTTATGAAACACAAGAAACAAGATTTACGTTAGAGAGGAATCAAGCAAGATGCAAGTCAAGCAGTAAAATAAGAGTTCAAAAATGGAACCAAGCAAGGTGATTAAGCAGGTGGATGAGATCCTAAACTCTAATCATTTATGCAGGCTTGCTCGGTATAGTAACTTATCGAAACAATATTTTCTCAACTTATATGAGCTACCATAAAAACATATCACACCCCAGTCCAAATATACGTAGAACTAGAAATATGTAGCATGTCAGCTGTATGTATACGAAGAATACTCCAATATATAGAATCCTTGAATACACACATAAGTTGTAATATGATTATATCTCATAATAGATATGTAACGCCCCAATCCCATAATACATGGGACTAGGAATGCGTAACATGCCTGTTGTATGTATACGCAGGTTACTTCAATATATGGAACCTATAAATACGCACATAACCTGTCTTATATGAACTCCAACTCATAATAATATTTCATGGTCACATGCAATATTTATATCTCATTAAAAACACAATAAAGGAAGAATTAATCAATTATATCAACTAAAATGTAAAATAAAATATATATCGCGTGGAGACAAATCTACTACCAAGCGATTGTAAAGAATAAGAATAAAAACATGAGATGAATAATAACAACTAAATGAGTCCACTATCTAGGAGAAGATCATATAGTATGCAAAGGTAGAGTCTATTCTAAAATCCGTACTCCCTGGGATACTGTCGATCGTCTATACCTGGATAGATCATCAGGTTCTCATAGGGACGTAACAAGATACATAATAACATGCATATAAAATAAAACATAAAAACAAATAACATGTGCTAACTACAACACATCTAAATATATAATTGCACATGTGAGAACATCTATGAGAATATGAACTGCTGAATATCAATGAACTCATGGCGAAGAATCAAACCATAACCCCTCGTAGACCTCTTAGGTTAACAACATACCATAGCCCCTCGTGGGCCTCTTAGATTAAGAAGCAAACTATAGCCCCTCATGGGCCTCTTGGGTTAAGAAACAAAACAAAACCATAGCCCCTCATGGGCCTCTTAGGTCAAAGGATGAAAGAGTATATAAGGAATATGCAGTTCAACCTCATGCACATGTCTCTGTACCCCACGACATACTAGACTATAACAACATGTTATAACCTAGGAAAAATTTATAATCATGGTCAGGTTAATGGTTTCTGCTTTGCAACTTCAGTTTATAGCCTATCGTAGCATAATAGCCCAACCCAACAACCAAACAAGGACATGGGTTGGACCATGTACCACGGTAGTCCATGTTCCTCGGTTACAAATAGAAGAAACATATTTACAAGCGGCCAACCAATCCTACAAACACATGTCATGAACTAAAGATATGTAAATATGATATCACTATGCAAAATCAAGATAAACAAGTATCAAATATCACCAAAATGCAGACTACTAAAAGGAATATAAATATGCTATATAAACTGAATCATAAATGACAATATATACATGCCTAGTGGTTGTTGGAGTCGACGTGTGTAACTGGATCATTTTAGCACATAATAGATTACAAATGCTACAATTACACAAGATGATCATAAATGATGGAACATGTTATTCCATTGAGTCCAAAATAGTTCAATTATCCAGGGTTGATAAGTAGAAGTGCGATTTTGCAAAGGAATAAGAAGTATTGGATTAGTCATGGTCAAGATGATAATCTAAGGGAATTTACAGAAATATTGCATATAACTATTTTTAAAAATATTAATAATATTTGGAAACTATATTTTACTAGTCAATTTTTTTAGGTAAATGCTTAAAAATCTAGGAAATCATTTTAAGAAAAGTAGTTCCTAAACTGAAAAATATATTTATTACAAGCACAAATAAAATATAATTGTAGGTTTAGAAAATATTCTTAAAATGACTTAAACCATACTAATAGAAAAATAAAAAGCTAAAAAAAGATCAATTATATAAAATAGTATATATATATAAACCTCATAAGCCTATATATATATATTTTTTTTTTTTTTCATAAGCCTATATATATATATATATATATATATATATATATATATATATATATATATATATATATATATATATATATATATATTTATATATATATATATATATATATATATATATATATATATATATATATATATATATATTAAAAATATATATTTATATATATATATATATATATATATATATATATATATATATATATATATATATATATATATATATATATATATATATATATTAAAATATATATATATTAAAATAAAAATATATATATATATATATATATATATATATATATATATATATATATTAATATATATATATATATATATATATATATATATATATATATATATATATATATATATATATATATAAAATTTAAAACCACAACTAATAGTTAATCCCATTATATATTTATAACCGAAAACTATTATAAAGCCCAATTATATCTAAATATAAAGCTAATATATTTATATTCCATAAATATATAAGCCATATCTAATTTAGAGAAAACAAACCTAAATGCCCAAATTAAATTTATTCACTACTATTGAGGCCGAAATCAAAATATTATCTAGTAGAAAAATATGGCCCATAATTAAATTTATAATAAAATCTAAAATAGTTATCTATGTAAGCCCATAATATTAACTTTCCCAGACCCAATTATTAGAGCCTAAACTAATTAATGAAAAACAAATGTACAATATATAAGCAAGTAAAACAAAACCAAAATTAATTATTTGTTGGGCTGAGCCTAAAGCAAAAGCCAAATAAATATTTAAAACCTTACAAAAATCCAATTGACCTAATGATACAGCCCAAACTATTATTCACTTACCTATCGCAAATAAGCCAAAAATATAAAATAAAGAAAAAGAAAGAAAGAGAGAGATGGAGAAGACAACTTGATCGAGAGAGGAAGAAAGATCAGATGGGGAAGAGGATCCCACTACTGGTGGCGCTCGATTGCTGGGATATGGAACGGCGGGCGATTGGTGCTCACCGGGGAGGTATTCGACACGACATGGCTTGAAGGGCATCAGGTGACGGTAGTACTGAGGATGGTGGCTCGATGGGATGGTTGCTGGAGGCTATGGTGTTGACACTGGGGCATCTAGGTTAGGTTTAGAAAAGGGCGATGTTGTTTGGGGTTGACTAGCGATGGAGTGTGCCGGTGGAGGTCGGGCTTGGTTGCGGTGGCTAGGCACTCAAATGTCCGACAATCGGTGTTTAAAGGAGTACGGGCGGTGGTTGGTGGTTTTGGTAGTGATGGTGGTGGTGAAGATGGAAATTAGGGTCGGCTAGAGTTGGCAAGAGTGGTCGGCTAGGTGTTGCTGTGACGGTGTCAGTAGTTTGATGATCAGTCGATGGTAGTGTTGTGGAATTTTCGACGAGAGTGGTCGGCGAGGTGTGGCTACGGCGGATGTCGTAGGTGAAGTCTGGACGGTGATGTCCGTAGATAGGGGCACTCCGACGAGGAGTGATAGGTTAAGGTGGTAGTTGGTAATGGTGGTGGTGTACTGACTGTTCAAATGAAGGGATTTGTAAGCCCTCTGAAATTTATATATTTTTTTGAATTATAATCTTAATAAATATATTGGTTATATACTTTTTTGTAGCTTTAATCTTTGGAGCAAAAGAAATGCCAATCTCTAGAAACGTTATGCATATGTCTTGACCTAGACAAGGTTATCTTCATTTTGATATATTATATCCCACTCAAACATGTTCCTTTATACTCGATTTTTATTGTACAACTTTCGGGTCAGTTTAGGCCAACTTACTATCTAACGTAAATCTTGACATACTTTCCAATTTAATTTTGGGACTCGACATCGATCCAACTCATTCGACCCAATATATAATTTTGGCCTATTTTGAGCCTACTACACACATGCCACTGGTGTCTCACTCAATTAAGTTCCCATCTGCTATTTATTTCGAAATGGCGCACAAGATCCATTTATTTCAATTTCGAAGTTGATTTTGATTCGATAAGTTGTTTGGATCCAATCATAGCCCAACAAACATAGTGGGACATACCCTAGGTTGCCAAAACCAATTACACATATATCTGATTGATTTTTATCAATTAAATGGCAGCCATGCATGCATATTGATTTAAACCATTCTATTTCCAAATTTGGAAACCCATTGATACACCTATTTCCAACTATTGATTGATTGACCAACCAAATCTCAAACAAATCAACCCAAACAAAATACTAACAACCTTAAATTATAAAACTCCTAAGTTTTATGATTTAGTTTCCTAAAATAGCCTCCCCCTACTCCCATGATTCCCAAACCCGATGCCAAGTAGCCCCTACCCGCGCACATAGCCATGCCAAGTCGACCGTCCTTTTCACCCCTTCGTGCAAATTTTTGAGCCCTTTGCCACTATCCTCGAGACCCCATGACTTTCTTTTACAGCCTTGTCATCTCTAGCGATCATCTCGTGGCCTTTGGCGAGGTGTACCACCCATCCAAGTGGTCGAAACTTTACTGAAACAACTCTGAATTTAGCAGCAGGTTATTAATTTCTTTGATGGGTTTCATCTACTTTTTCACATCCATTTGTCGTGAAAATAAAACTAACCTTTATCCCTGTGTGTCTACTTTGATGTCCAATTGCTAACTCATGCGATTCTGTATGGTTTGTCCGTGGCGTTTGTTATACAAAAATTGGTCCAAATTGAACCAATTTTCGAGTGTGGGAGTTTTCGACGACTTGTGAAAACTTTTTATCTCAAACAACCAATTTGTATTGACTCTAATATCCCCCTTTATCATCTAAGAATATTCTCTATTTATTATTTCATGTTATTCATGTGTTTGTGTTGTCTTTTCCATGATGCTAGTTTGTTGAACATCGACAAGTTCACCGAAACTCAACCAGTTGATCTCTACCCTTCATGAAACTTTTGCATGATTATTATCAAGTAAATTTTGATGAAAATCATATTTTTCTCTAATTAATTCTGATTATTTCTAGGATATTAAATTCTCCATTTTTTGTGTCGTTCGATTCAATTGGTTCAACATGTGGCATAATTATGTACTAGTTAAGTATGCTGATTAGATGATTATGTTTCTTCAAATAAATATATATAATATATGTCCATAAATTATTTATTTAATTTTCTTGAAAATTAATGATATATTTTATGATATAAAAATATCATTTCTATATTGTAATATAGTGCCATGTATAGTATATTTGATAATATACATGGTTAAGATCTAGTTGGCTAGTTTATGACTAGATTGGGTATATATATTTTATATATAAATATGGTATGCCATTGAGTTGGCACTTATTTTAATTTATTTTTATTTCTAGGAGTTCGTGAGCATTTGAATGTGAAAGTTGGAGCCAGACTGATATTTTATATTATTGTCGATATTCTAGGTAAGATACCTTGCCATATTGCTTCTATTTTTAAATTCATGATATTATACTTGTATTGCTAGTGTTATTCTCTAGTGTGTGCGTCCAAGTATGACTTGGGTGTCATTGGTGTTGTCATTGATTTGTGTGCGCGTGTTTATGACTTATCATGTAGATGATATTCCTGGAGAGTTGTGAAGTTATTGTCAATAACTTCTATGCATTGTCATGTATTATTACATGGTACTGTGAGTTAGATACATTATTTTGTCACGAGCTTACGCGTTTGGCCAGCTATCGATGTGAGAGTTTCGTATGTCAGTACATATATTGATTAGATTGAGTCTAGCTAGACTTGCATTGAGTTATGGATTATTCGAGTCATAGATATGCCTTGTACGATATATGGATATGGAAGAATATTAGTAGACGTATAGGAAGCCACATATTAGCTTAAGTAGTTTCCCGATTATGGGTTATTTGTTTCCTGGTTATGTGTGCACTAATAGAGGATATATCCGGTAGTGTTCGCTGACCGCACGTCGGAATACGATAGGAAGGTATGTTAGTATATACATAAGCCTCTAGAGGATGCTATAATTTATTCCTTTACCTGTACATTATATGTACCAAAGTCGTATTCGACATGCATACACTTAGATGGTTAGTGAGCATGTTATCAGTTATTTTATTTCAGTTCATTATGGCATTGTTTCATTTGTATCTTGTTACGTCCCTCTAAAGACCTGCTTCTTTCCAGATCCGGATGTGCACTTGTATCCGACTGTTTATAGGCTAGGGATAGAAACAAGTTATATTGTTGAGGGCTTAGAGGTTATGCCAGAGAAGTTTTTCTGATCCAGGGGTATGAAGATTACTTAGAGTCATGGACAATTTAGCCAGCTAGCTATGTCCTGGCTATTTCTTTATTTAAGTTATTTTTTATTTCCAGCTTTGTACTTTTATTTCTGTGGATATATTTTAACTAGACTCTTTGACTATTTCAGATAGTTCTTTTGTATTTGATATTCAGACATTACTTTTTTAATACATACATCATTATATTTCTGTCTCTTTGTTGATGTTATTATTCTGTGGATGAGATTATAGTGGTTATGTTGTTGTGGAGATATTAGTTACCTGTGAGTAATGTATTGTAAATATAAATTTATAGCGTACTACGATTATGATAAGTCCATTAAATTGTGATACTTATTCTAGCCGTACAATTGGTATGCTCATGTCTTGGGTATGTATTTTGGAATTGGGCATGACAGGACCGGCTGGTGGCCATGGATGGAGACACGGAAGCGAGGGAAGAGTGGCTGCAGCCAAGGAGGAGGTGATCGTGAATGGTTGTTGATGGTTTGGTAGTGGATGGTCGGCGACTGCATCTTGGTGAGGGTTAGGGTTTTAATGTTGGGAAATTTGTGTCGTATCGAGGATATATCCGACACAAGGAGAAAGGATATTAGGATTTTGGATTCATGCCTCGGATTGTTGAAATGGTGTAGATGTAATAGTGGAAAGAAATGGATGGACACAGACATGATGAACGAACACAATCGGTGATGATGGACAATTGTTATGAATGATCTAGAAAAGTAAGAGGGAGGCTCTCCTTAAATAGGTTGAGTACTCCTAAATAGATAAGGATCAAATTCTTCTAGAAGTCAAATTGGATAAAATTAATTTAAACAAAATAAATTTCAACACTAAGTCAATATAATCCTAAATAATAGTCGATTACAATAATAATTTAAATCAATAGTTAATATTATCAAAATTATTTAAAGCAATATTTGATATTATTAGAAAATTTTAAAATATGTTTACATAAATATAAATCTTATTTTAAAAAGTAATGTAGCAAATCATTTTTTTGTAAAAAAAACACTCATGTTTTTTTATAGAAAAAATCGTTTTCTAACACAATATTTAGAATTAGATAAATAAATAGAATAAAATTTGAAAATTTGAAAAATAGGGCAAGAGTATTGTAGAAGCATGGAAAAAAATCAAGCCATGATCCTCAAAGGCTATGCACATCCTGAACCATGTGCTCAGGACGCACCATAAAGACTTGATACAGCCGGCCACTGCTGCGCTAAATCTTTATGAGCATAGATGATCATGAGCCTAGGATACTCAATCATCAATATTAAATGCAACATTGACAATCGTGTCAGATGTCAGCTGACACTCGAATGTGGTGCAGTGTATGCCTCGAAATACGCCAAGTCGATGGCTATATGACAACCTACGTGTCCTATTTATGACTCCATGCGCCCATGCATCGCTCAGACGAGCATTAATGGTACCTCAAATAAAATAAAAATTGCTTCAAAGTTTGAGTTTACAGCATACGCCAGCACTTACGTCGACATAATCATGACTGCTTTTTCGGTTATAGTTGTACAGTGCCACATCGCTCAGACTTGACATGTGCCCCAAAAGCCATGCGCCAAGTCCCCCTTTTACGTTGAAGCAACGGCGCATCAGAATCTTTCTGTTCCATCAGAACGAGATCTTAAACTAATGAGCACGTGCCACGTGTCACTAACTTCGCCGTGCCTATGATGGGTGTCAATAGCCCAAGATCTCAACAACCACCTAATCTCAACCATGGCCATATAACAGTTAGCTACGCCATCTGTGCGTGGTTGCAACCGTATTCAGTTCAGAACCTCATGCGTACAACATTCCTGTACAGAACAAGCCATACTTGCATCTATTATGTGCACATGGATGGATCATTCAATCCTACTATAAATAGAAGAGCATTTCTTTATCTAATAGAGGGAGTTTTTGCATAAAATGAGAGAGCCGGATTATTGTCCTTCTTGATAATGAGGAGAGACTTGCAATCTTCTTTCTTTTTCATATCATCAATGGAGTAAAGAAATTAGCAGTTGTGTTGGACCTCCATCGTCATCCTTCCCGAGAATCAAGAACTGTACTTAGATCTTTCGTTTAGGAGTTCTTTTTTATATTTCTCGTTTGATACAAAAAGTTCGTTCAACTTTTGTTTAAAGTAAACTAGTTGGCGACTCTACTGGTGACTTCCTTCTCCTCTGACGAGAAGGTAGTGATACAGTCTGACATAAACATGCTCAGTTATTATAGAAGGTGCTGGTGAGCTTTGACCAACAAACTTTCAAAGATAAGCTCTTTTAGGACAATGCAAGTACTTTGAAAAGGCTGGTAAAGCCAAAGAAGACTCACCATACTTGGGTGGCTAAGGCCGTTGCGCCTCACCCAAAAACTGAGCAAGATGCGCTCCCTGCATCTACCACTGAAAGCGTATGCTGGAAGAATACCTCGCCTAATTCTGTTTGGGAGATTGTTGTTTCTGAGGCGCATGCCTCCAAGTCAGCGCACAATCTTGAGAGGCGCATCACTGACTCCCAATCTCTACTTGTGAGACTCATCTTAAAATATCGGTATCTATATACGGATACATATTTTATAATATATTTTGTATTTTTTGCTTTCAGAAGGCTTTTAATTTTCCCAAATTATTGATTTTTCCTTAATCGGCATACCGTTGGTGTAATGGTATGTATTGACGATATACCGCCCGGGGGATATTTTTCACTTTTAAGATATTTTCAGTTTCACATATTTTGATAAATTGTGTCTAGATATTTTCGTGAATAATGTATAGATATTCTGGGAATAGTGTCGATGCATCCTATTATCCATTAGTTTCTTAGTTCTGACTCACTATATTATCTAATGGATACTTGATTTTCTTTGGATGGTGAGGTTCAATTTTGATCGTGACATGGATCGCAATCTAACGGTCACGATTAATTCACCCCTTCAATATATACCTTACCATTTTGTTTCTCCTCTCTTTTTTCTTTCTTTTCACTTTTTTCCTTTATTCTTAATCTCATCTCTCCCTTGAGGCCTTGGGTATGGTGTCTACCCCCTAGGAGAAGGAGTAGAAGTTTAGGCTTGGAGCTTAACCTAGGCTTGTATATCTTGTCAAATTCTTAAACAATATTGTTTTATTGTTATTTTTATTTTCCTGTATTAAATGCTTAGAATTATCCTAAACTCATTTTGTTACATATATTTTCCTTATGATTCTCATATATATACATGTTTCTAAATTTGGCTTGAGCTAGGTTTTGATTTTATGTTAAAACCCAATATTGACTTAGTAGAAAACTCAGTATCGAGAGTGATACTGGTATTACCATCATGGATCTTGATCACATATGCTATTTGAGACCTCACCTAAATCTGAACCGTTTCGGTTTATCGAGAACCTATTATTAGATTATTTTGATGTATTGATCTATCAAATCTTTAAATTTGTAAAATCTAATAATCCCATATTGTAGGAAATTAAATTTCATACGATTTGGAGATTTAAAAATCCAAATTTCAATTTAAAACAAAATTTTTATGGACAAAACAAGTTTTGTATTTTTGATTTCGGATTCTGTGACAATTTGAAAAATCTGTCGGCAATCATGAAATCCAATTGGACCACCCAAAACTTGCTATGACAGTTCAAAAAATCCGTCCGTAATCTGAAGTAGGCCGATTTTTTATATTTTTCTCCGTTTTTGCTCCTTTTTGCTTATTGATTCTTTAGCTTAATTTTATGACCTTGTATAGTTAGGGAATGATTTTACACCCTATATACACTTGACACTAGATTATTTTCATATGTTGTTCTATGTCCTATACTTACTATTACTGCCATGCCTTCTTGGATTTATTATACTTTATAGTCTATGGCATGTCCAGTATTTACTTGATAGTAGCCCGTCGTGGGGATCTCTTGTTACATGTCTTTTCCTCGCTTACATGATATGGTCTATCATGGTGCACTCCTGATTTCTTTATAGTGGCTCATTGAAGCGCATACCCACTTCCAGCTTATTATATTTTTTCGGTTATGGCTTGTTATGGTGCACTTTCTTGTATTGTCTCATTTTGCATATAATGTCTAGGATGGATTCTGCAGAATACCACACCCGAAATCCTGCCAAAAATGTTAAGGACTAAACAAATAGCTTGATTCTCTAGAGCATTGGAAAGGGAGATTTTTTCGGTAACTTGCAACCCCTTTGTTCCAGTCTATATACATATACTTGAGATTTGGAACTATTTGTCATGATGATCACACTTCCCGTGCACTGTCGAGTATTGCACCTACACTTAGGATACATTTGTCTTCTGGGCGATGCATCCTCTATTCACCTATACTTAGGATACGTTTGTCTCCTGGGCGATGTATCCACTATGTTTTCTTGTTCCTTCTCTCTTTGGCTTAGTCTGAAGGGCGGATAACTGGATTGGATTTCTCAAACAACATATGTTAGTAATTAGGAATTGTGATAACTCTAGGTAGCTAATGCATCAAGCCGCACTCATTGCTTCGCCATGATTTATGGATGGAGTCTAGTCCCGTCTTTTTCTTTTGTCTAGCTCTTGCTTTGTTTTACTTATTTCGACAAATTATTTGACTAAATTCTGTTCAGGAGAAGGGTTGCAACCTCGGTCCTTGTTTGGTTTATGGGTTATAAGTCTGTTCTGTAATAGTTTCTAAGTAATCTTATGATTTGTCGTTCTATTCAGTACTCACATGCTATACATGATTCCATGTCTCGGTTACCCTTCACATGTAAGCACGTCTCGGTTACCCTTCATGCTTATATGTCTCGGTTATACATGTAAGCATGTGTCGGTTACCCTTCATGCTTATATGTCCCGATTATTCTACATGCTTACATGTGTCGGTTTACATGCTTACATGACCTGATTATTTTACATGCTCACATGTCCATTTTATCTTACATGTTCATATGCTCCTGTTTATTTTACATGTCTACAGTTTACATTATATCACATGTTGTTTACTTTATGCCCCATATTGTTTTGCTTATTGTCTTTTCTATTCTTGAGATGATTATATTGTTAGTACATGAGTCTTGATCCGTATTTATATGTTTCTGTTTTTATCTATTGTTAAGTTAGTTATTGATGGTTTAGTTCACAGTTTGTCTTTCTTTGTGGTACTTGCTATTGGGGGTCTGTCCCTATTGGTTTTGTTTGGCCAGATCTGATATAGGAGCCCGAAGGACTTTTTGTACCTTCTACTCGATGATGACTACCCAGAGCACCAGATTACATGAGTAGGTTTCCTATTTCATTTTTCCACTAGTTATATACATTATTCTTTTGTGGCATTTAGCCTCCGAGCACGTGTTTAGCTAGTGTTTTGGATCTTGACATTTAGCCTACGAGCCTAACCATGATTTACATTATTCTAGACTATAGCTAGAGCTGATCATGTATGACTATTACTATTGCTAGTTCTTCATCTTGTATTACTAGCTTCATGATCATCTATGTATACATAGTATGAGAAACTTTACTATTTTATGTCTAATGATCATACTTCTTATACTTTGCATATTTGCATGTGATTGAGATACCTAGGATTGCTTGACCTAGGATTGACTGTTGGATTATAGTAGTAACCCCCATGTTTATACAAGTTTGACCGTATCTTGGGGTACTGAGTACTCTTTGTAGAAGCATGGAAAAGAATAAAGAAAGATCCATGCGGCCAGAGAGCCCCATGCGGCTCAGAGAGTTCATGCAGCTCAAGTATCCATGCGGCTCAAGCATCTATGCGGCTCAAATAAGCTCTATGCGGCTCAGAGAGGAGCCACGTGGCCTGCAAACAAGCTCTTCCGTTTGTCCTTTACTGCATTAAATGCCTTGACGGCTGACAGCTCTGACGAGGTGACATTTCTGACACAAAGATATCATTATGACTCCCTCATAATGACGGACTCCTTGGGAAGCGAAGAAAATCTCTGACACGATCCCCCGAGAGTCAGAAACTGTCATACGGCCTTGACACGTGGACAGTCGTATGCGGCCCAAGCGGAGACTCCCCCATGCGGCCCAAGCGGAGGCTCCCCCATACGGCTCACGAAGACTAGCTCCATGCGGCTCACGAAGACCATCCCGATGCGGCTCACGAGGACTATCTCCATGCGGTTCACTCATGCGGTCATCCACAGTCATGCGGCTCAAATCATTACCATACGGTCCAAATGTTCAGGGGGGGCCACTCTTAGGCAGCCTTGACACGTGGCCAGCCTTATATGGTCCAATAAGGAGCAACTTTCCTGCGGCTCAGATTTCTGCTGTTATGACACGTGGCATGATAGCAGGGCACGTGGCATCAGATTGATCGAAATCCCTCAACAAATCCCAATGAAATATTGGGATCAAATCAGATCATTTACAAATAAGCCAATTAAAGACACGTGTCGAGGAATCCGAGGTTGGTATGACAAATCAGGAGGATTTATGTCAATCAGCATTAATTACCCACAAAAGATTTGATGCAATCACATTTATTGCTCAAATCTCGATGAACGGCCCAGATCCAGTGATCCTTAGCCGCCGACTTTCAAGAATGGACAATCATTGTAAACCCTAATGAAGCCTCCCACTCTTATAAATAGCAGGGTGCCATTCCCTTGCGAGGAGACATACAGATACAGATGCACATAGAGACATACACAGAGATAGAGAGAGATATATAGAAAGAGACATAGAAAGCCAGAGAGCCTGAAGAGAGAGCATTTCTTCATCAACGCCCAACAGTTCTTCTACAGAGTCAAGGCTGCACCCGATCGTCCAAGGAGTAAGGCAGAGCTGCCGTCGCTTTCCCGAGCCTCTACCGTCACCCCCAAAATCTAAAATAAATAATTGTACTTAGATTGTTGTACCTAGGTTTTCGTCCCTAGGCTTTCTTTGTACAAGCGAGTTTGTATTGTGAAGTAAAAGTTCAGTCCTCCGATAATTGTTCTGTTCTTTTATATTTCATGGCAAACACGATGATGACTCTGCTGGGGACAAACTTCTCCATGGCTGAGGAGTTGGTGACGCAATCGGATGCAGCCAAACTTGGCTCCATGCAACAGAAGATGGTCGTCCACTTCGACCAACAGGCGTTCGAAGAAATGCTCTCTGAAGGAAGTGTTGGCCCGGTCCAGAAGCGAACCCGCACAAAGAAAGCTCGCTGTGAGTGGAGGCCAAAATCATTAGCTCCTCCACAAGCTCTGGACGGGGTACTCTCTGCTACCCAAGACGGCGAAGGCGACTCTCATACGGCTCCACTTCGAGCCGTAGAGGACTATGCTATCCCCAAGTCCGGCAGAGGAAAGCACTACGATGCTGGACTTGCAGGGACAAAGAGTGGTTCTATGCGCCCCAAGAAGAAGCTGAACGCTCATATGGCCAAGTCTGCCAACCACATGCAGGATGCTCATGCGGCTGAATCTGCCAGCCGCATGAAGAAGGTCTATACGGCCAGATCATCCAGCCCTATAAAGAAAACTCATGCAGCTGAGACTCCCAGCCGCATGAAGAAAGACTATGCGGCTACGCCTGCCAGCCGCATAAAGATTATCGATGACAGCAGCATGACGCCTACTCAACGTGGCTCTGTCTTCGACCACCTCTCCTATGGTCCTGATCTCTTGTGCTCCCAAGAAGATATGTCTGACTCTCTCCAGTATCACCTAGACTTTTCCTACTATGTGCCCTTACGCACCAGAGCGAAGAAGTCTAGGGCAGCACGAGCTTGGCAAGGTCGGTCCGCTGATCCGGTCTCTGACCATCCGAACGTCCTACACATTGTTATACGGGCCTCAGATGGAAAGTTGTACAGAACCACTCGAGTCCAGCCTCCGGCGGCAAACAGACAGAGAGGTTCACAAAAGTCTCCCAAAATCCAGGGAGCAAATACGGTCGATCCAGACCCATCTGACTTGCGTGAGTCCACCCTCCACAAACGCAAGGAAAGAGAAGATGCATCGGGGTGCAAAGAGTCCTCCCACGGACGTCACTGCACCCAAGTCATCGTCAACTGTTGCTGCAATAACGCGACGGTACGAAAAGACCGGCAGTCCGTCTTTCAAAGAATGCAACAGCCGTCTTCAGAAGACGAGGCACTTCCCGTCGTCTCCTGCAACTCTGCTCAGAAAGTCTCTGCCGATGGGAGAGGGAAGAAGACAAATGTTCCCAGCCCGAAGATTTTGACCACTATGACTAAGAGACTATCGTCTAAGCGGGTGCCCACCACCGGAGTTTTCCAAGGTACCCGTTCTAAGACGAAATCTGCTACAGTAAGAGATTCATCGTCCATACCACTAGGGGTTGCCGGGACTGGGGGTAGCACTCCTCCGAACCTCCACGACAATTCGATATTCCAAGAAGACGAGCCGGGAGAAACAACTCTCCCATCAGATACAGCAAACCCCAACGTCCCGGAGGACGTCCACAACTCCCAAGATGAGGCAAACTCGGAGACTGGCGTAACTGTTCCTTCTGAGTCCGAACCAGGGGAGAACATTCCCACATACCCCGATGACTTATCACTACAGGGGTATGATTCAGAGGGCGCTTCCTCCACTGTTCTGTCCATCTCCCCTCATGTAAAGACGGTGTTCATGACAGATAGCAGCCGAGGGGGCTCCAGTGATCGCCAATGCATCGACACTCTGGAGGCCATACTGCTTGTCTTGGTCAAGTCTGTGGACGAGATCAAAGCGGCCCTTTCAGCTCTGCAAGGAGGGACGCCTGGCTAAACAAGCGTGGGTTCCGCAGTCAATGCAGACTCAAATTTAGCGACACCGAATCCGAACAACAATCCTCCTGAAGTAACGGCCCCCACCGCTGTGGATGAGGCCCGAGAAGCAAGAAGAGAGGTCCAGGAGCTCCGAGCCATGTTTCACGCTCGAGAAAACTCTCAAGACCTCAGAATACGGCAACCATACCCTGCTGCCTGGAGGGATGTTCTATTCCCACCAAGATATAAGCCGTTCAATATCAATCCTTATGATGGCAAGACCTCCGCAAGTCGGTACATCACTTACTTCGAAGTCACCACCGACCATCTGCCCCATGATGTTGCCATCCTCACACGGTTATTCATTGGGGCATTGGAAGGAGTCGCCTTCAACTGGTATCACAACCTGCTAGACAACTGTATCCACTCCTTCGCTGGCTTCAAGCGCATGTTCTTGGAGAGATTCTACGAAGTAGGGCAGGACATCACAATGTCCACCCTCATGGACGTCGTTCAAGGGGAGAAAGAGCCGACAAGGAACTATATTGAGCAGTTCCGCCAAACCGCAATGAAGTTGCCGTCTGGAAATCCGGATTCCTCCTTGATTGAAATTTGCCAAAAGAGATTGCTCCCAACAATCAGTCTCTGGATGGGCGAAAGTCAATTCAAGGACTGGAAGACGTTTATCATCAGTGCCACAAGCGCCGAAGAACGATTGAAGAAGGCTCGCCAACTGGGATTGCACATGTCAGAGAGAGAGGACAAGGGCAGGCGTCCCAACGCCAACACCAACAATGGGGGTAGCTCCACCAACAATCGAGACAACAAGGGCAAGCAGGCTATGATAGCCGACATAGCACAGAAACCTGAGCCAAAGCCGGCAGACAAACAATGGCCGCAAATCACTTACTCCTTCGAAGATGGCCACGTCAAGCCCATCTTGGATATGATCATACAAGGAGACAAAATTCAGCTTCCTCCACCAAGACGGGAACCTCGGCAGGCAGATATGGAGAACCCAAAGTACTGCCATTACCACCGCTACGTCCACTATGCCACACACGACTGCTACCAACTAAAACGGTACATCCAAAATCTCATCGATTCGAACGCTCTGGCCTTCGATTTCGAGGAGGTAACAGCGGCAGCCAATATGGTGTCAGTACAATTCGGCAGCTTTCCTCCGACGGAAACTCAAGACGGTGTGGTCCCCATCCCTCTGGCGACAATGGAGATTGCTAATCTTCCACCTCCCCGAGATCAGGTTGCTGGTCTAGTGCCTCTCACCACATCACGAGGGGAGGTCATATGGGTCCATCCAAACTTGGTATCAGAAGTGACTCAGCCCACACCACCTTCCATTTGCAAGAAGAAGAGTAGAAAAGTCAGGTCCTGCCGCACAATCTCGGCAGATATCAAAGAAGCTACAGCCGTCATCACTCGGTCTGGAGCATAATCCCAACCCGTGGCTGACAACTCGGCTGAAGATCATCAGCCCGCTACAACTGACGCTCCGGGACCGGCTCAGCCTCCGACGACCGACAAGCCTAGGCCGAAGGAGACTCGCTTTGACAAATTTCTCCGAAAAGAGGCACCGCAGGGGCTGGAGAAGCCCTACAACTTCGACTTTTTGGCACAATTGGCCAACACCCCGGCCAAGTTATCATTATATGAGCTTCTGAGACTCTCAAAGGATGTTCGTGCGGCTTTGAGCGATGCACTCCAAAATGCCGACGTGTACCTGGCAAAGGTCAACCTCACGGGAGAGAACCCGCCTGCAGATCTCCAAGACAGCGCTTGTACGGGAGCAATGCCCAACATTGTCTTCATTCCGTAGGACATGCTCATCAAAACCAACCTGCACGATCGCCCGCTATACTACACTGGATACATCGGCGACATAAAGGTGGATCGGATGCACACTGATCCTGGCTCTTCCATAAGCATTATCCCGAAGGGTCTGTTACAACATCTCCGCATCCCAATGCATCGCCTGACGCCTACAAGCACCACCATCAGCGGTTTCAATTCGGGCAGGAGCTACCCAATTGGGAAGATTCGTCTGAAGTGTCAGATTGGCGATCTCCAATCAGAAGTCATCTGCTACGTCATAGATGCAGATACTTCTTACAACACCCTCTTGGGGCGCCCGTGGATACACGATTATATGATCGTGCCTTCACGCTGCACCAGTGCTTCAAATATATCAACAAACACGGCTTCGTGAGGAAAGAATTTGCCGACATCGATCCCTTCAAAGGGGTCGAATCCTACTACTCAGACTCCTGCCTATACAAAAAGTCGAAGAGGCACCTTGATGAAGGAGATGTGCAAGCTCGTACCGAGATAGCCACAGGATCAGAAGACCTCTGACGATCTACCTCCAAGCTCGCAAACTTGGCAAGTCCGTACCCCTTACAGCCACTCTGCGTAAGGACACAATCAGCCTCTCGGCACAAGAAGAGCATATGATAATCCGGCTGCTAAGGTCTGGCCAAGTGTCAAGACCCACAATGGAGCCACTGACAATCAGGCTGCCGAGAGTCAGCCAGCCGCAAACGGAGAAGCTCAATCCCTCCGACAAGCCAATGACGATACGCCTTCCCAAGAAGGGTCGTCACCCCGATGCAAGGCCTGGAACTTCTAGCGAACCAACCACTCCCCGTCCAGCATCGAGCACCAGACTGGGTGTTGCTAGTCTGCCGATAACTCCACGCTCTGCTCCACCAGCTGAACCCTTGACGATCATGCTGCCCAGGTCGTCCTCTAAGTCTTCATTTATACAGGGGGTAGCCGAAGAGGAACCGGAGCTAGCCAAGTATGTGGCTGCCCACACTGATGTTCCCTCCGCGGATGATGTAATCCCGCTAGAAAAGATATCTTACTTCATCAATAAAGGGCTATCTTTGAACTACTTCGAGCTTAATAAGCTTTGCATAATGTATGCTATGGAACACAGTATAGGTACTCACCTACATACACAGGTGACAAATGTGTACAATGCAATCCAACTTACTCCAGTGGAAGATGCTTACCGCATAATCGAGGGAGGGGACCATCCAATCATCTTCGGCCGGAAGGATGATCCGCATCCCTTCACCATAGAAGAAGTCGACCTTGAATCAGATGCCGGGAGACTGCCTCTGTATCTTTATAGCCCCCAATCCAAATATCTCATGCAAAAACAGGAGTATGATCTAGAGACGACGCCAGGCTTGAACTACGGTACTGGACGACGATTACCTTTGAAGCCACCGGTCCCGGCTGGCAAACCACGGGACTATTATAGCAAAACTCGATGTAGATTAGGGTATGTAACACCCACGACGACCCCTGAGAGTTCAGATGAAGAATGTGACAGGCATTCACATTCAACCGGGTCACCATCTTCTGATTCGGATACCAGCATCGGAGATGTATTCAGACAAGTCTTGTCAGTCAATATGGCATTCGTCGACGCTTATGAAGAAGACGAAGACATCCCTGAAATCCTCGAGTTAGAGCCATGGGCCCAACAGTTGGATGCACAATAGGAAAAATGGTTTGAACAGAGAGAACCTCCTACTGAAGATGAGGTCATACAAGTGGATCTCGGCAGCGAATCTTCTCCAAAACAGCTCTTCGTCAGTAAAAGCCTAACAGACAAAGAGTGAGAATCGCTGCTGGAACTTGTCAAAGAATATATTGATGTGTTCGTCTGGAGGTATAAAGACATGCCGGGGTTAAATCCCGATATTGCTCTTCACAAACTCAACATTCGGCCCGATGCAAAGCCAGTCAAGCAACAACAACGACGCTTCCGCCCGGGCATCATGGATGCGATCGAAGCCGAAGTCAACAAACTGATAGCCAGCGACTTTATTCGTGAGGAGCAACATCCTGACTGGGTCGCCAACATAGTACCCATCCCCAAGAAGAATGGGAATATTCGAATCTGTATCGACTTTTGCAATCTGAACGAGGCATGCCCCAAAGATGAATTTCCTCTCCCTATCACAGACATCATGATTGACAACACCTGCGGCTTCGAACGTATATCATTTATGGATGGCTTCTGGGGTACAACCAAATCAAGATGTCTCCTGACGACGAAAAGCATACATCATTCCGAATACCGATTGGCACGTACTGCTACACAGTCATGCCTTTCGGTTTGAAGAATGTCGACGCCATCAAGAGTCACTGTAAGGGAGACCATCTGCAGGATCTGAGGACGGTGGAGTGCTACGTTCTTGGGCTTCATCATTATATAAGACGGTGGAGTGCTATGTTGATGACATCGCCATCAAGAGTCCCTGTAAGGGAGACCATCTGCAGGATCTGAGAACGGTATTCGACCTGATGCGAGCGCACAATCTGAAGATGAATCCCAAAAAATCCTTCCTGGGCGTATCCAGCAGGAAGTTCTTAGGATTCATCATCACCGCCCAGGGTATCCATGTAGCCCTGAGAAGACAAAGACAATTATGGAGATGGGTCCCCCGAGAAATCTTTGCGAACTCAGAGGCCTTCAAGGAAGGCTAGCTTACATCAGGAGGTTCATTTCTAACCTCTCCGGGCGAAGTCGACCATTCACCCATCTCATAAAGAAAGGCGTCTCATTCGTATGGGACGAAGAATGTCAGCGGGCCTTCGACAGCATCAAAGAATATTTGTCGAACCCTCCAGTCCTGGTGGCCCTGGTTGCTGGAAAACCATTCCTGTCTACGTACGAGCAATGAAATATTCCCTCGGGGCTCTGCTGGCACAAAACAACGATGCAGGCCATGAGCAAGCCATATATTACCTCAGTCAAATGTTGATTGGGCCAGAGCACCGATACACCGCTGTGGAGAAGGAATGCCTTGCCCTGGTGTTCGCCATTCAGAAGACGCGGCACTATGTCACTGGACAAACCATACATGTGATCTCACGAGTCAACCCTCTCAGGGTCCTCATGACTAAACCAGGGGCACTCAGCTCTCGTCTCGCTACATGGGCAATATTGCTGTCCCCTTATCATATGATCTTCGTCCCGCAAAAGGCTGTCAAAGGTCAAGCCCTGGCAGACTTTTTGGCAGCCCATCCGGGCTCGGAGTCATCTAAAATATATAAAGAGATCCCAGATGAGGTCGTCGACTCGCATGCAACCTCTCACGATGATATATAGCGAATGTTCTTCGACGGTGCTTCGAGAACTGGACCCAAGGGCAACATCGCCGTCGGAGTCGGGGTGGTGTTGGTTTCTCCATCCAGATTGGTGATCAATCGCGCTTACTCTTTCATAGAACCCTGCTCTAACAATGTGGCCGAGTACAACACTCTGGTCATTGGCCTCCAACTGGCAAGAGAGCTGGAGGTAGAATATCTTGAAGCATACGACGATTCCCAGTTAATCGTCAATCAGATCCGGGGCTCATACGAAGTCCACCACGAAGACATGATCCCCTATCACCAAATAGCGATCGATATCATCTCGTCGTTCGAGGGGTTCTTCATCGAACACATTCCCAGACTCCGAAACATCGAAGCCGAAGCCTTAGCAGGCCTGGCCGCTTCCCTAGCAGTGCCAAATCATACTCATCAATCGGTAGATATGATAGGCCATGAACTGGTCTGCCCAAGAACAACGTTCAATTCGTGGCGAGTTATTCCGCCCAGACGATCGACGATGTCCCAGATTGGAGACAACCATTCATTGACTTCGTCGTCCACGATATCCTCCCTAAAAACCCAAAGGAAGCCACCTCCATCAGACAGCGTTCTCTCAGATTCTTCTATGATACAGAGACAAAAATGTTGTATCGCCGATCCTATGATAGATTATTGCTTCATTGTCTGTCAAACGCAGAAGCCAAAGAAGCCGTACGATAAGCTCATGACGGTGTCTGCGGGGCCCATCAGCTTGGTCCTAAATTACAAGACCGTCTTCATCGAATGGTCTACTACTGGCCCACGATGGTAGCAAATACGATAAACTATGCTAGAAAGTACAATGCTTGCCAAGTCCATGCGGACTTCATCCACCAACCATCCGAATTTCTACATCCGACAGTGGCATCCTGGCCGTTCGAAGCATGGGGAATGGATATCATCGGTCCGATTACTCCACCTTCCTTCCGAGGACATCGCTTCATACTCGCAATCACAGATTACTTCTCCAAATGGGCGGAAGCAGTCCCGCTTGCAGAAGTAAAGACTTCAAACGTGATCAGCTTCCTTAAGCATCACGTCATCTATCGCTTTAGACTGCCCCGGAGGATCATCCACGATAATGGTCCGCAGTTTGCAAGCCACGCCTTCTATCGGTTCTGCGATAAGCACCGCATCCAGAATATTGCTTCGACGCCATACAATCCAGCAGCGAATGGGTTAGCAGAAGCATTCAACAAAACCATCATCAGGTTACTCAAGAAGTTCGTATCGTCCAATAAATACGACTGGAACGAAAAGCTTGGTAAATGCTTATGGGCGTACCGTACCATAGTCCGAACGGCCACAGGGAATACACCATTCTCCCTGGTGTACGGGAGTGAGGCAGTTCTCCCATTGGAGACTCAAATACCCTCACTCCGCGTGACCCTCACTTATCAATTGACGACGCATGATAACTACCGACGCCGACTACAAGAGTTAGAGGCCTTAGATGAAAAGCGCCTCCTGGCTCAGCAAAGGATCGAGCTATACCAAGCACGCATCTCCGGAGCCTTCAACAAGAAGGTTAAAATCAGAACATTCCAAGTGGGCGATCTCGTTCTAGCAGTCCGAAGGCCGATGGTCATGACTCACAAGACCGCTGGCAAGTTCCAGCCAAAATGGGAAGGTCCATTTATCATCGAGGCTGTATTCTCCAACGGTACTTACCGCCTCACAAAACAAAATGGAGACTTGCTTATGTTGCCCGTCAACGATAAGTTCCTGAAGAAATATTATATCTGAACGACATTCTAGATTATCGAGTCATGTACCCGCTGGTGCCGCTGAACTAACATCCACAACATATTCCAGATTAACGAATCATGTACCCGTTGGTGCTGCTGAACTCACATCCACAACATTCCGGATCACTGAGTCATGTACCCACTGGTGCCGCTGAACTCACTTTCACAAAATTCCAGATTATCGAGTCATGTACCCACAGGTGCCTCTGAACTCACATTCCGGTCACTCTTTCAGATAGTTAGTCATGTATGACCATACCTCTGAACTTTCTTCCTAGAAGAGATCCTGCCTCATGATCCACTACCCGCACTCCCAGTGCACAAAAAGGGTAACCGATCCACAAATTTCCAAAACGGACATGTCCTCATTACCTCTGAGTCGTTTCACTTCTGCCAAAAACAAATCATCCCTTTACATAGAATCTCCATGTCCTCATCACCTCTGAGTCGTTCTATGTACCCTCCTTCATTGAGCCCACTCCTGTCATGTCCTTATTAACTCTAAATGGGAAGGCTCCGTCGAAGAAACCTTCATGCTTGCCATGTCCTCATTACCTCTGAGTAAGTATGATGATTCCCCTTTCGACTTATTATCTGTACCCATAACCGGAGTACGCCAAGGATAATAGGTCCACAAATATTCCCCGCTGAGTCCACTCCTGCCATGTCCTCATTACCTATGAGTAGGAAGACTCCACGGTAAAACCTTCGTACTTACCATGTCCTCATTACCTCTGAGTAAGTATGTCGGTCCTCTTTCGTCTTATTATTCGTACCCTGAACCAGGGTACGCCAAGGGTAATAGGTCCACGAATGTCCTCTGTTGACCACAAATATCCTCTGTTGAGTCCACTCCTGCCATGTCCTCATTACCTCTGAGTAGGAAGACTCCACTGTAAAATAGTCATACTTGCCATGTCCTCATTACCTCTGAGTGAGTATGTTGGTTCCCCTTCATCCTATTATCCGTATCCTAAGTCGGGGTACACCAAGGATAATAGGCCCACAAATGTCCTTTGCTAAGTCTCTTAGTACAGGCCCACCATTCCTCATCATGCCCAGGAGCCCAGCTGCTCCATGGCATTCTATATCCCGATACTGGGAATGTCCACGACCACCTTGCCGTGGAACTGTTCTAAGTATCCCCAGTCAAACTTGTTACCTGTACCTAAAACCAAGGTATGCCATGGGTAACAGGTCCACAAACAAGTCCCCCATATGGGACAAACATCACTACAATACCACAGGCACAACAAGCAATACAAATGAAGGGTAGAATGGAAAGTACTCTTTATTTGAAAGATGAAAAAGCATTACATATGGTAGGGACCATGGCTATCTCAAAGAAAAAAGAAAAAGGAAAACATGAACAAAACGAGGAAGAGGCCGACTATAGTTCGGCATTACACAACTCCAAAAGGCGGTTTCTCACCAAGAGAGTCCCTCGCTCAAGCCGCTGCCTAGCTCGGCGCTCGACCGCCTGGGACAACTGCTCCGCATCATTCAAGTACATATATGCCTGCCAATCATTTTCCATCTTCTTCAAAGCAAGTTCCAGATTGGCAGAAGCTCTACTAAATTTGTTAGCCTTCTGAATAGCAACCCCTTTCTCAGTACGAGCAGCTTCGAGCTCGGACTCCAGGAAGGCCAGCTTTCTCTGGAGCTCGAAAATCTGCTCCCGGGTGTTAGTTACCCCACGGGAGGCGGTCGCTTCCCGAGCCGCGCAATCTTCAGTGCGACGGCTCCATTGATCGTACAACTGAGTCAGGTCCCGGCGGTCCTTCAATATAGCTGGCTTGAGCGATTCCCGAGCAATCCTCACATTCTCTACCGCGGTTGCGAGAAAAGTATGCTCTTGATCTATTGCCACTGATAGATCAGCTTGTCGCAATACGCGAAACTGGGCCACGAGACAATCGGCCTCTAACAGCTTAGGCTCCAGAAGTGCCGCTAGTCCCGCCCCACCAGGAAGTGTTCTAAGGATATTAATTTGGCCACCGGCGCATTGACGAGCCATAGCAAAGGGAGTCTCCCTCTCCACAGTTGCCTCAATCCCCCTCTTCAGGTGGCGGTGGAAACTGTCGACCACATCCTAGGATACTTCATCCAAAACTTCCGTAGAGGACGGCGTCAAAGGGAGTATGGCAGGCAGTACCGAAGGAGTAACCACAGAACTTGCCGTCCCTGCCACCAGGGAAATGAATTCTGTGCGAAAAGATGCATGGATGGCAGCTAGCTCCTCTTCCGCCGCCCGAAGAGCCTGGATACTTGGTAGAGCGGAAAGGTTAACTCCCGAAACCCTATTCACAGAGGATGGCACGGAAAGCGTCGTCCCTTGATCCAGCTGTGCTATCATCAAGGCTCCCGAACTTGACCCAGCTGGAAGCCCCTCAGTATGGGTTGGAAAAGAAGGAGGCACACGTGCTTCCATCAGATCCCCCCGGTAGAGTCCGCCCTGGCAATGTCCATCACCGGCAATAAAGGGGTGGGACCTGTACGTCCAAAGCAATCATTAATCCACGAAGGACAGGGTGATAGAGCAAATAGGCCTCCTCACAAGTTAAGAAGCTGGTTTATCTTACCAGGAGAAGAGCTCGGAGGCTGCAGCTCGTTCGAAGCTGGCATGGTCTCCCCATCCGCAGCTTCCAACTCAAATTCAGCTGGTTTCTCTGTCCCAGCCACCCCTGAAGGGGAGCCAGCCAGTAAGTGTCATCCTGTTAGAATTCAGCTGTCTCAGGGACAGGGGCAGTAGAGCCCCCGTCCCCATGGGTTGAGGTCTCAGCAAGGTGAGACTACACGGCCGCCTCCGGAAGAACCCCAGCGGGAGTGATGGCGGTACACATATCATGGATCAAAGTAGACAAATCTGGATCGACTCCAGTAGTCGAGTCCCGAGAAGCAGACTTCTCGGACGCCTACAAGGAGTAAAAGAAAAAATGATTAGGCCGTAATTTAGTAAAAGAAGGAAAAGACGGTTGAAATTCCAATCACCTCAGAAATAGCGTCAACTTCAATAAATAGCCTGCGGCGTCTTACTGCAACCCGCTTTGTGGAGTAGGTCCTGCCATCGTCAGTAGACAGACGCCTGCCTCGTTGGCGTGAAGCACCAGGCACAACAGGTGGATGATCCTCCACCTCTTCGTCCGACACAGTAGGAGGCTGGTCCCCCACCTTCTCGTCCGAAGAATGCGACGAGTCATCGGCGGCCTGCTCATCATCCTCTTCGTCCGCCGCAGTGGACTCCGAGTCTGGCACAGGAACCCTATTCGTCCCTCTCTTTCTCTTCCTGGAACCCTCGGGCTTTTCTGCCAAGCCGGTCCCGACAATGAAGCTGGTGTTCATGTCAAAGTTCACGGGAGATTTGCTCGCCGCAACGTGATAAAGAGCTGCCATGTACAGAATATCCCCTTGCGTATTAGCGTCAGGGACTGAGAAGCTAGCCCGGGTATGAACAACATTGTAATAATGCCATGCCCGGATGCTGTCAAGGACACTGCCCTCGAAGCCCAGGAAAGCACTGGGGCAGTCAAGGAACAGCTGACTATATCCGAATTGACGAGAAAACCTGCTAGGCAAATAAGGCTCCAAGTATACGTTATTTCGGTAACGATATACTAGGTGCGCGGGGCGAATGTTGCGCAGCCATAGAAGCATCTTCTCAGATAAGAGATGGCGAGGCTCAATGCTATCAACGTGTACCCCCCTCACTTCTCTAGGGATAAACTGAGGAAGAGACACAAAGAAGTCGGGCCCTTCAACTCTCGTCAACGCCCTCCGACAAGCCGACATGGT
This sequence comes from Iris pallida, assembly GCA_029216955.1. Classification (NCBI taxonomy): domain Eukaryota; kingdom Viridiplantae; phylum Streptophyta; class Magnoliopsida; order Asparagales; family Iridaceae; genus Iris; species Iris pallida. Next base: position 3,877,048 of record JANAVB010026000.1, read on the forward strand.
GTCATACTCCTAAGATTGATGGCGGTATCAAAAAAGGAAGGCGTCATCAGCGGTGACATCATCCTCTGTCTCGGGCCGTATCAATGACCGGTAATGCATCAATATCCACCCCATAAGATAGTGGTATGGTAGCTCTATCCGCTCAAAGTCCAGCATCATCTCGCGAGCAATGACTTTAGATGAAAAGGCACGGAGGCCATGGTGTATGCTACACACCGTAGCCGGAAGAAGGGCCAGTCTTACTTTGAAGACCAGCTTCACAGCTGGGAGAATGAAGTGGCGACTGATCCTTTCCGTAGAACCTGCCCCTCCCGAGACTACGTAATTTCGTAGCCATACCATCAAGAACCCGACCAAGATTGCTTTCTCGGACATCTGCCGGGTACCATAGTGGAAATAACTGAAGGAGTCAGTGCGGCTCCCAAATCTATCACGGGTGGACCTCGACCTTTTTGTATTCAACATCAGATCCTTTACCTCCGCCTGAGTTTGGGGACCTCGAGAAGAAACCCGGCCGGAAGGACATAACTTAAAAAGATACACAACCCAGACCGTAGTATGGGGGCGTTCCCTTCTGAACTATTATTCTTCTTTATAGCAGTCTGATGACAGATGCTATGGTGGCACAACAATTCTCGGTACACAGCGACGAAACAAGGAAGTCGTCGATCCAGATCGTCGAATTCCTCGTTCGTCGGGGTGTATACTTCAAAGGCCTCACCTCCCCACGGAAGCTTAGAAACAGCATGCATTTCATGGAGAGCAAGTCCCAACTCTCTTCCGGGCGCGAAGAAAGTCCCCGTACGCCGGCTATACATCTCTAAAAGGGCCATGAACAGCGGCTTGTTAATGGGCAATCCGTAACAGGTGCCCCGGATGGCGTAGTAAAGGTCAATCTCTCAAAGGAGTTCCTCGTAGTTCCTCAGGATCCATGAGAAAACATTGGCCCATGTGGGAATAGGGTTTATCCAATTCAGTAACGACAACCTGCCCATAGGATAAGACCCCTTGCGAGCGAGCTGAATCAGGAAGGTATCAGCTCTGGTAAAAGTGAAGTTAGGACCAGACACATTTATAAAAGTACCAGGAATCAGCCCTATCACAGTCCGACTGACTGACTCCCTACTTGCACATGCTGACCTAATACTCATATTATAGTGGATGTTGCCCACCAACATCCCCTGTTGGGTTGGAGTTAGAGAGCCCGCCATTTTCCTGCTCAACAGCACCATATTAAACTACGAGAGGGGAAAATGCCGCTCCATCTCGGGAACATGGATATCCACCCCGTCCACAGTGAAGTCTCAGTTCTCAGAAACGTCCAGCATTCGGGAGCTCTTTATGGATAAAGCATCTCCAAAGAGAAAAGCTGGTTTCAGATATTCTTCGTCTAGTTTCCCCGAATTCATCATGGTGCAAAGAAAATGGAAAGGCTGGTTGTTGATAGCAGCCACCCTCTCCAAAGGCTCATTAGGGGGAAGTTGATCTGTCATATGTCGAATTAGGCCGTCAAGCCGCACACCCACGGCAAACTGAGCTGAACCCACCAGAAGCTCTCCGGCCGGGTTGGTTGGGAGGTTCACTAGAAAAGGACAAAAAAAATAGGATTAAAAGATAGGTTAAAACGAAACCACTTAAAGTTTCTCAAAAAAAGATTCTATGAGCCTATGCGGCTCGGATCGACGAAGCCTTATGCTGCCCGATTCAGCGGGGTTTCATGCGGTACGGCATTAATAGAGCCTATGTGGCTCGGGTCAACACAGCTTCATGCGGCCCAATTCAGTTAGGAGTTCTATGTGACACTGATTCGAAAGCTTATGCGGCTCGGATTAAAACTTATGCGGTTCTATCTCGCAGAGGAGTTTATGCGGCGTGACTCAGCAAGATTCTATGCGGGCCAGTTTGTTAAAAATATATACGGTTTCGCTCAAAGGAGGTTCCATGCGGTTCAAACCCAGAAGCACTCCTGCAGCTCAAATCTTTCTCAATATGGCTCAAACATAGGGCATGCCCTATGCGGTTCGAATATGAGAGGGTCATGCGGCCCATGCAACATATGCAGCTCCATCCTGGTCAGCTTGGGCGGTTCAATAACAACGAAGGATGAAGGCTTGTGCATATGTTATGCAACAGAGCCATGGGTCTTTGAGGTTCAAAGTAATCAAATCCATTTCTTACCCTTGAAAGCAGGGCGAACATCAGGGTGCACTTCAGGCACGACGGCCGACGAGGAAGCCGTTTTCTTGCCTTTCGCAGCCGCAAAGGCGATCTTGGAAGACTTGGGGGCCATTTTCGACGATCGGAGAAGGAAAGAGAGTGGAGACTGCAAGAGTTGGGACGAAAGAGAAAGTAAAGAAATCCTTCCTACTGAATTCGTCCCTATTTATAAACAAAAGCAGGGCGTTTCGATTCTCGTGTAAACACAAAAACCGACCCTTCGGTTATCGAGGCGAGCCGCCTAAAATGAAGGCCAAACTCCTGGGATCCTTCCCCGAAAAGTAGCCTTAAAACTGATAGCAGATCAACGACATTTAATGCAAAAGATCTTTGCACGTGGCAGGATGACGTGGCGAGGAGCTATGCGGCCCGAAAGTCCCTACGGCTGATTGACTCAATGCGGCTGAAACATCCATGCGGCCGAGTCATCCATGCGGCCGAGACATCCATGCGGTCAGAACATCATATGCGGCCAGAAGAATACATGGCCATGCTTCTTATTCAAAGTATTTCAATTTTACAAATTAAAAACTTTGAAGAGGGTCTTGTAGAAGCATGGAAAAGAATAAAGAAAGATCCATGCGGCCAGAGAGCCCCATACGGCTCGGAGAGTTCATGCAGCTCAAGTATCCATGCGGCTCAAGCATGTATGTGGCTCAAATAAGCTCTATGCGGCTCAGAGGGGAGCCACGTGGCCTGCAAATAAGCTCTTCCGTTTGTCCTTTACTGCATTAAATGCCTTGACGGCTGACAGCTCTGACGAGGTGACATTTCTGACACAAAGATATCATTATGACTCCCTCATAATGACGGACTCCTTGAAAAGCGAAGAAAATCTCTGACACGATCCCCCGAGAGTCAAAAACTGTCATGCGGCCTTGACACGTGGACAGTCGTATGCGGCCCAAGCGGAGACTCCCCCATGCGGCCCAAGTGGAGGCTCCTCCATGCTGCTCACGAAGACTAGCTCCATGCGGCTCACGAAGACCATCCCCATGCGGCTCACGAGGACTATCTCCATGCGGTTCACTCATGCGGTCATCCACACTCATGCGGCTCAAATCATTACCATGCGGTCCAAATGTTCAGGGGGGCCACCCTTAGGCAGCCTTGACACATGGCCATCCTTATGCGACCCAATAAGGAGCAACTTTTCTGCGGCTCAGATTTCTGCTGTTATGACACGTAGCATGATAGCAGGGCACGTGGCATCAGATTGATCGAAATCCTTCAACAAATCCTAATAAAATATTGGGATCAAATCAGATCATTTGTAAATAAGCCAATTAAAGACACGTATCGAGGAATCCGAGGTTGGCATGACAAATCAGGAGGATTTATGTCAATCAGCATTAATTACCCATAAAAGATTTGATGCAATCATATTTATTGCTCAAATCTCGATGAACGGCCCAGATCCAGTGATCCTTAGCCACCGACTTTCAAGAATGGACAATCATTGTAAACCCTATTGAAGCCCCCCACTCTTATAAATAGCAGGGTGCCATTCCCTTGCGAGGAGACATATAGATACAGACGCACATAGAGACATACACAGAGACAGAGGAAGATATACAGAGAGAGACATAGAGAGCCTGAAGAGAGAGCATTTCTTCATCAACGCCCAGCTGTTCTTCTACAGAATCAAGGCTGCACCCGATCGTCCAAGGAGTAAGGCAGAGCTGCCGTCGCTTTTCCGAGCCTCTACCGTCACCCTCCAGAATCTAAAATAAATAATTGTACTTAGATTGCTGTACCTAGGTTTTCGTCCCTAGGCTTTCTTTGTACAAGCGAGTTTGTATTGTGAAGTAAAAGTCCAGTCCTCCGATAATTGTTCTGTTCTTTTATATTTCATGGCAAACACTCTTGTATACATAGTTAGCATTATTCATCCCGACTTACTAGTATTATGGTTCTCGGGCGTGACATTACGTCCCTAAACAAAAGTGCAAAAGAAGAAGAAGGCTCATCTATAAAGAGGCACATGAAACCTTCTACATATGGAAAAAGATTTGCTTTCGACAGTCTCTCCCCATGCTTACTCTTCGATCCAACAACATAGAGAGGAGGAAAACGTAGATTCTCTGTACTATGTGCTAGTGAGCGCTGGTATGAAAAGGTCAAAAATAGCACGAGGCATGCGCGTGTAGGACCATTGAGCATCACTAGAGGGGGGTGAATAAAGTGTGTGCATGTGCAGCAAAAATAATCACCAATTAAAATTAGCAGTTATATATTATGGCAGGTAAATGATAACAAATAGAATGCGGCAAAGTAGGAGATCAGAGAATCAAACTCAGCGACTGTTTTACTTAACAAAATGCCTAAAAATTGGCTTTTGAAAATAAAACGAGAAAAAGTACAAGAAGTACAAATTGTTCTGGGAAGTATTGCTATGGAAGTCTGATCTGAAGGCGATCACTTTGTTCCTTGGACCATACGATGATGATGAAGATCACTGCTAGAAGATGAACAACTGGAAGAACTAAGTCACCAGAAAGGTATCGACGCACTTGAGCACTGCTGGCGAGGTCGAATACTTTTTTGCTTTGCTTCACTCTGTTCTGGAAGAAAAGTTGAAGAAGAATGCTCTCGGGGAATCAAAGTTTCTGGGATCTGATATCTATGTATCCTCCTCTGTCCCTATGTTCCTGATGCCCCTGTTATAAAGAAAATAAGTCTATTTATAGACTTAACTCATTGTGCATAAAAAGCAACAAAATCGAGTTTTATACGCTGGTAACTGTCACCCACGATGGAAGTCACCCACTGAATATGTTGACACGCGTCCCATTATTTTAACAAAAATAGGGAGCACGTATACACGTTCTTCAATAAATGTGGTATGAAAGCCACGTGGATAAACCACGTTCCAAAATAGTCAGGAAGGATCGGGCGTAAAAACGTCCCCAAAATATGCTCCGAGCGTAAAGTAGCAACTGGCGTAAAAACAACACAATTAAAACTTCTCAGCGTAAAGTGGCTAAAATAGCCTTGAGCATAGAACTAGCCCAAATAGACTTTACACCCACAATAGTCTTGAGCGTAAAAGCTCACATAACTATCGTGCGTAAAAAGAAGTAATTATTGAGCGTAAAGTAGCCTTTTTTGCACACCATACGACAAGTATCGAGCTTGGTAAAAATCCGATCCTCTCGACTTCTGTGTTGCATGTTGTCAGCAAATCATTATGTCAAAGTCATTATCACTTGCATTAAATACATGATTTGACAGCCTGTCTCAAGCGTAAAGTAGTCGGCTTCCCCCTGGCGTAAAATAGCTGATTTGCTCCTGGCGTAAAGTAGTTGACTTGTCCCTGGCGTAAAACTGCTCATTTTGAGTGTAAAGTTCTATCTCTTTGACTCAGTCTATGAAGCATTTTTTTATGCTCCTACAAGACCCCCTATAAAGTTTTCGAAATTTGAAAAGACTTTCAAGAATTTCGAAATACTTTGAACATAAAAAGTCAAAAAAATGGTGCCGATCAATACTCAACCGTCATAATGAATTCTCTCTCGAAACATTCGAACGCCTCTTCATCTCCCCGAGTTGCATTAATAATGATCAGTTTCCCATAAAGAATATGAAGAGTTGATTTGATTGTATATATGAGGAGAAGTTCTTCATCCTCACTTTTCATCCTCATACAGTCATGGCACCGAAGAAAGAGATAGAGACTAACAAGAAAAAGGCTCAAGGCTCAAAGTTGGACATAGAGATGGAGGTTTAGCGAGCACGCAACTTCATGGAGTGCTTTGGACTGACTCCAGCGATCTTTGATCGTATAAATTGTGGTTCCTCAACTGCCTACGAAGGATCAGGTAATACAGAAGCATTCCTCAATCTGATGCGTCGTTCAGGGATCCACAATGTGCACGAGTTAGGCGCCTCCCTTCGTCAGCCCAACGAAGGAGAGAAGAAAAAATAATGTTTTGTGTAAAAGTGTCATCTATGTACTATGACACTCAACTTATCTGTTGGGGCCTACTCTTTATAAAATAAAATTCTGGTGTTATCTCCACCTTTATTCTCGAGATGCATAAATATAGGATCATTCTACATCTCTTTTGACTGTTTCCATGTTTGTTCATTCCCAAGAGAAACAAAACAATACGTGGCAACTGTTCTGTGGTCATGAGTGCCTCTTTTTAGGATCTTTCCCGAAATAGACTCACGCCAATCGTTTCTTAGACCCTTTGTAAATAGCTGAGCTAAAGAATGTTTTATGCATTCTCATTCTCATTCTCATTCTCATTCTTTTTCTCCGAAGATAGCTTCTTTGCAAGATTTTATTCTCCAACAAGAGATTGATAATGACGATGCTTTATGATGTCGTTCCTCTGTACGCCAGATTATCAGACGTTGATTCAACAACTCTTAGGGCCGAATCATCTGATCTTAATGGTAAGTTTGATTCATAAAACAATCATGTGCCTTTGAGCTTTTCGTTGAAAACAGATGCCTATCTTTAATAGATAAGGCACGCATACTGAAAATGAGTGCAAATCCTTGATAGATATGGAGCGTATAAAACACAGGCGTAAAATCTTTTAGGTAAGTTGCACATGAAACACAGGCGTAAAGCCTTGTCAAATAAGGTGTACATAAAACACTGGCGTAAAGCCTTGTAGATAAGATGCACATGAAACACGGACGTAAAAGCCTTGTTGAATAAGGTGCACATGGAACACTGGCGTAAAACCTTGTAGATAAGATGCACATGAAACACGGGCGTAAAATACTGGCGGCCCTTCACTAGTGTGCGTTTGATGACACTTCTGTTTAAAATAATTTTTCTCTACTATTTTCTACAGAAGTTTGGCTGAAGAAATTTTCCAAAACCGGTATTGGCGACTTGGATGCTGTGAGGAGCATTATTCTGACATTAACATCCGGGAGCTCATGCGCTTTTGACGTACAAACCAGACAACTCAGAACTCTTCGTGGGATAAATGGGTCTTCCTCAGATGGTAGGAAGAACCTTTATACACAGAAAGTTGGATGGTGGAGTCAACTCTATCTCGAGAAATTGGGTAGTAGAGTTCCTTTCACGGCAGAACTAGGAATCGTATCCCAATGCTGGATACATTCTTGTCTCTTCTGAAGGGCCGCCATTTCTCCACCAATTGTATTGGCAGCAACGCATCTTCGGGCTGCCATACTATGGGATTCTCCTCTCGTCTGAGAGAGAAGACCAGAGTTAATTCCTACTGTTCTGGTCGCCATTGAGGCTCAAACAGCAAGGAATTGACACCAACAACGAATCCGATGAAGAAGATCCGAAGAAGAAATAGATCTCGATTAGGTCATCGTTGTTGTATAGAATAAAAATCCAAGATGTAATAGATTTCCATTATGATTTGTAAGAAAGTCTAATAAATGTAATAGACTTTTATGATGATAAAGTAAGAATGGAAATGACAAGTCTTCTAAACTCAACAATTTGTATCTATCTAGAGGTAATATAGACATAAATGAAATTTCGTTTTCTTTTTCAGAGTATACAACACTATCAGAGGTAATATGGACATGATAGATCGTAACAACTCAAAGAAAAATAGATTAATATCTATTCAGAGGCCAAATGGACATGATAGATAGGAAATACAAGCAGATTTAATATTTATTCAGAGGTCATGATAACATGATAAATAATAAATCTAACTTTTTATACCAACTGGTAAGATAAAAGATTAAAAATTCTTCTTCGAAGAGACAAGTTACCAGCTTAACCAAACATTGGTAGCTGGGGAAATAAGAAGACAGACGTCATTGAGAGTATACGTCAATATTGATGAAAGAATGAATGAACCAACGTATTTTTCGGGAAACGAAAAGTCGATTCAATTCCACAATTGAATGAATGAATCTGCCGTAATGAATGAACAGGTCTTTTCGGGAATGAAAAGTTGTTTTCAATTTTAAAAACCAATTCATTAATAGATCTCTCCTATAATTAGTTGAGAACTCTTTGTAACATTTCATTCTTATTTCCACTCCTCTATCGGAAATGTCTTCCAAGGATGTGCAGCAAAAGAATAAAGTCTCGATGAAAGTTGAGGACGTCATCGAGACGCATCCCGTCGAGCCAATTGTGTCAAGCCCGATTGAAGCAGGGGAAAGCTCTTCTACTCCCAAGCCACCACAAGACATTTTCGCGTTCTTAACTGAGCCAGGGAAAACTCTTGAGGAAGAGGCGCTAAGGATGGCCGCCTGCAAGTTTTTTGTGAATTCAGGTAACGATGCTTTCGATGCACTAGCCGACTATGTATTTAATAAGGAAGGCAGTGGTCCTCTTCCTTAATCCTTTGTTCAGAATAAAAGAAATTTTATCATCATTTTTTTATACATAGTACTTCTTAAGAAATTTGCCATTGATCGGCATCATGAGTAGATCTCCATTGGGCTTGGACAACCGATAGGCGCCATTGGAAAACACGGTCTCAATTACATAAGGGCCTTCCCATTTTGCTTGGAATTTTCTTTTGCTTTTGTGAGTCATCACCATCGGTCTTCGAACAGCTAATACCAGTTCGCCAACCTTGAATATCCTCTCTTTAACTTTACGGTTGAAAGTTCGAGATATACGGGCTTGATATAGCTCAATATGTTGTTGTGTTTGAAGACACTTTTCGTCCAATCCTTCAAGTTCTTGGAGTCATAAGCGATCATTATTCTCTATAGTTAACTCATTAGCAATGGCTATTCGAAGAGATGGAATCTGGATTTCCAATGGAAGGACAGCCTCACATCCATAAACCAGTGAGAATAGTATAAAACCAGTAGGAGTTCGGACTGTTGTTCGATAAGCCCATAAACATTCTCCAAGTTTCTCATTCCAATCACGTTTATTAGAAGAGAGAAACTTTTTTGAGAAGTTTAGTGATCATCTTGTTGAAAGCTTGGGCTAAACCATTAGCAGCTGTATTATAAGCCGTAGAAGCCAGATTTTGAATTTTATTCTTATCACAGAACCGATAAAATGCCTGACTGGCAAATTATGGTCCATTGTCATGAATTATCCGTCGAGGAATCCCGAAACGATAAATGACATGGTGTTTAATGAAGCTGATCACATTAGATGTTTTCACTTCAGTAAGGGGAACTTCTTCTGCCCACTTAGAAGTAATCGGTTATAGCCAATATAAACCGATGTCCTTTAACAGAAGAAGGATTAATCGGACCAATGATATCCATACCCCAATCTTCGAAGGGCCAAGAAGCTGCTATAGGATGTAGAAATTCAGAAGGTTGGTGAATAAAGTCAGCATAAATCTGACATGCTTTACATCTTTTGGCGTAATCTACAGCATCTGCTATCATGTAAGGCCAATAATACCCTATTCTTCGAATGCAGTCCTATAACTTTGGACCTGGTTGATGAGCACCACAGACGCCATCATGAGCCTTACAGAGTGTCTGTTTAGCTTCACTTTCTGAGAGACAGCGTAGTAAGAGTCCATCGTATGAACGACGATATAACATATGTAAAGACGAATCATAGTAAAATCGAAATGATCGTCTCTTGATTGATGCAGCTTCTTTTGGATCTTCAGGTAAAATCCCATGAACCGCATAGTCAATGAATGGACTTCTCCAATCCTTCTGCTGGGAACTTGACTCTGTAGTATAACTTTGTTCAATATACAGATTATTCTTGATACAGAATAAGTCTCGGTCCAACAAAGTAATTGTATTTTGTCTTCGAATTGGAATAGCCAAGTCTGCAGCTAAGCTAGCAAGAGCATCAGCTTCCACATTCTGAGAACGTGGTACGAATTCGATGAAGGATCCTTTGAATGAAAAGATCAACTCGATTACCACTTGATGATAAGGGATGAGATTAGGATTTCTGACTTCATAAGTTCCTCTAACTTGATTAACAATTAGTTGAGAATCTCCATAAGCTTCTAGGAACTCGATATCCAATGGCTTTGCTACTTGGAGCCCAATCAGTAAAGCATTGTATTCTGCTACATTGTTAGAGCATGGCTCATTGAGAGAGTAGGCACGATATATGACCATTTTATCAGGAGAAACCAAGACGATTCCTACTCCAGAGACGATATTACTTTTAGGTCCAACCCGTGATGCTCCATCAAAATATAATTGCCAGATGTCATCCTTCAAAGTCATGTTGCAATCTACGACTTCATCTAGAATGTCCTCATATAACTTCGATGTTTCAGGTATAGGGTGAGCAGCTAAGAAATCAGCTAATGCTTGACCCTTCACTGATTTTTGAGGTACATAAACCATGTCATAAGGAGTGAGCAACATCGCCCAGGTAGCTAACCTAGAGTTAAGAATGCTTGGTTTTTTTATCAATACCCAAATGGGATTTATTCTAGAGATAACATGAATAGTCTGTCCTGTCACATAATGTCTTGTCTTTTGGACTGCAAAAACTACTGCCAGACATTCCTTTTCTACAGGAGTATACATGTGTTCAGCTCCAACCATCATTCGGCTAAGATAATAAATCGCTTGTTCATGTCCCATATCACTTTTTTGTGCAAGAAGAGCACCAAGTGAATGATCCAAAGCTCGAACATATAGCAAAAATGGTCTTCCTACCACTGGAGGTACCAGAACAGGTGGATTTGTAAGGTATTGTTTGATATCATTGAAGGCTTTCTGACATGCTTTATCCAAAACAAATGATACACCCTTCTTTAATAGACGGAAGAAAGGTTGACATCTCCCAGAAAGATTAGATATAAATCTCCTGATATAAGCAATACGACCCTGAAAGCTACGGAGTTCTTTCAGATTACGAGGAGGACGCATTTCAAGAATTGCTTTAACCTTATCAGGATCAACATGGATACCCTGAGAAGTAATAACAAATCCTAAAAACTTGCCACTGGAAACCTCCAAAATAGACTTAGTAGGGTTCATTTTCAATTGATGTTGACGCATCAAATCAAATACTGTCTTCAAGTCTTGAATGTGATCATCTTTTGATCGACTCTTGACAGCAATGTCATCTACGTAACATTCAACTGTCTTCCGTAGATGTTCTTGAAAGATGTTGCTCATAGCCCGTTGATACGTGACACCGACGCTTTTAAGACCAAATGGTATAACTGTATAGCAGTAAACCCCAAGGGGTGTACGAAAAGTAGTATGCTTCTCATCTTCTGGATGCATCTTAATTTGATTATATCCTGAGAATCCATCCATGAAAGACATATGTTCAAAATCGCATGTATTGTCTATCATGACATCGGTAATCGGAAGTGGAAATTCATCCTTTGGACAAGCTGCATTAAGATCTCGAAAATCTATGCAAACTTGGACTTTTCCGTTCTTCCTCATAACAGGAACAATGTTGGCAATCCAATCGGGGTGTTGTTCTTCACGAACAAAGCCACATGTGATCAGCTTTTTGACTTCCTCCTCAATTGCATCCATCATATCTGGTCGAAAATACCGTTGCTATTGTTTTACAGGCTTGGCATTAGGAAGAATATTGAGTTTATGAGTAGCAACTTTAGGATCTAGACCTGGCATATCTTCATAACTCCATGTAAAAATATCAATATATTCTTTGATCAGTTTTATCAACTCTTTATTTTTATCTTCAGAAAGGTTTTTACTGATGAATATTGGTTTGGACGTAGTTCCATCTCCAACATCAATCTGGACAATCTCATCATCTGTAGGTGGCTGTCGCTGTTCAAAACGAAGTTCCTATTGAGTGTCCATCTGTTGAGCCCAAGGATCATTCTCAAATGGTTTAGATTCACCATCAGTTTGAACCATGTTTACTGAGAATATTTGTTCAGATTCATCATAATAACCTCTTCTAACATATGAAGAGTGAGACGTATTGGATTCGATGAATTGGATTTCTTTCGAATCTGATGATTGTGAAGAGCTAGAAGAGAATTCTTGAATATCGTCATTAAACATATGGGACGGATCATATCCCAACCCATGACAAGTTTTCTGATAAAACGGATCACCACTTAATGTTAATCGTCTACCCTTGCCTTGATTAAGACCTTGCATAGTCTTCAAATCATATCTCATATTCTGGATAATCTTGAGAGATTATTGACTATATTTATCAATTCGAATTCTTCTTTTATCTTTATCTCTCAGATCATCTGTCTAAGCAACAGGGATATTTCTAGCCAGGCCAAACACAATTTGACGCTTGTTTTTCTTATCAGACGGAATCACGAAATAAGATTCCTCGTGACGTCTATAAGTTATAAAAGCTTGCGATGAAGCGGCTACAGGAAGAAGATAGAGAGAAGATGTTAGGAACCTTTGAGCATAAGGTCCAATATCGACATGAGAAGGAAAAGAATTTTCTTTATTGTCAATGTATAAGGTTTCCTCTGTATCTATGTCGTCTGTATATTGATGACTTTGATTATCAGAAGATAAAGTCATTCTTTCAACAAATTTGACAGCCATATACTCGAAAAGGAAATCTTCATTGATATCGGAAAGTACAAAATGATCAATATTTACATCATTTATAATTTGACTATTACGCTTCGGATTGATCATTAACGGACCATCATCCATCTTCTGCGTAGACTTGCCAAGATTGACGATCAATGGTGGCTCTGGATCATTCGTACAAAAAGTACGCCCTTTGACCTTGATCACAAGAGGTTGAAATTAGCTTTTAGCAGGAACATTCACTGATTTCTCAGATGAAGCTTGAGTTCTTCCTTTAACCTTGATCATCAGAGGTTGATTGTTGATAGGTTGGGGTTGAATTCGCCCTTTGACTTTGATTTTCAAAGGTTGCTCTTCTGGTGAATCTTCATTAATAGACTGATCTTCGGCAAATGATCGATCTTCAGCCATGTTTGATATCTCCTTTACATGTTCTTGTTTGTAGAGCTTTGAATCAGAAAAATAGACTTCGACGCCCTTGAAAGGATTGATATCAGCAAACTCAGTCTTTACAACCCCTTGGGAATCCACGTACTTGAAGCATTGGTGGAGAGTTGAAGGCACGATGTTATGCTCATGTAACCACAGTCTTTCAAGAAGGATGTTGTAGGATACGTCTGAATTAATAACATAGAATGTTGCCATCGTTCGAAGATCACCAATCTGGATTTTCAGACGAATTTTCCCCAGTGGCTTACTCTTTCCAGAGTTGAATCCAACGATTGTGGTACTAGTGTAAGTCAAGTCACTAGTAGGAATCCTCAACGGTCTTAGCATACTTTGAAGAATTATGCTAATGGAAGACCCAGGATCAATATAAATCCTGTCAACTTCAGTGGATTCAATATACCCAGTATAGCACAAAGGCCTGTCATGCTTGTTATGCTTCAACAGCATATCTTCTTGTGTAAAGGTAATATTATGAATTACATCCATCATACTATGACATTGTGGGCATGACACTGGTATATTATCAGGAGTCTTGAGTTGAACTAAGCAGGAGTCAGCTTGCAGCAAAGCTTCACTCAAGGTTTCGCGACTTTCTTTAGAAAGGCGAAGCAACTCAAAGATAGATAGTCTAACCAGAGTATTGGCTAACTGAGCTAGAATATCAAATTTATAGGGTTTCATCACCACCCCCTGACTGGAAGCAGACTTCAATGGGACGTCAAAGCGTACTGCTTTTTGTTTCCCCTTTTCAACCACAGATGGTTTAGCAGGAACAGGAGACGGTTGAGTTGGTGGTGTTTCAACATTCTCTGCATCTTTAGAGGATCCCTCATAATCTTTGTGGTACTCTTTCCCAGATCTTGTACCAGCAAAGGTTTCTTCTTCAGACTCAGAAGAAGGAAGTACCATATTGCAGGATTTAGTCTTCCTTCCCTTAGCCTTCTTCATACGAGGATTGTTATGAGGAATCTCAGAACCCAATCCAACAGTAGATTTTTGACTTTGAATTTGTAAAGGAAGTCGTATTCCTTTATCATAATTCAAACCTTCTGCCTTTTGAAAGTCATAACCCATCTTCTTGATAAGAATGATAGATTGCTGACTGTACAAGTGAGTGGGCAGAGGACTTTTAACAGGTGGTTCAACAGAGGAAGAAGAAAAGATCTCTGTAACTACAAGAGAATGAGGAATAGAAGTCTCTGTAGCTGTGGGAGGAGAAGGTTTCGGGATACAAAGAAAAATCCCTACATGAGCTTTTTCATAAGCAGCAAAGACTTGTTGTGTCCTGTATAAGGGGACACTATTTATGGCTAGCCACTGCTGATGAGTAAGCTTGAGCTTTGTAGGAGGAGCCAGACTTGGAGGGCATATGCTTAATCCTCTCAGTCTATCTTCCAAAGGAATGCCATCCCATAAATGATCCAAATCATCAGGATCTGGAATAACATGAAAAATTATGTTGCAGGTTTTGACTTTATTACCTTTTCTAGATTTTAAAGTTTTACCTTCATCTTCCATTTCAGGTACTAAGTCAGGATGTACCCACATAATTTCACCATTCTTTAATGTAAGAGGCAACAATCCTTTATTTTCTTCCCTGGCAGGCAGGATTTTCACAATCTTCATCGTCGCCTTCGAAATTGGAACAATTCTATCTGGTATTTGTTGAGAAAAAAATCTCCAAATTGAAGAGAAACCATATTGGTTGTGACCGTATGCTCATCGTTAGTTAAAGAGATAGCATTGGCATTAATCAGCTCCTGAATTTTCTTCTTTAGGACATAACAAGCCCTCGTAGGATGATTGATGTATCTGTGATAGATATAATATTTGGGGTTTTCAGTCAGATTCACCTCATTAGGCCTCTTTGGCTCCGGGATATGGAGTTTTCCACTCTTCACCGAATATTGGAATATCCCTGGGATATCACTCTCGTCAAAAGAATATTCTTCTTTTGGCTTAGAGGACTCCTGATTATTCGGCGTCGTTTTGTTTTTGGAAAGATTAACCATAAGGGTGTCCTTTCTTTTTGCATTACGATTGCCAGAATTATTACCAGGATTACCTTTCTTTCCCTTATCCTCTGAGGCAAAGATCATTCCATGTTTATGAGCCAACCTACCATTGGTCTCGGCAGAAACTGCTGCTATAATAAACGAGGCCCAATCTATGAATTGGGAACCCGTGAAGATAGCAATGGATGGTCGCAGATTCATCTTGCATGTATCAATTAACGCTGAATCTGGCATACCAGGAGCATCTTTAGAGTCGCCTGTCGGAAACGTTCAATGAACGTCCGAGTATCTTCTTTCTCCTTTTGTTTGATTTCTATTAAGGAGGACATGTTCATGTCCATACCTCCTTCATAGAAGTGGGAGAGAAACATTGCCTTAAATTCGTCAAAAGACGAAATACAATTATCGGGTAAACTACGAAACCAGTCGTAAGCTGAACCCGTCAAGCACCCAATGAACACTCGAATGAGAAGAGCATCATTTTTCTGTAGATGTACAGTCATAATATCAAAGTAGTTGATATACTGACTAGGAGAAGCCTTTCCATCAAACAATACCATTGATTGTGGCTTAAATTTCGGTAGAAAGGGTACATCATTCCAATGAGGAGGATAAGGTTGCTTAATCCCTAACTTCTGGAGCTGATCCTTGTGCTTCAAAACTTCAAACTGTGTTTTGAGATCACACACTGCTTGAATAGCTTCACTGGTTTGAGGAAGCACATTTGATTGAATGGTTGTTGGCTGTACCGTAACCCCCACCGGAGATGGTACATCTTCTGGAATGATGGGATCTGGAGATGCCGAATTTTGGTTAACAGCAGGCTCTTGAATATTCAAAGGTATATCAGCCCCTTGGCTATCTTGAGTTTGTGCTGCTACCTGCACCGGTGTTACTATTGCCGGTTGAGCAGTTTGTTGAGCCGTTATTATCTGGTGCATGCTTTGCATCATGTTAAGTATGTCTTTCAGTAATTGCTCAATGGCAGTGAGATGCTGTTCTGTATTAGCAGATGACGTCTCTGGTTCATCTCCAATAGTATAGGATTCAACCTCTCTTGAAGATACAGAGGGATTAACATAGAGGTATGAATCAACACTATCAGTTTCAGACTCAAAAGATTGAGTACCCCCAGCTTCTGAATTAGAAGTCTGCAACTGACTTTGTCTTCTTGATTGAGTATTCTGATATACTCCTTCAAAGGAATCAAGAAGTCTGTTGAATTGTTGTTGACCTGAAGTTTGGGACGTGTTCCGTCTAGGACGTCGTCCTCTGTTGGTATGAGATGCCATGTTGACTGATGCATATGACAACTCATGTTCTTGGTCATCATCTTGTTGTTGAGGCGCATTAAAATTTAACCGATCAAAAACTGATCGTTTAGAAACCGAACAACAACATTTAATTACAATCTGGTGACACTCACAATGATGATTTTCTTGGGGGAGTGTCATAGGAGATTGTCTATTTTTACGCTTTTGCATTAGCAATTCACGTAAATCAGAAATAGTAGATGAAGTAGTCTTCTTTATTACATTTGGGGTAGAAAAATGTTTAGTCTCCTGCATATAAATAAGATTACTGGCTGTATTCGCAGAACCAAACTGTACTTTTTTACGGGCTTGGAGTTGCGTACGTAAATCCTGAGATTTTTGAGCAAGAAGGACTCCATCTTTATTGCGTGTAATTTGTAAGTTTGGTACCTTGCGTATAGCAGTATAAGAAGGTTGTTGGTTAAAAATAGAAGTTTTACCAACTATGTTTTTATGCTTCATACGTGCAGGTACATTCACTTTAGATGCAGAAGCATCATTGTGAATTTTATCTACACTGTCACAGACAGGAGATTTACCTTTACGCATAGAGCTCAAAACATGAGTATCTACCACGTCATAGACGGAAGATTTTTCTTTACGTGTAGAACGTAAATTTTGTGTGTCTACCGCGTCACAGACGGGACACTTATTCTTACGCTCAGAACGTAAAGCATTGGAGTCTGCAATGTCACAAACGGGAGACATGTTTTTACGCCCAGGACATAAAACATGATTTTTACGCTCATGGCGCAAAACCTGATTTTTATGCCCAGAGCGTAACACCGGAGAGTCTGCCACGTTACAAACGGAAGACTTATTTTTACGCGAATGGCGTATCACCAAAGTAGAGACTTCCTCATCACAGATGGGAGCCTCTACAACAGGGGTAGGAAGGATTCCTTTGCCTGCAGAGACAGTAGGAAGATCCGAGGATGCCTTGGATTTGAAAACCCAAACTTTTTGCGCCTTCCGCGATTTCTGAACATTGGAGCAGCGGTTGCTACCCACAGTCCGGAGCATTTCTTCATAGGTAGTCTGGTCGAAGTGCACAACCAGAGTCTTCTTTGTCGATCTAATCGACACATATCGTATTGAGCAATTGCCTCCTCGTCAGAGGAGAAGGTCATCCCCAGCAGAGTCGTCATTTTGTTTCACTTAACAAAATGCCTAAAAATCGGCTTTTGAAAATAAAACGAGAAAAAGTACAAGAAGTACAAATTGTTCTAGGAAGTATTGCTATGGAAGTCTGATCTGAAGGCGATCACTTTGTTCCTTGTACCATACGATGATGATGAAGATCACTGCTAGAAGATGAACAACTGGAAGAACTAAGTCAACAGAAAGGTATCGACGCACTTGGACACTGATGGCGAGGTTGAATGCTTTCCTGCTTTGCTTCACTCTGTTCTGGAAGAAAAGTTGAAGAAGAATGCTCTTGGGGAATAAAAGTTTCTGGGCTCTGATCTCTATGTATCCTCCTCTGTCCCTGTGTTCCTGATGCCCCTGTTATAAAGAAAATAAGTCTATTTATAGACTTAACTCATTGTGCGTAAAAAGCAACAAAATCGAGTTTTGTACGCTGGTAGCTGTCACCCACGATGGAAGTCATCCACTGAATATGTTGACACGCGTCCCCATTATTCTAACAAAAATAGGGAGCACGTATACACTTTCTTTAATAAATGTGGTCTGAAAGCCACGTGGATAAACCACGTTCCAAAATAGTCAGGCAGGATCAGGCGTAAAAACGTCCCCAAAATATGCTCCGAGGGTAAAGTAGCAACTGGCGTAAAAACAACACAATTAAAACTTCTCAGCATAAAGTGGCTAAAATAGCCTTGAGCGTAAAACTAGCCCAAATAGACTTTACGCCCACAATAGTCTTGAGCGTAAAAGCTCACATAACTATCGTGCGTAAAAAGAAGTAATTATTGAGCGTAAAGTAGCCTTTTTTTGTACACCATACGACAAGTATCGAGCTTGGTAAAATTCGATCCTCTCGACTTCTGTGTTGCATGTTGTCAGCAAACCATTATGTCAAAGTCATTATCACTTGCATTAAATGCATGATTTGACAGCCTGTCTCAAGCATAAAGTAATCGGCTTCCCCTGGCGTAAAATAGCTGATTTTCTCCTGGCGTAAAGTAGTTGACTTGTCCCTAGCGTAAAACTGCTCATTTTGAGTGTAAAGTTCTATCTCTTTGACTCAGTCTATGAAGCATTTTTTTACGCTCCTACAGTGACATAGCGATGTATACTGGTCTTCCTCTGAGATGATTACTCCAGTTTCAAGCACTCTTGCTCGATGTTAATCCATTATGGCACAAGCTAATGGAGAGCTTGTAGTCTCTTACAACATCGCGCTTGCTGACGAGCGCACGACCGACTCCACAACTTGATTTTAAAAATTGGAATATTTTTCTGAATGGCGCCTCTAATACAACTCTTCAGTACCAAAACTCTAGATTAAACATAATTTGTACTGGCTTTGGCTAAGAGCGATATAGGCTTGATTTGAAAGTTTTATCTCGTAGAAAACACTTTGGAATAGATAGAAAAGAGAATGAATGAGTGATTTGAAATAGTGAAAATTTGTCTCTATTTATAGTGTTTTTGCTGACCGAATTTGGGCAGAGTTCGGACAGAGTTCGGATGCATGAATCTCGCATTCGAACGTTGTAGGCAGATAGGGTGGAAGACTGTCATGACTCGCATCCGCTTTTCGGATGGAGTGCATGCACAAGTCCAGCCTACGCAGCAGTATCGACGTAGTAAGCATTCTAGAAATAAAGTATGCAATCAGTGCCCATAATTGGCTTATTCACAATAACTAAATCAATTTACAATATTCTATTATTTCATTTGAAGAAAATACAATTTCTCATAAATATTACAAACAACTATAAATAATGTGATCTACTCATCTATCTAACTAATCTTCTAGGGTCGTCCTCCTAATATACCCGCTCTCCCCAAAGATCCAATACAAGGAGTAACCGCGACTAATCTGAAAAATGGCTTCCAGTTAGGAATGGAACTACACTTATGACAGGCTATTCAAAATATAATAGAAATTACAAAACATGAGAATAGTATATGTGATGTAAAGTAGCAGGTAAAACTAACATCATGGCATAGCAGGAAAAAGGAACATACAAGCTCTATAACAAGATATAACAACTAGAAGGAAAACAGGTAAATATGATGAAATAGAATGTAGTGGAGAAAACAAGATAAATTAAGTGAAACGACACCAATCTATGTGTGTTGAAATAACGTATTCGACATGTGAACGGCTAATGGGTAAATCCGGCCAGCCGCACGTGTCGTATGGGTTGCTATTCTTTACGTAAGACCAATAAGATATTTATGGGTAGTTCACACATCTACTAAGATATTACTTCGCCCGACTAGTACTCATGGATTCAAACAGGTCATAAACACAGTAATCATATAAATACAATAGTCACGAACATGGTAATCACGAAATATGACATGTAAGGAATACATAATACTAATCCCGTGTAACAAGCGTGCCAGAAAAACATGAGATGCATATGTATAACATGTAATGGAAAAACTATCAGGAATTGAAAGCAATCAGTTTATGTACTTGCCTGGGGTCCTTTGCTAGTGAAATCGATAATCATGTTGGGTTCAGAATAGTCCAGGTATCTAGGGTCGATGCGAAGGTGTCCAAATTCGTCAAAAAAATAAAAAGTACATTTAGTTATGGTCATGATTTATGATCGAAGAGAAACTCGTAATTAATATAGGTAACTATTTTGGAAAAATATTCATAATATTAGAAACTATGTTCTCTAGCCAAAATATCGTTAGAATACTTGATAGAAAATAATAGTACAATAATATTTTTAGGCTAAAATCTTTATTTAAAATGCCATAATATATTTTAGATTTCGAAATTCAATTTAATTTACATATCGGTCAAGCACAAACTATATTTGGAAGATAGCTATAAATGTTGTTTAACTCAAAAGCCACACCATAAAATAATACAATAATATAATTCATAAAATACAACAATAATATTTGTAGGTCAAAAACCATCTTTGGAAAATATCTAAAAGTAAAATATATATAACTAATTTAGAAATAATTTATAACAAATAAAATACATTTTTATTAGTCACAATAATCTTAGGTAAACACTTGAAATCACTTTAGGGCATAAAACATAATCTTTGCATATACATATAGAGACATAAGGTCATATATGTAATTATATTTTTGTTTTGAATAACATTTTATAAATAATCGGATATGCAAGTAAAAATAACACCTATCATAATAACACCTATACAAATGCATATTTAGTAAATGTTTTGAACTAACATCTAGATACATATATGTACATATATAAAGACTCATATATATAAATATATATGTTATTACTTATATGGAACATCATCTTTGTAAAAATATATATATATTTGTGGATACATATATTCATAAAATTTACATCTGGAAATTGCTGAGAAACCAATTTCGGGGTTGGTTTGTATAAAAAACCCACCCGCAGGATGTGTTTTATGAAATGCCCATAATTATATATTTCCATGTTAATTATTCTAAGATTCCCTTTAGATGCTCTGTATTTACAAAATTGCCATCTTTATAATACCATAACTACACTTCGCACAAACTCAGACTTGGATTACGATTTTCATCTTCTTCTTCTTCTTCACGAGAGATCTGAATTCCATTGCTCTCATCATTAGCAGAGATCGCAAAAGTCGTTCGTATTTCACTGTGCTTTTCTTCAAGAGAACTTCGATCATCACTCATCATCATCATTATCATCATGGAGAGATTTGAAGTTTTTCGGCAATTAGGTCAATTATGGAGAGAAGATCTTCTTCTTCTTTTCCATAAGAGTTAGCATCGTTTTGAAAGAAGAACGAAAACTCTTGAATTTTTGTTCCTGACAAATTTTTTTCACAAAAAACAAAAAAAATAGGTTTTATGTTTATGTCGACTGTTCTCCATCATTCTCCGTATTAAAATTACGGAGAATGACTATTCTCTGTGCTAAAACCACGGAGAATGGCCTTATCCATGTCAAAATGATAGAGAATGGCCATTATCCGTGTCAAAATGACGAAGAATGGTCATTCTCCGTGTCAAAATGATGGAGAATGGCTACGTGATAAAATGACTGAGAATGGTTATTCTCCGTCATTTTAACACGGAGAATGGCCATTCTCCATAATAAAATGATGGAGAATAACCATTCTCCTTTTTAAATTGACGGAGAATGGCTATTTTTGGTCAATTTAACAAGGAGAATGGTCATTCTCCGTGGTTTTAGTATAGAAAATGGCCATTTTCCTTGTTAAATTGACGAAGAATGACCATTCTCCGTGATTTTAGCACGAAGAATGACCATTCTTCGTGGTTTTAGAACGGAGAATGGCCATTCTTTGTCAATTTAATAAGGAGAATTGTTATTCTCCGTATTAAAATGACAGAGAATGACTATTCTCATTGTTAAATTGATGGAGAACACGAAGAATGACTATTCTTGGTCAATTTAACAAGGAGAATAGCCATTCTCCGTAGTTTTAGCACGAAGAATGACCATTCTCCATATTAAATTGACGGAGAATGGCCATTCTCTGTCATTCTAGCACGGAGAATGACCATTCTCCGTGGTTTTAGCACGTAGCACGAAAAATGACCATTCTTTGTCAATTTAACAAGGAGAATGGCCATTCACCGTGTTAAAATGACGGAGAATGGCCATTCTCATTGTTAAATTGACGGAGAATGGCCATTCTCTGTCATTTTAACACGGAGAATGACTATTCCTTGTCAATTTAACAAGGAGAATTGCCATTCTCTGTGGTTTTAGCCCGGAGAATGGCCATTCTCCGTGATATTATCATGGAGAATGATCATTCTCTTGTATTTTATGTACAGTTGAAACTTTGAAGGGCCGTAACTTTTGACTGGGAGGTCAAAATGAGGTCCGATTTGTCACAAAATGAGCATATTTCCGAGGAGCCGGAGATGCCGCTTCTCTATTAGTCGGCCTTCCGAAATTTTAGAATTGCGAAAAAATAATATTTGGACGTCCGTTTTAACAGTTTTGCCGTTTGTCGACTTTTTCGAAATTTTTTGATGAGTTTTTGAAGTAAGGTTTGAAGGTTTTTGAGGAGAAAACTTATATTCAAAAGTGAGCAGCGTATGGAAGAAGATGAAGTATCGAAACATTTTTTTAGGAGTAGTTTCGTGGGTGTTTTCAATAAATTAGAAGAAAGGGCAAAAAGGTCATTCGGAACCCCTTTATATATTTTTTGCTAATTCTGGGCACGCGATGAAATGTTATTGTGCGGTGGGTTTTTCATAAAACATTTTTATCTTTTGGGCATTTCATAAATTTTCCCAATTTACATATATAAAATAAATCCACAGAATTATGCTCATCCATACCTATGCTTTGATCATATTTACACAGTATATATAAATATAATAAAAATATTTATCATACTTATATAACAAGGTACTTATATATCAAGGAGATGCATATGTATATATAATTACTATACATATATATAAGACATCTACACATTATTTTAAGAAAGGAGGAGTGGTTTAATATAAATATTGTGGTAAATTAAGAAAAGATGGAGAGAGAAGAAATCTATAATTTGTTGTTTCCTTTTGCTTCTACGTGAATAGTAGGAATCATGTTAGCATACAAGGCCTTCATGCTAAAAAGGGAAATGAGAGGGGGCTATACCAAAGTGTAGTGTTTGTTGTTTCAATTTGTTGGGGAGCATACTGTTGTTGTTTTTGTTTCTTCTTTCTTCTTCCAAGTACTGGCCGCCAACCTCCTTGTAGCATCGAGAGGAATGAGTCGGGTTCTGCCGTTGGCTGGGAACTCTCGACAAGGGCGGTCACAAGGCCAGTTGTGGAGGGTTGTGATGCTACACCGGCGGTCGTGGCCTTCTACGCGGCTGCAACATGCTCAAGCGGTCAACAAGGAACTATCAATGGCGTTGCTTACGAGGTTCTTGGTTAGTGGTAACCTACTCGATAGAGGCTTGGGCTAGACACTTCGACCGGTCGACATGGTGGTTCGGAGGCATAGTTTGGAGGATTGACGGAGTGCGGAAAGGCATTGTCAGGCGTGGAGGTGGGTTGTCTCGGTAAAGTTGCACCAGCAATGAGCGACAACTTGAGGATTGGGCGGTGCGTAGAGAAATGGTGGCTGTGGTGGTCGACCATAATGGTGGGGGCTTTTGTAGTGTGAAGAAGAAGAAGGTGAACTTGAAGAGAAAAAGCTCTAACTTGTATGGGGTTCACTCGTATGTGAGAAAAGGGAGGGGCAACACTGCTATGGAATGAGGAGAAGATGGAGTTGTTTGTTTGAAGAAGAAATGAGTCTCCTCTGTGGAGCAATGAAGAGAGGTGAGGAGCCTTAAAAGATTTTGCAATGGTTATGGACCCAAAATATGGTGGCGGCTGTAGGTTTAGGGTTTACGTTGTAACCAATCATATATATATATATATATATATATATATATATATATATATATAGAGGGAGCGGATCAAAAGTCTCCCTTAGAAAACGACCTAAAAACCCCCTCACTCTTATCCGTAATTTAATGTTAATATTGTAACCCCTCTTTCCGAAATTTTTTTATAATTTATTTTATTTATTTATTTGAATAAAATGGTGATTTTAGAATTTTATAAATAATTACTTAGTTAATTATTACGGTAGATGATTTTAGTCACGGCAGAGTTTTGGAGTGAATGGTGACTAAAAATCGTGGCAAGGTTAGTGCAAGGGCATGCTTTGATTAGAGTATTAGCCCTGGTAGGGAAGGCCGAGCCATAGTGAAGTCCTAACTAGAAAAACTAGGCCAAGTTACGACTTAACCCTTACCGAAGTTTTATTTATTTATTAATTATATTATTGAGTTTAGGGAAACCAGTTATTCCATTTTAACCGGACTGGACCCGAACTGAGCCCTAGCCCATGTAGTCATGCGGCATGTCCAATGACATTCGTGTCGATGTAAATGGGTAGGAGTTTGTTGTATTTCGTTTTAATGATTTAATGAACATTTTCTAGTATTCCTAATTTAAATATTATTATTAGTGTTATTCAGTGACTTTTGTATAAAATAGGTCATGGTATACTTTGGAATTTTTAGATTGTACATATTGGTATATATACCACTATTTGTTTATTGAATTTTGTTAATTATTATTATTTTATTGAGGTTAATATTATATAATATTATTTTATTATTCTTGGTTATATTAATGTCGTTATCAAATAAATATTATTATATGTGGTCATATTTATACAAATAGGCTCGACACTAGGAATAGATGCTATTGGAAGTTATTTAGATTTTATGGATAATATTATATATAAATATGAATAAATGGTATATATATATATATATTTTTTTTATATATATTTTTTTATATATATATATTTTTTTATATATATATTTTTTTATATATTTTTTATATATATTTTTTTATATATATATATTATATATATATATATATATATATATATATATATATATATATATATGTGTGTGTGTGTGTGTGTGTGTGTGTGTGTGTGTGTGTGTATAATTATATAATAGAAGATACAGAAAAGAAAAAAAAAGGAATGAACAGTGCATAAGCACTGTTCACCCGTCACCTTCCCGTAGCTGAGGAACAAAATCGAGCCATAAAAAAAAATATATATATATATATATATGTATAATTATATAATAGAAGATATAGAAAAGAAAAAAAAAAGGGAATGAACAGTGCATAAGCACTGTTCACCCGTCACCTTCCCGTGGCTGAGGAACAAAACCGAGCCCACCTCTGTAAAAAATTTTCGAAACCCATCCTATATGGATATAGGTCAATCTTCGATCAAATCAATCCAAATTTGATCCTAAGAAATCCTTATCCTATTCTCTCTCGAATCATTCCAAATCCAATTTAAACCGGTTGAAAATTCGGATCTAAATCTCAATCAAAAACCTATGTATATATATGTTCTTCCAAGTGTCAATTCTCGAAAAATTCACAGCTACTCCTCTCGCAAACCCAAACCCTTGATCACCAGGCTACCCTCGATGAGCCCCTGTCGCAGGCGACCCTTTTCTGGCAACTCCGGCCGCCGGAGATCCGTCGGACGCGACACAGTTGCCGCTATTTCGATAGCAAATCGGCAGGCCCGACCTTGAGGTACCCTATTCATCCTCACTTTCCTTTTTCATCTTGCGATCAAATTTCGAATAAATTGGACCATCGTAAACTCTGTATATACGACCACAAGACCCTTCAAATCGATTAAAATTAGAGGGCCTAAAACCTAATGAAATCGGGTCAGGAAATCGATGGAAAACAGTGCGCGCACTCTGTTATTAACAGTTTTGTTTATGCTGTTTGGGAAGCCATATTATGATTAGGACATTAGGAATTTTCCAAGATTAATTGAAAACAGTCATAGATAACCAATAGGGCTTTGCAACACAATTTGCAGGAGTCGATTTGATCGATTGAGCGCCGAGAAATCGGATTCTCAAATTGACCAAAAAATCGTTTTCAAAACGATAGAAAATCTAAAAAAATCTCTCGAAACGACGTGCGTCCCGCCAATCCGGGCGACGTGGTCACGAACCGAAAGCATAGAAAGGTGCGTAACGGCTTCGTGGTCGTGTGGGCTTTGACGGAATTCAAATTGGTTGCGTGTGCGCGACGAATCTGATCCGTATCCGTCAAAATTTACCGTATCGACCTTTGTGCAAATTTCTCAATTACTTTGTGCACGTTCGTCAGATCAAGACGAAACTTGCGCCAACAGGACCGTAATATTTTTTTGGTCTTGTATGCCAAGTTTGGTCCGATTCTGAGCCAGTTGATCGGATCGTCGTTTTGCGGGCCCCACTGTCCGATTCAACGGGCGATTATGTGCACAATCCACCGGAATCCAAAATTGAACATACCGTTGGGTTCGTATCGTCAAAACGAATTCGTGGACATGTAGTTTGACGACTTTAGAGATCATTGACTCTGGTATGCTTTTCGGTACAAAGCGGGTCCAACGGCGGACATCGTTTTGACCTAAAACTACCATTTTGCCCCTGTGTCCATAATTGGACTTAAGGACAGACAATTCTAGCTAATTTGACTATTCTGAGAACATTGGTAGTGTTTATTTTAGCTTTCGGGGACTGTTGTACGAGTTTTGACTATTGTGGCATATTAAGTGGTTTGGACTATCGGTTTCACCAGCAAAGGAGCACAGGCGAGTACAGATTATTGTTTGTTTTTAGTATTGATCTTTACTATACATCAGTATTTAGTCGATAGATATGTGATTTCAATTTTATGTTGATTTTGTTAGTTTGTTGTGTCGGGAGGTGAAGTACCAACGATGTGTGATCTGACCTTAGACCGTGTAGACCGTGTAGACCATGATTTATTCTTGCATTAGACCGTATAGACCATGATTTATTCTTGCTTTATACAGTGTAGACAGTATTTCATTATTGCTTTATACAATGTAGATCGTGTAACATCATACAGTGTAGATCGTGATTATTATTTTTGTAGACAGTGTTTCTTTATTGCAATATTTTGTGTAGACCGTGTAACTTTAGACCGTGTAGACCGTGTCGCATAATTGTCCCGAGACCGATCACATATCAAAGGTACTTAGTCGGTCAGTTGGTGAGTATTTTATTGTATTTTATTTTCTGTTCTTATTATTCAATTTTATTGTCTTTCTTTATTGTATTTTATGAATCATATGTCTAAAGGCTAACCTCTGTGATATAGTCATTTTCATATATTAGAACTGTATTCAGTGAATTGTACTCGTTCCATTCCTGACTGAAAACCAATATTTTTCAGGTTAGCCGTGGATTTACTTAGTATGGGAGATACGGGGGTACTTGCAGACAAAAGCCTATAGACTAGCTAGATAGTGGAGTTGTAGTCATTCAAATATTTGTACAAATTTATATTTTTTTGCAAATGTAAAACTTATGAATATTGTAAGTTAAATTAATTATGTGAATGAGCATTATTTGTAATTTTGATCTTTATGGCCGTGACAGCGTTATACCGTCGATACTGCGGCGTAGGCTGGCTTGGACACGTCTCGTATCCGAAAAAAAAATGGATGCAGGTTGTGACAAATATTAATGTTAATGTTAATGTTAATATTAATATTAATATTAATGTTAATGTTAATATTAATTTTTATTTTTATTTTATATTAATGGTAATGTTAATGTTAATATTAATGTTAATGTTAATGTTAATATTAATTTTAATGTTAAGTTTAATGTTAGTTTTACTATTTAATATTAATATTAACATTAACATTAATATTAACATTAAATTACGGCTGATAGTGAGGGGTTTTCTAAGGGGTGCTTTTGATCCGCTTCCATATATATATATATATATATATATATATATATATATATATATATATATATATATATATATTTATTTATCGGAGATATAGATGGTTTGGGAAATATTGGGCTGAAGGATTTCTATCAATATTGGAACTTCAATAAGAATAAAGTGTAAATAATTATTTAAAAATAACTAAAATATTTTGTTTAAAATATTTAATCAAAAAGAATCTTATTATTATGTAATAATATCCTATAATTGATCAACATAATAATTTAAAGGTAGTATTCGTTGATATCAAATAATTTAAAGCATATAAATTCAAATCAATAATATTAATTTCTATCAAAATAATTGAACGCATATTAGTATAAATTAGATCTTAATTCAGACAAATAGTCATCATAGTAATTTAAATATAATGATATCATCCATGTTGGGAAAGAAATGCGAAAAACCTTTCCCCAAACTAGAGAGTACCTGCGAGAGAACCGAACAAAGAACGCACAAACCAAAACCCCAAAACAACCACGCAGACACAGAGAATTTTTGACGTAGAAAACCCTTGCGGGAAAAACCACGGGACGATCAGAGTCCAACCCTGAGAAGCCTCCACTAATAAAATAGAAGAATTACACCCTCTACAAACTTCTCCCGATCCAAATCGGATCCCCACAATACTTGGAAGCAAGAACAATGATTACTAGGCTACGAAGAATAAGAACGACGAGTAGAGATTACCCGAATCTGATTCTCCTTCAAAAAACACCTTCAATCCTCTTTATTCCCTCCCAAAGTTGTAATGGCACTCTTGCCTCCTTCCTCTCTCTTTTTTTGTGTGTTCTCCAATGTTGTGTTGTGATTAGGGTTAGGAATAACCATGTATAAACCCCCTAATCCGCAGCAAAACCTGGACCGTAGGATACGATCCAATGGTGATTAAATCATCCTGAAAAATACTTCAGCCCCGACACACAGAGTTCGGCTAGAACTCTATCCTGACACAGAGTTCGGCCAGAACTCTGTGTTCTGCTTCCAGCAAGGTTCTAGAACAGGAAGGCAGAGTTCGGCCAGAACTCTCCCCTGGGGCAGAGTTTGACCCGAACTCTCCCCCTTCCTTCCAGCAGCTCCTCTCGACTGCTCCCGAGCTTCTTCGCCTTCTCCGACTGGTCTCGTCACCTCTCCGAGCTTCTCTGACACACAGACAGCGCTCGTCGCACTACGGGGTCTTCTCCACATAGGTTGGGAACCCCACCCACTCCAACAAATCTCTCCCTTCACAACTATGTGGAGGAGGTCATCATCCCGACGATCTGCCTGCAGTACTCAAACTTTCCCCTCGGTAGAACCTTCGTGAGCATATCCGCTCCATTGTCATCAGTATGAACCTTCTCAAGTGCCGCGTCCTTCTTCTCAACCACATCCCGTATCCAATGATACCGAGTCTCGATGTGCTTGGACCGACTATGAAATGTCTGGTTCTTCACAAGGTGAATAGCACTCTGACTGTCGCAAAGAAAAGTATATTGCTCTTGCTTCAGCCCCATTTTTTGCAGCAGCTTCTTCATCCATAGCAGCTCCTTACAAGCCTCCGTCGCCGCAATGTATTCTGCCTCCGTCGTCGACAAGGCAACATACTTCTGCAACCGCAACTGCCACGATACCGCTCCTCCGGCAAACATCATCACAAAGCCCGAAGTCGATCATCTCGTGTCTACATCTCCTGCCATATCAGCGTCGGTATACCCAACCATCTTCGGCTCGTCACCACCAAAAGAGAGTCTCCAATCGGCAGTGCACTGAAGGTATCGTAGAATCCACTTGACCGTACTCCAATGTACCTTTCCAGGATTTGAAAGATACTTGCTAACTATGCCAACGACATGAGCGATATCTGGCCTCGTACACACCATAGCGTACATAAGACTCCCCAAAGTTTAAGCATATGGAACTCGCTCCATATCTTCCTTTTCGTCCTCGGTAGATGGACACTGCTCCTCAGTGAACTTAAAGTGGGCCACAAGGGGGCAACTCACTTTGTTCGACCCGTCCATACCGAAACACTGAAGTACCCGGTGAATGTACTTCTTTTGGGACAAGTGTAGTAGCTTGGACTCTCTCTCTCTCTCGGCTGATCTCCATTCCAAGAATAGTCTTCGCTACGCCCAAATCCTTCATAGAGAAGGCCGCGCCCAGTTGGCGCTTCAACTCTGCTATCCTAGTGGAATTCTGACCCACTAATAGCATATCATCAACATAGAGCAATAAAATGATTAAATCATCCTCGGTAAAATACCTCACAAATGCACAACGGTCTGACGTCGTCCGTGCATAGCCATGCTCCCCCATAAACGACTCAAACTTTCTGTACCACTGCCCCGGAGCCTGCTTCAGACCATACAAGCTCTTCCTCAACCGGCAAACCAAATGTGACTTTCTCTTCTTACAGAATCCCTCTGGCTGCTCCATGTATAACTCCTCCTCAAGATCATCGTAGAGGAATGCCGTCTTCACGTCCATCTGCTCGACCTCCAAGTCGAGACTGGATGCTAATGCTAGCACCACCCGAATAGATGAATGCTTAACGATAGACGAAAAGATCTCATCATAATCCACGCCTTTTCGCTGACCGTAGCCTTTAACTACCAGCCTCGCTTTGTATCGAGGACGAGTAGCATCATCCGTCTGCTTCACTCTAAACACCCATCGATTCTTCAAAGCCTTCATGCCCTTTGGCAACCGTACCAGCTTATAAGTAGAATTAGTGTGCAAGGAACTCATCTCCTTCTGCATAGCTTCCATCCACTCCTGCCTGTGTTCGTCTTCCATAGCCTCTGAAAAACTTTCGGGCTCTCCCCCGTCAGTCAGTAGCACATACTCACCCGGTGAGTATCTCGTAGATGGTCGACAATCTCTGTCTCTCCTTCTCAGTGGATCCACTAGTGCTGGCTGTATACCAACAACCTCATCCCCTTCAGGAACTGCCTTCCCGATATGCTCATCCTCCTGAGGAATACCCTGACCACCATCAGCAGGCTGATGATCAAGGTTGGAAGCAACTACATGTACTAGCTCCCCCATAATTGAATCCTCTGCGATGTCCTCTGGAAACTGCTCGAAGCGAAATGACTCTAACTCAGGCAATTCCTCAGCCTTAGAAGGCATCTCAGAATCCTGAGTGTTGGTCATGCTCTGATCCTTGACGAATACCACGTCCCTGCTTCTGTAGAGTTTTCTTCCTACCCGGTCGTAGAGTCTATAGCCAAACTCATTCCGACCGTAGCCGACAAGATACATCGCCTCGTCTTCGGCTCAAGTTTGGTCCTCTCGTCCTTCGGTACATGTACGAAAGCCTTACAACCAAATGCCCACATGTGATTGTATGACGGCTCTTTGCCGTAACATACTTTGTCAGGCACATCACCCTGCAAAGGAGCACTATGAGACAAATTAATAACATAAGCAGCTGTGAGAAGAGCCTCACCCCAATAACTACCCGGCAAGTTTGCTTCTGACAGCAAATACCGCACCCTCTCCATCAGTGTCCTGTTCATGTGCTCTGCTACACCATTGAGCTAAGGTGTCTTGGGCGGAGTCTTCTGGTGTCGTATCCCCTGCTCTCTGTAATAAGCATCAAAGGGACCAATGTATTCGCCGCCATTGTTGGACCAAACACACAATAACTTCTTGCCCGTCTCTCTTTCAACAAAGGCCTGAAACTCTTTGAAAGTAGGCAGCACCTGATCCTTGGTCTTTAAGGCATAGACCCAAACCTTTCTGGAACAGTCATCAATAAAAGTTACAAAGTAAGAAGTACCACCAATAGATTTTCCCTTCATAGGACCGCAGACATCTGAGTGAATCAACTCGAGCAACGCCGGCTTCCTTGAACTTGGGTGACTTTGGAAAGACACCCTATTTTGCTTCCCAGCTAAGCAGTGCGTACACTTCTCCAACTTTGTAAACTTGAGCCCTGGAATCACCTTCCTGTTTACCAAGTAGCTCATCCCCTTCTCGCTGATATGGCCGATCCGCCTGTGCCACAACTCGGTAGACGCATCACTAACTGCGTTCACCTCCTGTGCCCCCTGTGCGCTCTCCTCCATATAGTAGAGACCGAACTTCTGGTTTCCTCTGGCAATCACCATCGAACCTCTAGAATGCTTCCCCTGACTGTTCCTGAAGAGGCTGAAGAATCCCTCGTCATCCAACCTTCCAACCAACACCAGGTTGAAACGGATATCAGGGACATGACGAACATCCTTGAGAACAATAACTGTACCCGTCTTCGTTCTCAAATGCACATCTCCAACAGCAACTACCTTCGACACATCTCTATTGCCCATCTTCAACACTCCACAGTCGCCTGTAGTATAAGTAGAAAATAGTGCCCTGTTGTGAGATACATGTACTGAAGCCCCTGAGTCCATCAGCCAAGAATTATCATTGCAGGCGAGGTTTGTAATAACCTCATCACCTACGACGATCACATCGCCTCCATGTATCGAGGCCGACGCTGTTGTGCTCTCATCTTGCTTCCCCTTGTCGCCCTTCTTCTCTCTCTTCCAA
The DNA here is from genome assembly GCA_029216955.1 of Iris pallida. Classification (NCBI taxonomy): domain Eukaryota; kingdom Viridiplantae; phylum Streptophyta; class Magnoliopsida; order Asparagales; family Iridaceae; genus Iris; species Iris pallida. The sequence goes on from JANAVB010026000.1 coordinate 3,909,464, forward strand.
CCGAAATAATTTTGCTTGATGTGTCCCTTCTTACCACAATGGTAACACTTCGAGTCCTCGTAAAGACCCTTGGACTTCTCCCTGCTCTTGTCTCAGCCACCACCTGGACCCCTACTTTTGTCCCTTCTGTGGCTCTCTGAAACCAATGCCTCTGAGTGGTGGGATATGGATGAACTATCCTGAGAACGTCTTTGTATCTCTTCATTCAGCATCCGGCTCTTGGAAAACTCCAGACGACCACGCCCTCTGGAGTAGAAGCGATCATAGATACTCGTACGGTCTCCCACGAGTCTGGCAATGTACACAACAGCCATAGTCCGTGAACTTCGTCGTCAAACTTGACTCCCATTGAAGACAGCTGGTCAACCACGCCCTGGAAATCACTCAAGTGATCCGTAATAGACGCCCCATCTTTGTACCGCAGACCCATCATCGTTCGGATCAAGAACAACTTGTTTACCGCGGTCTTCTTCGTGTACAAAGATTCCAGCTTATCCCATAACGTCTTCGCGTGCTCAATATTGGCAACGTGGTTGTATACGTTCTCGTTAACAAACTGCCTGATATATCCGCACACCTGTATATGCTCGAATTTCCAGTCCTCCTCGAATTTATCACTGGGCTTCTCGGATGCAAATACGGGCAGATGTAGCTTCTTGACAAACAGTAAATCTTTTATCTTGCTCCGCCAATAGTGATAGTTGGTGCCGTTCAGGTTCACCATGCGCACCGGCTTCGCGTCCATCTCTCCTCTCTAGTTTTCTGTCAACTCCTGACACCCTACTGAATTCCAGAACCTGACTCTGATACCACTTTATTGGGAAAGAAATGCGAAAAACCTTTCCCTAAACTAAAGAGTACCTACGAGAGAACCGAACAAACAAAGCATAAACCAAAACACCAAAATAACCACGCAGACACAGAGAATTTTTGACGTAGAAAATCCTTGCGCAAAAAACCACGTGACGATCGGAGTCCAACCCTGAGAAGCCTTCACTAATGAAATATAAGAATTACACCCTCTACAAACTTCTTTCGATCCAAATCGGATCCCCACAACACTTGGAAGCAAGAACAATGATTACTAGGCTACGAAGAACAAGAACGACGAGTAGTACCCGAATCCGATTCTCCTTCGAAAAATACCTTCAATCCTTCGTCTTCTCTCCAAAAGTTGTAATGGCACTCTTGCCTCCTTCCTCTCTATTTTCTTGTGTGTTCTCCAATGTTGTGCTATGATTAGGGTTAGGAATAACCATGTATAAATCCCCTAATCCGCAGCAAAACATGGACCGTAGGATGCGATCCAACGGTGATTAAATCACCCTGAAAATGCTTCAGCCCCGACACACAGAGTTCGGCCAGAACTCTGTCCTGACACAGAGTTCGGCTAGAACTCTATGTTCTGCTTCCAGCAAGGTTCTGGAACAGGGAGGCAGAGTTCGGCCAGAACTCTCCCCTGGGCAGAGTTCGGCCCGAACTCTCCCTCTTCCTTCCAGCAGCTCTTCCCCACTGCTCCGAAGCTTCTTTGCCTTCTCCGACTGGTCTCGTCACCTCCCCGAGCTTCTCTGACACACAGACGGTGCTCGTCGCACTTCGGGGTCTTCTCCACATAGGTTGGGAACCCCACCCACTCCAACAATCCAAATAATTTAAATCAATTCTTATAAATCCAAAACTTAAAATAAAATAATTCGATAAAAACATTTTAGTGTTTCCAAAAATACTTATGATTTTCAAATCCATATTTCGAAGCTAATACTTGAAAGCCAAAAATAATAACCAACCTATTTGAAATGCAAATAATTTATTTCATGAAAAATGTTTTCTTAAGACTAATCATAAAGGACAAATAGTTTATAGAAACGCTAATATATTTTGGAGAATATTTGTCTCGAAACACAAAAAAATATAGAATAAATAAAAAAAAATTTGAAAAAAAAGCGAAAAGAGGGGTTACATAGACCAAAAAAAATTTGAAACTGACCTGGTCGAACTCGGGCCGAATAATGGCCGAGTTCTATCCGAGTTCTGCCTAGGTTAGGTCAGAACCTTTGGATCAAAACAGTTTAGGTTTTGTGCTTTTTGGATATGTGGACTTTTTGGATTTGGATAGAGAGGCTTTATAGATAGTGGACTGATAAAAACCTAAGTCAGTACTAATCCTGACCAACCTCACAAATATTTCCTAGACTCAAAAAATTGAAAATATAGAAGAAAATATAAAAGTCTTGATCTTGATTCTAGTGCGATATTGGTTCTTGATGATGATGATGTAATGTCTGTACTTTGAAGTAGTAGGACGTAGACAATATTATCATTTGAAGCCTGTAAACCTGTAACAGTCTGTATATTTTGTGTATCGACCAAAGTTGTCGTTGATTATCAAAATTAGGTGTGATCATTAACCAATGGGCCAACAATCTCTCTCATTTTGATAATTGACAAACTTTGAGTCTATACCAAAATATAATTAAAAATATATAACTTTGAAATATATACCTGACTTGTTCTGAATTGCGAGAAAAGTTTGGTATACTCTTTCTCCCCCTTTGTTATGTACTCAAAATATGGCTCCTCCGCAATATGTGAAGCCAACATTAACAAAGTAAAACACAGAGTAATATCCAAAAAAACTAGTGTTAAGTACGAACAAGCAAGCATCTCAAGTATGATAACATCAGCAGTAGCAGCAAAAAGTATAAATGAAACCAACTATGATAGCATAGAAATCAACTACAACTGAAAATGAGTTCAAAGTGCATAAACAACTAGAACTGAAATAGTACAAACTACTATAGATAGTCCAAATTGAGAATAAAAGTGTCACTACAAAAGATCATCATTACCAGAACATGTCTACAAAATACTAAGCCAAAAACTGAATCACATATCAACATCATCAACAGAGGGATCAGCAGGAAGCTGGGGATCAACAAAAGCTATTGTCGGATCGAATAATTCGAAAGTGGGATGATCCTCAAGTCTCGGTCCGTCGAAGCCTAGATGACGGAAGATAGGAGCTGGAGCCGTGGGATGATGTGCCAAAGTCCGCTGAATATTTGCCATGCCATTTCTCAAGACCTGGGCCTAAGAAATGTGATAGTACTCTCATGCCTTTGTCCCTGGAGGGTGACAAACACATCGAACCTCTAGAAGAACTTTTTGAGTAGCCTGGAGTAGCAGGGGCTGGAGCATCAGTTGGAGCTACGGCTGGATCAGCTGTAGGGGCTGGAACACCGCCAGATGGAGGTAGAGGCTGAGGGTACTTCCTAGATATAGACAGCTCATAAGGTGACCCAGAAACATGGCAATTGTTATTGTTGATTCCAAACTTCTGGAAGATCACCGCTAGATGCATAGGATAAAGGAGGTTGCGGCCTGCCCTCCGATAACTGACTATACCAGCAATCATGGTCTTAGGAACAAAAAAGTGATTCCAAAGTGGATATGGTAAATAGCAGATAACTTAAAGAAGGTGATCTCTTCAATAGATCCCATCTTTGGTAGCAAGGCAGAATAAATAATGCGATGAAGTTTATAGAAATTCTAGTTCAAGTGCTTTGTGAACAATCTTGACCGGGGAACCGGGTTTGGATAACACAATGCTTCCTTGAATGACTCAAGAGCCATGTTAGGAGGGAATAGAACTTTGTTAATGTCACCTAGAGCATCGTTGTTGTCAGGTATATGAAAATACTCGCTGAAGTTTGCTGAGTTAAACTCACGTTCTTTTCCACTGACAAATGAACAAATGTCGTCGTCTTTCTCTTGCAAATTGTAATAAAACATCCGTATAACATTTTCATAAATTTGGTTCGAGGTCTCTAAAAAGTCTCGGAGCCCTGGATTTTCAAAGATGGCAGTGTATTCCAAAAGTACAGTGAAATTGATCGATTTTTTGTGGCAAATTTCTCGGTATCGAAATTTGGTTAACCAAAAGATTGAAATCTCGCAAGACGGAAATAGGTTAGTGTCAAAATCATCGTCGTTAGAGGGATGAGCGGAACTAAACACGTTAACGAGTTCATACTCCATGGTGGAGGATAGGGCAGTGTCTCTTTTCTTCCTCTTGATAAGCTTATGAGCCGTAGAAATTAAAATAAGAAGAGATATACCTCAAAGAAGTTGGAAAGATAATGGAGAATGTCTTCCTAGAGCCGGTAGATCCAAGAAGATGGAGAATGGAGACTTGGAGATAGGGTTCCCAAAAACTAGGGTTAGGGTTTTGAGTTTTTGTGCAGTTGTGTTGAGAAAGATAAAGAGAATAGAAAGGAGGGATTTTTGTTCCCGACTGTTTAAATAAAAAACCTACAACCGAATTCGGCCCGAACTCGGTCAGAACTCGGTCCTAGTTCTATCCGAGTTCAGCTACTCAAATTTTTATTCATTGTATGTGTAATGAATTATAAAAGTAACTTAATAACTTTCAACTATTTGATTTAACTATTATTCATCACTTTGGGTTAGCTGTAGGGGCTGGATTCCAACTAGCGGTAGTCCAAAAACTAATGCACCGTGTCGCTTTAGGCTATTTATGCATTTACGACAGAAGGGTCCTTTCAGCATGTACCTAAAATAATTTCAATTAATAAATCTCAGAATATCAAGTTTTAAGAATTTTTATTAATCATACACTACAAGAAAAATACCTTGTTATAGCGTTTGAAAAGAAGCTATTACAGCGGTTGCTATATAAGTGTTACATAATTTCAGCAACAACGCAAAATATGACGATTTTGAAGATTTTTTCGCCTATTATAATGATTTATAGCATTAAACGTTATATATTGTTCACGTATATCTAACGCTGTTACACACAAATGTTATAAAAAGTGGTAAAAAATTTAGAGCAGCCGTTCGAAAGTTCGTTCAAACCCGACCGCAAAATCAAAATCCTCCCTTCCCTCCTTTCTCTCTCTTCCATTTTTTTTTCTCATCTCCTTATCTCCTCTTTCCTTCTCATCTTCTTATCTCCTCTTTCCCAAAAACCCTAACCCTAATTTTTTCTCTACTTTGCCATCGTCACCCTCTACACCATTGGCTACGACGATATTGACCCCCCTCACCCCCTTCACTAAGTCCCTCTCATGCCTCTTCATCCTTGTCGGCTTCGGCATCATTGATGTCCTCCTCTCCATCGTCGTTGTCCACGTGCTCGACGTCCAGGAGGGCCTCGTCCTCGCCAGCACCAGCGCTCGTGCCAGGGACACTGCCGGACCGTCGGCTACTTCTTCAAAAATTATCGTGAATTTTCGGAGAAAAAACATGTGGAGAAACGACGGCCGGTTCTACTGGGGGAGGAAGGAGAGCGGTGGAGGGGGATAAGAGGCGATAAGGATCATGGTGATCTTCGCCTGGCTTTCTAGCCAAGAGAGGAACCTGAAGGCCCACGTCGACCTCTTCGTCTCCCTCGGCTGGAACTCCCTCGTCTGCTATGTCGACTTCCTCACTCTATAAGCAATTCTTTTACTAATACTACTAGATCGATTTTATTTCTTCTTGTTTTTGAAATTTGATGGTTATGGAGCGGATTGGGTCGATTATGATGAAAAGTTTGAATCTTTGGAGGAATTGTTACATTTAAATCCCTAAAATTTGGGCTATTGATCGGTTTAGGTGAGGATTAGCTTAAAGATGTAGAAAAGTTCGACTCATTTGGAATGATTGTTACTTTTGGATCCCAAAAATGATAAATATGCACAAATTGGTAGGTCTTTGCTTAAAGATTAGAAATGAACATCCCTAATATCAATGTTTGTCCAATCCATAACTTTGATATGTATGTATTTCTTTTTCTCAAGTGAGTAGATGACACTCATCTCCCAAGTGGTGGTTCAAACCTTCATCCGAAAATGTTAGCCAGTGAGAGGTTTAAGAAATAAATAACATTAACAAAATTATATCCTTAATGACCTTATGAGTCTATGACTAAAAATTAATGGAAATTATGGAAGCGAATATTTAATGTTACGTTCAAGATGAGTGAACTAACTTTAATAATCTTAGGACATTTATATATGCTTAATAATGTCACTTATTATATCGAAGAAGTTGATGACATATATGTTTTATTTTGCACACTTCTAGTGTCCAGACTGCTTATCATCATTTATGCACTCAACTTTCATATTAAAAGCTTGTTCTATATGCTGACAAATACATGTTCTTTCTGCTCTCTTTCTCCCCAGTAGATGCTGGCACATAACATATAAAACTAGACAAGCTAGGCCGATTTAACTGGTTGATCCGTTCGGTTTTTATACCATTGCATACAACTCATATGGTTGGCTTTCCACACATGTATGTTTCCTATTAGATCATTAGAATTTCCCAGTTAACATATTTAATTTATGTGACAATATTTATTTGAAGTTCAGCCAACCAGTACTTCAATGTGACTCATATGGTGTGAGCTACACATTTAGTAATTACATACTTTTGTGCTTCATACATATGAGACACTTCCATACAGTGCAATCATATATACTTGAAAGATTGTTTGGTAAATTGGATATGTGTTTATTTGGCACAATAGGAGAGTAAATTGTTCCATGAGCAGAAAATGTCAACTTTGCAAATAAGCCTAGAAATTGTTGCATGAGAGTAAGAATCTGTATCAATTGCTTACTTGGATGCAAATTAAGCTTAGATGCCATTTTAGTGATATGCATTTGATAGCCTAACATTTGAATCTATCAATCTTTCCTTATAGTGTGACTTTTTCGGTTCATTGTTGAATTTACTAGTTTATGCATAGCTAAAACATTTGAATCTATTAATCTTTCCATGATATTATGACACTGGGCAGACTCTACAACAATGTATCATGTTATGTCATTTTATTTGAAATATTAACATACTAATATAGAAGCTGACGTGTATGGTAGATAAATGTTTTACTTGATGCTTACATATCTGCTTGTTCATGTACGGTATGTGTTGCTGCATATGGACCTTATATCTGCCTGTGAAAAAAATGCTTTCTTTTCAACTTTTATCCAAATCTATGAAATCATTCCTTCCAACAAAGTGGTATTTTAGCATTTTGGATCATGAATGTCTAGGCAACATGTTAAGGGATGAGAAAATATGAAGGTGAATTTTCGAGGCAGTTAAGCCCTGAAGAAAAATGGAAGTAGAAGCCTTTTATTTAAAAAAGAAGAATATGGTGTTTAGCATTTTTGACATTTAATTAGAGTGTCTGTATCATGTACGATATCTGCAGAAACTGACAACCATTTTTGAGTGCATGTGCTTCATAGATTACATGCTTGGAAATACTTTTCCAACTTTGAGTGCTTCAAAGCCATGGAGATGGGGAGGGTTCGCATTGATTAGCTTCAGTTTTGGTGCCAACACTGGTATTTCTTTTGTTCTACATATTTGTTCTTACAAGCGAAGAGTATTTGTTTCAATCTGATGTGAATATCAAAATATTTTACAGCTTATGGCTTTCTTTCACAAAAAGTAGAAAGCTAATCTTGTTAAAAAAAACTTGGAGTATTTGTTTCAATCCGCTGTGTATATCAAAATATTTTGCAGCTTATGGCTTTCTTTCACAAAGAGCAGAAAGCTAATCTTGTAAAAAAAAAGCTTGGATTTCTGTGACTTCATCTTTCTTTTTACGCATTAAGAATGACTCAATGCAGGAAAACTGGTGTAATAGGTATGGTAGGCTCAAGGCTATGGTTGAAGCTCTACTGAGTAGACAGAGGTTGTAGTAAAGACTGAAGGAAGCTATGTGATATTTTTTTATAGTGTTCAATAAAAGTTTTACTAGTTGGTGGTTCTTTGAAATTTAGAACTTGGGGAATTAGTCATCTTAATTCTCGTAGTGGATAATAGGGAATATGTAAAAATATGGTTTTATGAGTGACTCTCATAAAGCTTTGTTTTCCTCTGTACATTTCTATTCCTTTTGATCCATTTGGATGTGGAATTTAGGAACTTATAAAGCCAACTGCCTTTTAATTAACAACTTACGATTTGCAACCGGTAATTATGGAGTTATCACATTTTTTGACAAAGGTGAACTTGCTAGAACTTACATTGCATTTAACAACATTAAGAAGTTGGTAACTTCTTTTCTATTTCACCAACATTAGTCTCGTTCCTTTGCATGTATGTCTACTTTGGTCCATCCAGGTAACAGAACTGTATTTCACCAAAAGTAATCTTAGATTGTTGCATTTACACCTGCTATCTGGCGAAGCAAGACTAGGTATAAAGTATCAACCTAATTTTCTATAGTTTTAGTTATTGGTCCACATTTGTTCCCATGTGAAGTTCAATTTGATTTTTGGTTGACCCGAGAATTTTGTTTATAGCATGACAAATATTGATTCACTACCATGTTCAGATCAAACAGGTAGCAGGATTGGCATTTTATCAAAAATTCTTATAACTTTCACCAAGTACTCATATATGCTACTACTCTCTCCTGTCATATTGGGTCGGGCATATATTATGGCTACATGATACAGGGAAGATATGGCTAGAAGATATTAGCATTTCAAATAGGTTAAATATAGGAAACCACCCACGTTGCATAGATTAGGGTATTTTTCTTCATGCAAAATATCCCAAGTGAATATTCTGACCAATGCCCTAATTTATAAGTATTTAGATCATGAGAGGTCTGGAATAAATTTGAACTTGGGCATTGATCGATTCCATGACGTATGACAACTTGACCAACTTGTAGTGGGTGGAATTTGGATATTTCGTTATGAAAGTTATGAGGGAGCTTATGGAGGATCTTCTATGTCTGCCAAATCGATATACACAAAAGATGAAGTAGTTGAAAAAGTTTTTTTATTCTAACTGTTTAGTTGAAAAAGTTGTCTGCCAAATCTATATACACAAAGGATGGAGTAGATAAAGCTCGGACTGAAATTATCGAATTCATTGTCGAACATAGAAAACGTAAGTACTGAGGTAATTTATTTGATTGTATGATGCTCGCTATGGATATTTTAGTTTATACTTGTGTTATCTTATAATGCTTGTTGTCCTTGCCTAGCTGGAATTCTTATATATAATCATCACCAGTTTTTTCTACATATAAAATACTTATTGTCCTTGCATGGTCGGTCTCTACACTTGTGTGCTTTATTCTGTTATATGATGTGATACCAACCTCTTTTTTCTTTCCTTGCCTGGCTGGCCGACCTCTTACTTTACTTCTCAATGTCTGAAAATGTAACCAATTAACTTGGACCTGTAGAAGATCATCACAATATCTTCTGATACATACATTCTTCACAATAAGGTTTGGCTTTCTTTATCAGAGGCGATGATGATCCTTATCAGATTGTTAATTTTCATTTAAGAATAATGTTTACTTTCTTTTTTCTCTCTTCCGATGGCGTGGGGGCTCAGCTGCAGCCAATTTGGTGAGATGTACGTGATTTGGAAATATTTATATTATGATGGAATCTCTCTTAATTAACTAATTCATTCTTTTTTTATCAATATGGGATAATGACAACAATGAGAATTCTCATTGATTGAATCTCTACTGTTATGTCAAGGCATGTTCCTCGAGCCATTTGTCGATCTGAGCCTCTTATCAATATTCTTTCTTTTGGCTAGTGCTTTGCTATATTAGGTAAGTGCAAGATATTTCTAGAAATTGGGAGTCATGTTCGGGCAAAGTGTAGAAGTTATATAATTAGGAAGGATTTAAATAGGTTGTATCAGTCACAAGGGTTATATGAATCTCTATTTATTTATTTTGATGTAATCTCTCTTTATTCATTCAGTTATTGCTTTATTATTCTTGGGGATCTCTTTATTCATTTAGTCATTGCTTTTTTTTATTTCTGATAGAATTTTTGAGTGAATCTCTAGCTACCTCATGTGATGGCGAGGCATATTCCTGAATCTGTGCTCTGGTGTATTGGATCAGGGGTAAGTGTCTTGCATTTGTAGGCAGTAATCTTTATACAATAACAGTTTTCTGATGTGTATATGTAGAGGGTTCATTTTGTGGGAAATGTGTATGTGTGAAGCTAATGTACAATTTGACAGGTATTTGCAGAGGTTTTCTAAAGTTTGCCTTCCTATTTGTTTGAAAAATCAATAATTTTGTTTGCACTACCTTTAATTGTTGGGTACAGTATTGACTTTTGAAGGGATATATAATGTTGGCTTTTGAAGGGATGTCACTATTTGGTGTTGGTGAATGTTTCAATGTTTTGAGGTCGGTTGCCCTAAAAGGAAAAGATGCATATTTTTTGGATTTTGAAATATAATGGTGATATGTTGGTGAAACAAAAGTTGAAAAAAGGTGATATATTTTGAAATGTAATTAAGATGGTGTGATATATGGATATTTTTAATGAAATATTAAATGTTAGTTAAATTTCATATTTATGTTGTATCAAAAAATTAATATACTTTTTATAACGTATTGAATTATAAGCAATGATAGGTGATATATATGTGTGTGAATAACCAGAATAGGACGTTAGAAAGTGTTATGTTTAAGTTCTTTTTATAACATTTTATGTACATTTTATGAATAGTTTCAGAACCAGATCATTTTAGCAAGCGTTATGTATATGTATCTTAGTCATAACGCTTTCGGACAGATATGTTATATATAATGATAATATTAATATCGTTTTAAAATTTAGTGTTATATATAATTGACTTAATTATCTCGTTTTTTATTAAAAAAAAATGTCATATAAGTGTATATCTTATATAACGATTTTTCTAAACTTTTATAACACCCGTGTTCATGACGGTTGTCTGCTCCAAAAAACCGTCATAAATTGTCATATATGACGGTTTTTACCCGTCATAAAAAGGTATTTTCTTGTAGTGATAATGCATTATGACTATGAAAATTGAAGTATGCCTAACTAGTGACGCAGATAATTGAATTGATCTTCCCCTAGTAATTTTATAAAAATGACTGCTAGTTGATAATCTGTGTCAATAAATTCTAAGCAAATATTCCCATGTTGTTAGTGATCACGCAAGAAATGATGACGTATTTCTATGTGCTTTGTACGTGAGGGACATACTGGATTCTTAGTCAAGTTGATCGTGCTCGTCTTGTCATAATAAATGGGAATTTTTGTATATACAGATTATAGTCTTCTAGGGTTTGCTTCATCCACAAAATCTGAGCACAACAACGTCCTGCGACGATATAATCAGCCTCAGTTGTTGATATCGCTACAAAGTTTTACTTCTTACTAAAATAAGAGACTAAAGCTTTTCTTAGGAAATGACACGTACTATTGGTACTTTTACGTTCTATTTTGCATCCAGCAAAATCAGCATCTGTGTAACCAATTAGGTCGAAAGATATGATTATGGGATACCATAAGCCAACTGAAGGAGTTTCTTTAGGGTCTCAAAAGATATGCTTAACGACGCATAGGTGTGATTCCTTACGATTAGCTTGATATCATCCACATATGCAAACGCTAAACATGATATTAGGGCGACTAGCAGTTAGGTAAAGAAAACTGCCAATCATACCTCGATACTTACGCTTGTCGACTGGTTTACCACTTTCATCAATGTCAAGCCTTATTGATGTAGCCATTGGTGTGCCAATAGGCTTTACATTGTCGAATTCGTACTTCTTAAGCAAATCTTTCGTGTACTTGGCTTGATTGATGAATGTTCCTTGCGAGTGTTGTTTGGTCTGAAGTCTTAGTAAGTAGTTGAGCTCTCCCATCATATTCATTTCAAAATCACTCTGCATACACTTAGAACAATCTTGACAAAGTTTTTTATTAGTAGAACCAAAATTAGTGTCATCTATGTATATTTGTACAAGTAAAATACTATCAACTGAAGAATTGATAAATAAGGTTGTATCAACTCTTTCTTTTGAAAAACAATTTTCAAGTAGGAAAGCACCTAGGCGTTCATACCAAGCATGCGGTGCTTGGTTGAAACCATAAAGAGCTTTTCTAAGGTTGAAAACGTGATCAGGTTTTTGAAAATCTTCAAAACTAGGGGGCTGTTTCACAAAAACTTCTTCCTTTAAAAATTCGTTCAAAAATGCACTTTTCACACCCATTTGAAAAAGTTTAAAATTATGAAAACATACAAATGCACAAAACATACGAATGGCTTCTAGTCTAGCAACATGAGCATATGTCTCTTCATAATCAATTCCTTCTTCTTGATAGATAACCTTGTGCCACTAGACGTGATTTGTTGCGTAAAACTTGTCCATCCTTACAAGTTTATTTTGTAGCACCCATTTGGTACCAATTATTGATTGACCAATAGGTTTAGGAACAAGTTACCAAACTTGGTTTCTATCAAATTAATTAAGTTCCTCTTACACGGCATCAATCCAAAACTTATTATTAAAAACATCTGCTACTATCTTAGGTTCTACTTGAGAAATAAATGCTATATTTTCTTATATATCTCTAGTAGAAGAATGCATATCTATGCCTTTGGATACATCACCTATTACGAGTGTCTCTGAATACTCTGGCATGAATTTCATCCTCTTCGGTAGACTTTCCAGATAACTCTAGTTGGTAGCAGTATCTTCGAATGTCTTAGACTTGTTTTGTACATCCTCATCCTCATCGTTACTGTCGCTAGATCTCTAAATATTAAGCTCATCAAAAGTAACCTTGATTGATTTTTCAGCAATTATAGATCTTTTATTAAAAATCCTATATCCCTTACTCTTGGCAGCATACCCGAAAAATATTCCTTCGTCTGCCTTCGAGTAGAACTTACCCAAGTTATCCTTGGTGTTCAGGATGAAACAACGACAACCAAAAATCTTGAAATATAAAAATTTTGGAATCCTTCCAAACCACAACTCGTAAGGGGTTTTCTTCGAGATAGGTCGAATTAACACCCTATTTAAACACATGACAGGCTGTACTAACAGCTTCTGCCCAAAAATATTTATGATGATTATGCTGATTTAGCATGACTTTAGCCATCTCGCTTAGAGTATGATTCTTCTGCTCCACAACACCATTTTGTTGAGGATTTCTAGGACAAGAAAACTCGTGGCAATATCCAATATCATCACAAAACTTTTTGAAATAACCATTTACTAACTTGCCACCATGATTACCTCGGATTCGAGTAATCTTGATGCCTTTTTTGTTTTGCACCTTTTTGCAAAATATTTAAAATTTAAAAATGGCATCCCTTTTGTTTGATAAAATGAAAATCCAAGTATAGCAAGAGAAGTCATCGACTATAACAAAAGTGTAGAGTTTACCGCCAGGACTAGCGACTCTACTAGGACCAAATAAATAGATAGTAATCTACTACAAAGGTTTAGAAGTACTTACAGCGTTGATGGATTTAAAAGAAGACCTAGTTGCTTTATTCTTTTCACAATCGGTACATACCATATCTCTCTTGAATGTAATCTCTAGGAGTCCTTTTACCTGCTTTTTGATGCACAGTTTTAAGATAGTGTCCATATTTGCATGTCCTAGCCTCATGTGCCATAGCCAGCTTTTATCTTGATTGGCTACTAGGCACTTTTCTTTATTGTTAGTACATTCTAGAAAGAAAACATAAATATTATCTTCCATGATCCCTTCATATATGAGATTCCCGGTAGACATTTCATAGGTAGAACACTTGTCTTTTACAAAGTTGATGCCATAACTATTATCTGCCAAGTGACTTATGCTTAATAAGTTATGTTTCAACTCTGTGACTAGACATACGTCTTTTATTTCAGGATAGGGACACATACCAACAGTGTCGTTACCAATAATATCACCTCTCAGATTGTTGTCGAAGGAAACATTTTCTTTCTTCATCGATACTGTAGCTCCTTCCCATGACAAAAGTTATACGAACTTTTTGTATTCAAGCATATAAATAGTACAAAAAAGACTCCTATATTGGAGGTTTAAGTACATAAATTTCTAAGGAAGTATAACGGTAGAGATCGAGCACAACAGTGGCTCCTTTACTCCGTTGATGATCTGACGATGACTTGAACTTGCTCTGATTTTTTGATGCTCGAGAGTGGTACTAGAGGTTGTTAATTAGGAAGATGTCGACCGTTTTAATGAAGGAAAACACTTTCTATTTATAGGCCCGCACATATACAATATGCATAGGGTTTTTTGGGCGCGCAGAAGCATTGCACATGGAGATATAAGAGATTCTGTTGTAATGTACAGTGAGGGCTACTGCTGAGCTGACACGTAGCGGACGTTGAGATTCTCTTCTATTAAGATCTTGAGTGGTTATCAACATAACCGAATAAATGACACATGGCGTACGTTTATTTCTTGATAATCTTGAACGGATGAAGCTGAGTGGGGTTTGCTCCTATCCATAGAGCTAGATTTTGTCCCCATCTTAGGGGTAGCAATTTAAACAAACCGATTGGATATTGCCCTTGTTAACAGAACCAAACTTCGTTCTTATCTTAGGAGCGACGGTTTTAAACAAACTAATTGTATATTGCACATATCAATAGAACCAAACACCATTCTTATCTTAGGAGCGGCGGGATAAACAAGCCAATTGGGCCAAACTTTGTTCTTATCTTAGAAGCGACGATTTAAACAAACCAATTAGATCATATTTGAAAAGATATAGATGCCAAACTGGCCACGTGGAATAATTCTACCTCATAGAATTATGCGTCTATATGAGCTGCGCTTCTGGTGAGGTTTCGATGTTACTACGCTTTCGGGCGACGAGGAGACTTATGTTTCAAATGCAATGGAGTCACTACACTTTTGGGCAACGAGGAGACTGTTTTTTGAAGGCAACAGAATCAATGTGCTTTTGGGCGACGAGGAGACAATGTTTTGAAGGCCACGGAGTCACTGTGCTGTTAGGCGATGAAGAGACTGCTTTTCGAAGGCAACGGAGTCACTGCACTTTTGGGCGACGAGGAGACTATTTTTCGAAGGCCATGAAGTCGTTGCGCTTTTAGGCGATGAAGACAATGCTGTGTGGATTTGTGAAACCATGGAGTTACTGTGCTTTTGGGCGACAAGGAGACTGTTGTGGGGATTTATGATGCCACTGAGCTTTTACAAGGCGACGAAAGACTTCTGGGAGCTTTGTAAAGCCATTGCGCTTTTTACGAAGCGACGAAGGACTTCTAAGAGCTTGCATTTTAGTGACTTTTTTGAGTAGCCGAGTCAATGTGTCTTTAGTTGTCGCCATTTTTTTAGGGATTTTCAAGAAGTCTTGGCATAGGATTCAATCAAATGAACCTATTAAATAGGATCCATTGCGCTGAGTCCTAGGTTCATCCCATTAATTCGGGGTCATTGACCGATTGACAGGTAGCGTGTGAGTTGGACCTTACACAGCTTATATAAAGGGAAGCTTTTCTCAGGAGTCATGTGCATTGTCTCTTAGCATTCCCACTTTTTTGCTCGATCTCGACTTAGCTTCGAACAGCCATTGGCCTTGCACAAGCCGACTGTTAGTTGTAGATCTCTTCGTTCAAAGAAGCTGTGACCTTGTAGAAGAACAACTACAGTGTTTCGAGATGCACTTGAGCCTTTGGAGTAAGGGGTTCGAACCTGAACAACATCTTGGAGGTCAAGGTTCAAGCTATTGGATTTGGATTGATTGCCAACCCGAAGAGCCTTAGGCTTCTCTCTGCCCTACTCAATAACGGATGTGCACTTTTGTTAGGCTGGAAGGGCCTCAGGCGATGCTGTTAACTTCATGCAGGAGCTACGTTCTTGCTCGGGCCAATAGCTGCTTCATTAGCCATATTGGAGTTCCTCCACGTCAGATTAGGAAGTGGCTCGCTCTGACCAAGAGGTGATTCGCTCTGACATTGCTTCGCTTTTGGCGACTGCACGCTTCTGATGATTGCACATTTGTAGACTTTAGGTGTTTAGTCTTTATATGTAATCATGAAGAATCTATAATAGATCTTTGTAGACATGATTTTTGATAAAGGACTTCTTTTTATGCACTGATTCTCTTGTGATTCTGAGTAATGAGCACAACAACTTTGGTATTTATGTGCTTCTGTGTATTGCGCTTTTGTAGATGCTGTACTTTTTTCATGATTCTACAAGACCCCTTCAAAGTTTTTGAACTTGAACAAGTTCGGAACACTTTGAACAGAAGTATGAAATGACACATGGCTTTGAAAAGTGTACATCACGCTTGTTGACAAGATGTCGTCAGGCTTAGCCTTCAGCATTAAATGCCTTGAGCCGTGATAACTCCTCGTTTTTGGAAAACAACCATCATGATCTCGATTTTAATTCCCACGACGTTCGAAGAGTTTTTTTTTAATACAAAGGGTTTTGTTTTTATCTTTTGATTGGCCCCATCCTATAAGTAAGGGGTTGCTCAGAGAAAACACTTTTCTGCCTTCTGCCTTCTGCCTTCTCTTCCAACCGAAGCTTTTGTCAGAGTTTTCTTCTTCCTCCCAAAACCCTAACTTTCCCGCCATGGCTCCTAAGAGATCGAGAGTTCCTAAAGCTCATCGAGCAGATTCGTTGAGCATAAAGAAGGCCAGAGGAAAACGGTTGGCTTTACAGGATTGTCGGTCGTTGACGCTACATTCTATATCTGATTCTTATCACAAAAAAGATAGAATGTATGGCTCACAAACTGGGGGCGATTATCATGGATAATCCTTCTAGGAACTTCAAAGCGGTATATGACATAATGCATAACAAAGCTGATAATATTCGAGGTTTTCACCTCGGCCTGTGGTACTGCTTCTGTCCACTTGGAAAAGTAGTCGGTGATGGCGAGGATGAACCGGCGTCCTTTGGAGGACATAGGGCTGATCGGCCCGATGATGTCCGTTCCCCATGCTTCAAATGGCCAGGCAGCCGTAGTGGGATGTAGAAACTCAAAAGGTTGGTGGATGAAGTCAGCATGCAACTGACATACACGATACTTCTTAGCATAATTCATGACGTCTGTCATCGTGGTGGGCTAGTAGTAGACCATGCGATGTAGTCGGTCCTGCTACATAGGACCAGGTTGGTGAGCTCTACAGGTACCATCATGTGCCTTCCAGAGTGCTTCTTGTGCTTCAGCTTTAGAGAAACACCAAAGAAGAAGTACATCATGTGAACGACGATACATCATTTTGGTAGCAGTATCATAGAAGAACCGAAGTGAGCACCTCTTGATAGAAGTAGCTTCCTTCGAGTCTTCGGATAGGATTCCGAAGACCGCATAGTCTATAAACGGGAATCGCCAGTCCCGAACATCAACATTAGTGTCTGTTTGTACAGAGTAACTTAGAAACACATGTAGATTATTTTTTGGGCAAACTAGCTCCCGACCCATCACTGTGACAGAGTAATGGGTTCCAACAGGAGCTTCGAAGGAAGCGGTGAGGCCGACAAGGGCATCGGCCTCCAGTTTTGCAATCGAGGTACATATTCTATAAAGAACCCTGTAAAGGTAGAGATGATGTCGATTGTCGCCTGATGATAAGGGACTAGATCTTCATGTCGAACCTCATATTGTCCTCAAACCTGATTGATAATCAGTTTTGAGTTTACGTAGGCCTCGAGGTAGTCGACCTCCAACTGTTTAGCGAGCTGGAGCCCGATGTTGAGAGCGTTATACTTAGCAACATTATTGGTGTATGACTCCATCAGAGAATATGTACGGTGGATGACCATCAGAGAATATGTACGGTGGATGACCATACCGTTAGTAGTGATGAGGAACACTCCGACCGCTGTGATGATTTTGCCCTTGGGTCCTATTCTTGAAGCACCATCAAAGAACATCCATCGGACGGGATTGTTTGAGACCACGTCCGACTCTAAGACCACGTTAGGGTTGCTATCGTAGAGCTTCGATGTTTCCAGTACAGGATGTGCCGCCAGGAAATCGGCAACGCTTGCCCTTTAATTACCTTTTGTGGATCGAACACCATGTCATAAGGAGTCAAAAGGATTGCCCATGTGTCTAACCACGAGTTTAGCGCCCCTGGTTTAGTCATGAGGACTATGAGTGATTGACTTGGGAGATGACGTGAATTGTTTGTCCAACCACATAATGGCACATCTTTTGAATGGAGAAGACTAGAACGAGGCACTCCTTCTCCACAGGATTATACCGATGCTCAGCATCAATCATGGTCCTGCTAAGAAAGTAGATTGCACGTTCGTGGCCTTCATGGCTTCTCTGGGCTAGCAAAGCACCGAGAGAGTGGTCCTTGGCTTGGACGTATAACAAAAATGGTCTTCCCATGACTAGTACTACCAGGACTGGTAGGCTGGTATGATATTTCTTGATGTCATCGAATACGTGTTGACACTCTTTAGTCCAGGCATAAGAAGCCCCTTTCTTTATCAGTTTAGTGAAGGGTTGGCATCGTCCAGAGAGATTTGCTATGAATCTTCTGATGTATGCCAATCATCCTTATAGCCCTCGAAGCTCACGGAGAATCTTCGGGGGAGCCATGTCCAGGATGGCTTTAGTCTTTTCAGGGTCGATGTGAATACCCTTAGCTGTGACGATAAAGCCCAAGAACTTGCCGTTGGAAACCTCCAGAAAAGACTTGCTTGGATTCATCTTAAGGTCATCTGTTCGCATCAAATCAAATACAGTCCTTAAGTCGTCTAAATGGCTGGATTTCTTTTGGCTCTTAACGGTAATGTCATCAACATAACATTCTACTATTTTTCGGAGGTATTTGTAGAATATGGTGCTCATAGCCCGCTGGTATGTTGCTCCTGCATTCTTTAAACCAAAAGGCATCACTATATAATAGTAGTTTCCTATTGGAGTCCGGAATAAAGTGTGCTTTTTGCCCTCCAAAAATATTTTGATCTGGTTATAGCCTGAGAACCTATCCATAAAGGACATACACTCGAAACTGCAAGTATTATCGATCATCACGTCAGTGATCAGGAGGGAAAACTCATCTTTTGGACAGGCCAGTTGAGATCCCTAAAGTCTATGCAGACTCAAATCTTTCTATTCTTCTTAGTGACTTGGACTATGTTGGCCACCCAATCGAAATGGTGATCCTCTCGAATGAAGCCACTGTATATGAGTTTGTCAACTTCTTTCTCGATAGTATCCATGATATTGGGATGAAAGCGATGCTTTTGCTGTTTGACAGGTTTATCATTGGGTAGGATGTTGAGTCGATGATTTATGACTTGTGGGTCTAACCCCGACATGCTTTCATATCTCCAAGCAAAGACAACGATGTACTCTCGGATAAGTTGTATCAGATATTCTCTGTCTTCTTCAGTCAAGCTTTTGCTAATGATGATGGGTTTAGGGGAAGCCTCATCTCCTATCTCGACTTGGACAGCTTCGTCTTCGGTGGGAGCTTGTCGCTGTTCGAAATGCCACTCCCATTAGGATCCTAGGCGTTGAGCATAGGGTTCATCCTTAAAGAATTCGAGCATCTGGACTTCATCCTCGACTGGGGGATCTGCAGAGACCATGTTGACTGATAGTACCTTCTTGAGGGCCTGGCCGATACTGGTATCAGAGTCCCAGGTTGAGGAATCAGAAGAGTGAGAGTGCATCATAACTTTCGGCTCCGAACTCTCCAAAGTTGTTATGGGTGTAACATAACCCAACCCTCGATGAATGCGCTGGTAGTAATTTTAAGCCTTTCTTTTAGGAGCATGAAGTTATCAGGGAAGGCGTCGGCCTTTGTTATAATTTAGTCCTCTATTACTGGTCAAGTCGTAGCCCATCTTCTGGATAAGGTGCTTGGCTTGAGATGTGTAACGGTAGAGCTGCATCTTGCCGTTATCGGGTTTTGCTTCTGCAAGAGTCATTCATTGAGGATGCTCTAATCGACCGAAGATGATGGGTTCCTCATCTTTTTTTTTTGCTGGAACCAGGAAGTAAGCATCTTGGGAAGAGACAACTCGGCTTTCCAAATTAGTGGTTCTCACTTGAGTTTACAACATATACATGGCATTGTCTAAGAAATATATAGTGTTCCAGTGTTCACAAGAGTAATTCGAAGACAACTTTCTATTAATGAAATGTGAAACCTTATCCCGAGGGATTACATCATCTGAAGAATGTGCCTCAATTTTGGTGCCTATGTAGTCTCCTAACTCCTTATCAGTAAGGACGGGGGCTACCATGGAAGAAGGTAGATGTGGTCTCCACTTCAGTTTGACTACCAAGGGTATTGGAGCCGAAGATTCTTGCAACTTTGAGGCTGCCTTCGGGACCTTTCGGAGGAGTTTTATTCAAATGGGCTCATGGCTGGCAGTTGAAGCTGTCGCGGACGAGTAAGCGGGTGCCTTTCCTCGAAGTTTGATGATAAGAGGTGCTGGTGTCTGAGGAGGCTTCCCTTTTAGTTGAACCCTCAAAGGCTCTTCAACAACAACTATGCTTTTTGATGCCATTTCTGCCTCATTGATGGCATCATTAGCGTCATCATCCCAGGGGACGGACTTGTACAAGTCAGCATCAATACAATATGCTTCAAAACCTCAGAATGGGTCGATGTCAGCGAACTCAGTCTTGATAGTCCCGTCGCTGGCCACATACTTTATGTATTAATGAAGAGTGGAGGGTACGATCATGTATTCGTGGATCCATGGCCGACCTAACAGTATGTTATAGTTTATATCAGCATGAATGACATAGCAAGTCACATCCATCTGGAGATCGCCTATTTGACATTTTAGATGTATTTTGTCGAAGGGCTCACTCTTTTCTGCATTGAAACCGCTGATTGTAGTGTTTAACGTGGTCAGGCGATACATCGGAATTCCTAAGGTTTGGAGTAAACTTCTAAGAATTATGCTGAAAGAGGAACCATGGTCGATGTGGATACGATCGACCCTGATGGCGCCAATATACCCTGTATAGTACAGGGGTCTATTGTGTCGGTTGTTCTTTAGTAGCATATCCTGTTGAGTTAAGGTAATTTTGGGAATCACCTCGACGATACTATGGCAATACAGGCAAGCGACATGATCCTCCTTGGGTGGTTGCACCTAGGTGAGGAAGGAATCAGCGTTCTGCAAAGCCTCGCTGAGGACGTCTCGAGTCTCTTTGGAGAGATGAAGGAGCTCGAAGAGTGATAGCCTGGCCGAGGTATTGGCAAGCTATGCCAGTATATCAAAATTGTAAGGCATGATCGGCCCCACTGTCGAGTCTTTCCTTAGCAGTTGGTCGAAGCGGACCTCTTTCTGCTTCTGCTTGTCTACTGCAGGAGATTAGGATGGGCCTGCTTCTGACGCATCGAGTGCAGTGTGTCACGCCCCAGAACCAGAATACTGGAGAGCGGGGGCAGACATAGCCAGCTACGTATAACGGAATGGAATCCACACCGCTATACGGTCACGGCTGTCTAGATATGTGAGGGTTTCACTACAATCCATCAGTCTCTTAAGGTCATCAAATAGCCTATTGTCTCAATCTCAACCAACTAATAATAATTACAAGATATCAGACCACCAAATACACAATAGTAAGGCATCCCATACATTATATATCCGGAATGATCATGAAGCTAGTCGTTACAAAATGTGAGGACTAGCAAGAGTTCAGTCATACATGATCAACCCCCGGGGCTTGTCAATCATGTTACAGCCCGTAGGCAGACAGTAAGTAAGTACAATCGAGCTAACACTTGCTCGTCGGCTAAACGCCTCAAAAGAATAATGTATAATATTACAGTGAGAGAACAAAAGAAACCCACTCGATGCCCTGGTTACGCCTGGTGACCACCATCGGGCTGGAAAGCAGGGAGATCCTTTGGTGCTGCTCCGGTATCTGGCCATACAAAACCAGCTGGGTCAGACCCCAGAAAGAGCAAGTGCCACAAAGGAGGCTTCACTTAAGAACTAAAACCAACAAATTATTATCATTCAATATATAAGAAAACAACAATAAGTAACATAGATTGAGGTTTGTGCACTACCAATGCACTTATCCCAATCAGAGAAAATAATTAAGTGAGGCATCATTGACATAAAAGAACTGGAGAATCATGCTAAATAAAATATAGCTGGACAATATATGAAGAAAAAATGAAGGTACTATTCCGGAAGCCAGGTTACAATCCTTAAACCAAATAAGGACCGAGATTGTAACCCTTCGCCTGAACAGAACTTAGTCTCTGATCATTTATTGCTAAAGGTGCCAATCATTAAGGTAAAAAGGAGAGAGTACAATGATAAAAGTGACAATGAAGAGTGCAATACGCTAGAGTGACAATAGAGTACAATCGTTATAGTAACAATCTGGAGTGACAATCATTATAGTAACAATCTGGAGTGACAATCATTCAATCATTCTGGTACAATCTTGCAATCAATCAATTCTAGACAATACTATACTGGACTAGACTCCATCCAAGCAATCACGGCCAATCATTGCCTACGGCTTTCTACATTAACTAACTAAGGTTATCACAATCCTAGTTACTAGCAAGATGCAATGAGATGCTCCAAGTAGTCACAGGCCCTGCAGCTATCCAGGTTATCCAGGCAATCATTATAGTGACAATTTAGAGAGTTCAATGCATAGAGTAACAATAGAGTTCAATCATTTAAGTGACAATGGCAGGTGCCCCACATAACAGTGGGCTGGAAATGTGCCCTACTCGACGGCAGGCTACAAATCTAAACATTTGCGGCCGGGATAACGGGATCGCCTGTAACTGGGGAACATCTCTACATGTCTAATGAATTATACTAGTCATTAACCTTAGTCCATTTCAGTAGGTACTCCTGATCGTGGTACTCAGGAGTCCCCTCCTAGACATGATGCAAGACAGGACTGGATTATTTGTACAAGCACAATCGCCCACGGTGTCATGATTAATTAAACAGGTCATGTCATGTCAGGTAGCCGTCGCAACAGCTGTTCGAGATAATCATGTCAGGTTATCATGCCAAGTGTACTTTGTCAGGAGTGCGCCACGGCGGGCCACTATCATGTCATGTCAGGTTATTATGTCAGGAGTGCACCACTACGGGTCACTATCACGTCATGCTCAATTATCAATTCCAAACATATCAAGTGAATTCATGATTTTCAAGTTCAGGACAAAGGCGTAAGGATATAAAATGGACGTTAAACATCTAATAAAATATCAATATATAAGGCTATAGAAGATCCAGGGTAATCAGGCTACGCTCAGGTCAAGCTACGCTCAGGTCAGCGTACGCTCAGGCCAAGCTACGCTCAGGCCAAGCTACGCTCAGGTCAGCATACGCTCAGATCGGCATACGCTCAGGTCAGCATATGCTCAGTCAACATACGCTCAGGTCGGCATACGCTCAGTCAGCATACGCTCAGGTCGGCATATGCTCAGTCAGCATACGCTCAGGTCAGCGTATAAGGTCCATACGACTCCTTGTCACCCAAGTCAGCGTATGCAAGACATACGCTTCCAAAAGGCAGCGTATGAGGTCCATACGACTCCTTGTCAAGGCAGCGTATGCAAGACATACGCTTCCAAAAGGCAGCGTATGCAAGACTGCGCTGCGCTAAAGAGCACGCACAACTCAGTGCCGCAAGCTAAAAAGCTCGCGCACTGCTCACTGTCTTCTCCAAAACAGCAAGAACTCCATGGTTGAACCCAAAGCTTCAAAAGTCCATAACTTGGTCAAAATAAGTCCAAATCCAACTTTTCAAAGGTCAAAATTGGGTAGAATAAAATTCTCTACAACATGGAACCATCAAAACTTGAAAACAAAGAAGTTTGATAGATCAAAACCACCAAAATCTGAAAATAACTAAATTCTAGATCTACAAAAATTAAAGCCTCAAAATAGAAAATAACAAGTTCTAATGTGTCTTAGAAACATGAGGAGAAGCTAATAGAACAATAAAAATGAGCTCTCTTGTGGAAGCAAGTTGCACTTGCCTAGACCTCTCTCTTCTCTCTTTGGTAGGTGAAGGGAGTAAATGAGGAAGAAGAAGATGAATAATAAAGAGAGAAAATAAAGAGGGCTAATAAATATGAGTGGTGGTGGTAGGTAGGGGGTTCACCCCTTGGTTCATGATGAACCAAGAGCATTCCCAAACCGAACCAAGCCACCCCAAACCATGAATAAACCAAGCCCAGATAAACCAATGAACCATTAAAACCAATTAAACTATCAATGCAAATAAAACCAAACCAATGCAAAATAAACCAAGATAACTAACCATGAATAAATAAAATATGGGTCCAAAACACGTATAAGTACACTAAATACGTATCACAAATTTGGGACATTACACAGTGGTAGCAACAGCCGAAGGTATTTCTTCCTCTGAAGCTTGGCGGTCCTCTTACTGGTGAGCCGAGCGAGTGGTAACCAGATCGTCATCAGTCGAGGTAGAAATTATACGACATAACCTGATCTTCTTACCCTTTTGCAAGGGGTATTAAGTGGAGTGCCATACCTGTGATGAGATTAGAATGGATCCACATGATTTCACCTTATGGCATTGTAAGCAGAATGAGGCCTTTAATATTATCGTAGGCCGATGGAAGGTTGAGCACTTCCATTGTCGCCCTTAGGATGGGCACAACACCGTCTCGAGTCTCTATTTTCGGGAAGCTTCCAGATTGGAGAGTCACTATATTGGTCGTGACTGTCATATGCTCATAGTTGAGTGAGATGACCTTAGCATCAATGAGGTGTTGGATCTACTTCTTCAACACGTAGCAGTCGCGTGTTGAATGGTGAACATACTGATGGTAGTGACAGTACTTTGGATTGTCCACCTTTCCCACTTTGTAAGGACGCTTAGGAGGCGGGAGTTGAAGCTTGCCACTATTCATCAATATATCAAAGTGTTCTAGTGTATCTTTGTCGTTAAAGGAATATGTTTCCTTCGGCTTTGGTGCTTCTGTCGGCTTGGGGTTTGTTGACGCTAAACCTTTGGAGATGTTGACGGTCATGGCTTGCTTCCCCTTTTTGACCTTATGGACAAGGTTATTGCTAGATGAGTATTTTCCTTTGTCTTTGAACGAGGGAAAACTCAGTCCCAACAATTGTGCATCCCGAGCTACTCTTTCAGCTACATCTGTCTCGGTAATAAAAGGCGTCCATTCTATACATGGAGCACTGTGCCACAATCTGATTGTGGGGAGCATGTTCTTGCGATACGAATCTATGAGCATGGGCTCAGGTATACCAGATAGTAGCCTCAGAGCTGTCTGGCGGAAGTGCTCAATGTAAGCGCGTACCGGTTCCTTCTCCTTCTGGGCGATGTCCATAAGAGTGGACATCGTCATGTCCATTCCTCCTTCGTAGAACCGAGCGAGGAAGATACGCTTCAAATTGTCAAACAATGAGATGCAATTGTCAGGGAGGTTGCAAAACCATTCGTAGGCTACCCTCTGTAATGTTCCTATAAATATATTTGTAAGTAGAGCATCGTCTTTTAGTAGATGTCCTATTATCGAGACAAAATACCTTAAGTATCGACGAGGAGACTCCTTTGCATCGAATAGTACAAATATATGTGGCTTATATTTGGGAGGATATATCACATATCCTATTCAGAGGGATATGTTTGCCTGATCCCCATCTTCTGGAGTGATTCTTTTTTTTTCGGGCATCAAAGTTAGCGTACAACTCTTTGAGAGCCAGCTGCATATCGTTTGACATTGTGGGTCCAGTCATTGACGGAGTAGACAAATGCGGTAGTGCATGGTCTACGATGGCAGTTGGCGTATGAGAAGGTGCATTGGACTATGCATTCATTCCCGGGTCTTGATTTGCTAGAGTAGAAGCACTGGATGTCAATTTTCTTTGATCTCTAGGACCACAGAAGTCAAGGCCTACATAGTCTCGTTTAACATATTCAGGCCCGTCTCCAAGACCTTTATACGCTTTTGATGGTTAGAACCTTCGCTGCCTCCCACTCCATTACCTTCGGCCATGAAAATGGACATCTAATGTGGAGAGATAGAGGAGACCGTGGATCTTTCACTTTCTGGTTCAGACACCTGAGTCTCATCGTCCTGAGGGTAAACAGGTAGGTTGCGATCATCCTTCGACTCGATGTAGTTGCTACCCCCACTTTGTTGGTCGCTTGTGCCAACAAAGACATCTATGTCAGTTCCATACAATCCTTCAGGTTGGAACGAGAGATTGTCATGAATGGCGGAGGGATGGCTACCCCCATCTTGTGACATCAAGTTGGTCTAAGTGCAGGTGTATTGGAACACACCCATGCTGGGTACTATCGGCTTGTTGCCTCCATGTCGGCCCTTAGATTTGTTGGCCGAGGCGAAACAGTTCTTGGAAAGCTTTTTGAGAAAGGGAGAACCTTGTGCCGCATTGCAAGAAGCAACAAGGAGTTCATCTTCGTCTTCACTCGACGACCCTTCGTCGAGCCTTTGGTGGACAAATGTTGTCGATTGAAGTCATTGGAAGATGGACTGCCTCTTCGGTGGTGTTTGCCATAAAATATAAAAGAGCAGAACAATTATCGGAGGACTGGACTTTTACTTCACAATACAAACTTGCTTGTACAAAGAAAGCCTAGGGACGAAAACCTAGGTACAGCAATCTAAGTACAATTGTTTATTTTAGATTCTGGAGGGTGACGGTAGAGGCTCGGGAAAGCGACGGCAGCTCTGCCTTACTTCTTGGACGATCGGGTGCAGCCTTGGCTCTGTGGAATAACTGCTTGGCGTTGATGAAGAAATGCTCTCTCTTCAGGCTCTCTGGCTCTCTATGTCTCTCTCTGTATATCTCTCTCTGTCTTTATGTATGTCTCTATGTCTTCGTATATGTCTCTCCTTGCAAGGGAATGGCACCTTGCTATTTATAAGAGTGGGAGGGCTCATTAGGGTTTACAATGATTGTCTATTCTTGAAAGTCGGCGGCTAAGGATCATTGGATCTGGGCCGTTCATCGAGTTTTGAGTAATAAATATGATTGCATCAAATCTTTTGTGGGTAATTAATGCTGATTGACATAAATCCTCTTGATTTGTCATGCCAACCTCGGATTCCTCGACACGTGTCTTTAATTGGCTTATTTGCAAATAATCTAATTTGATCCCAATATTTTATTGGGATTTGTTGAGGGATTTCTATCAATCTGATGCCATGTGCCCTGCTATCATGCCACGTGTCATAATAGTAGAAATCTGAGTCGCAGAAAAGTTGCTCCTTATTGGGCCGCATAAGGCTGGCCACGTGTCAAGGCTGTCCAAGAGTGGCCCCCTTGAACATTTGGACCGTATGGTAATAATTTGAGCCGCATGAGTGTGGATGACCGCATGAGTGAACCGCATGGAGATAGTCCTCGCAAGCCGCATGGGGATGGTCTTCGTGAGCCGCATGGAGCTAGTCTTCGTGAGCCGCATGGGTCTAGTCTTCGTGAGCCGCACGGGGCTAATCTTCGTGAGCCGTATGGGGGAGCCTCCGCTTGGGCCACATGGGAGAGTCTCCGATTGGGCCGAATGGGGGAGTCTCCGCTTGGGCCGTATACGACTGTCCACGTGTCAAGGCCGCATGGCAGTTTCTGACTCTCGAGGGATCGTGTCAGAGATTTTCTTCGCTTCCCAAGGAGTCCGTCATTATGAGGGAGTCATAATAATATCTTTGTGTCAGAACTGTCACCTTGTCAGAGTTGTCAGCCGTCAAAGCATTTAATACAGTAAAGGACGAACAGAAGGGCTGTTTGCAGGTCACGTGGCTCCTCTCTGAGCCGCATAGAGCTTGTTTGAGCCGCATAGACGCTCGAGCCGCATGAATACTTGAGCCGCATGAACTCTCTGAGCCACATGGGGCTCTCTGGCCGTATGGATCTTTCTTTATTCTTTTCCATGCTTCTACAAGACCTCCTTCAAAGTTTTTAATTTATAAAATTGAAATACTTTGAGTAAGAAGCATGGCCATGTATAAATTCTCCTGGTCGCATATGATGTCCTGGCCGCATGGATGTCTCGGCCGCATGGATGTCTCAGCCGTATTGAGTCAATCAGCCGCAGGGACTTTCGGGCCGCATAGCTCCTTGCCACGTGTACCTGCCACGTACGAAGATCTTTTGCATTAAACGCTGTTGATCTGCTGTCAGTTTTAAGGCTACTTTTCGGAAAAGGATCTCAGGAGTTTGGCCTTTATTTTAGGCGGCTCGCCTCGATAACCGAAGGGTCGGTACACGAGAATCGAAATGCCCTGCTTTTGTTTATAAATAAGAAGGAATTTAGTGGGAGGGATTTCTTTACTTTCTCTTTCGTCCCCAACTCTTGCAGTCTCCACTTTCTTTCTTTCTCTGACCATCGAAAATGGCCCCCAAGTCTTCCAAGGTAGCCTCTGCTGCTGCAAAAGGCAAAAAAATAGCTTCCTCATTGGCCGCCGTGCCCGAAGTACACCCTGATGTTCATCCTGCTTTCAAGGGTAAGAAATGGATTTGAATACTTTGAACCCCCAAGGACCCGTGGCTCTGTTGCATAACATATGCACAAGCATTCATCCTTCGTTTTATTGAACCGCCCAAGCTCGACCATGATGGAGCCGCATATGTTGTATGGGCCGCATGACCCTCTCATATTCGAGCCGCATAGGGCATCCCCTATGTTTGAGCCGCATTTGAGAAAGATTTGAGCCGCAGGAGTGCGCATGGAACCTCCTTTGAGTGGAACCGCATATATTCCTGACAAACTGACCCACATAGAATTTTGCTGAGTCGCACCGCATAAACTCCTCTGCGAGATAGAATCGCATAAGTTTTAATCTGAGCCGCATAAGCTATCGAATCAGTGTCACATGGAACACCCAACTGAATTGGGCCGCATGAAGCTGTGTTGACCCGAGCCGCATAGGCTCTATTAAAGCCGTGCCACATGAAATCCAGCTGAATTGGGCCGTATAAGGCTTCGTCGATCTGAGCCGCATAGGCTCATAGAAACTTCCTTTTTTGAGAAACTTTAAGTGGTTTCGTTTTAACCTATCTTTTAATCCTGTTTCTTTTGTCCTTTTCCAGAGAACCTCCCAACCGACCCGGCCGGAGAGCTTCTGTTGGGTTCAGCTCAGTTTGCCGTGGGTGTGCGGCTTGACAGCCTAATTCGACATATGACAGATCAACTTTCCCGTAATGAGCCTTTGGAGACGGTGGCTGCTATCAATAACCAGCCTTTCCATTTTCTTTGCACCATGATGAATTCGGGGAAACTGGACGGAGAATATCTGAAACCAGCTTTTCTCTTTGGAGATGCTTTATCCATAAAGAACTCCCGAATGCTATACGTTTCTGAGAACTGGGACTTCACTGTGGACGGGGTGGATATCCAAGTTCCCGAGATGGAGCAGCATTTTCCCCTCTCGTAGTTTAATATGGTGTCATTGAGCAGAAAAATGGCGGGCTCTCTAACTCCAACTCAACAGGGGATATTCGTGGGTAACATCCACTATAATATGAGCATTAGGTCAGCATGTGCAAGTAGGGAGTCAGTCAGCCGGACTGTGATGGGGCTGATTTCCGGTACTATTATAAACGTGTCTGGTCCCAACTTCACTTTTACTCGAGCTGATACTTTCCTGAATCAGCTCGCTCGCAAGGGGTCTTATCCTGTGGGCAGGTTGTCGCTGCTGAATTGGATAAACCCCATTCCTACATGGGCCAATCTTTCTTCATAGATCCTGAGGAACTACGAGGAACTCTTTCGGGAGATTGACCTTTACTACGCCATCCGGGGCACCTGTTACGGATTGTCCATTAACAAACCGTTGTTCATGGCCCTTTTGGAGATGTATAGCCGGCGTACGGGGACTTTTTTTGCGCCCGGAGGGGAGCTGGGACTTGCCCTCCATGAAATGTATGCTGTTTCTAAGCTGTCGTGGGGAGGCGAGGCCTTTGAAGTATACACCCCGACGAACGAGGAATTCGATGATCTGGATCGACGATTTCCTGCTTTCGTCGCTGTGTACCGGGAATTGCTGTACCACCATAGCATCTGTCACCAGACTGCTATCAAGAAGAATAATAGTTCAGAAGGGAACGCCCCCATACTACGGCCTGGGTCGCGTATCTTTTCAAATTACGTCCTTCCGGCCGGGTTTTTTCTCGAGGTCCCCAAACTCAGGCGGAGGTAAAGGACCTGATGTTGAATACAAAAAGGTCGAGGTCCACCCGCGATAGATTTGGGAGCCGCACTGACTCCTTCAGTTATTTCTACTACGGTACCCGGCAGATGTTTGAGAAGGCAATCTTGGTCGGGTTCTTGATGGTATGGCTACGAAATTGCGTAGTCTTGGGAGGGGCAGGTTCTACTGAAAGGATCAGCCTCCACTTCATTCTCCCGGCTGTGAAGCTGGTCTTCAAAGTAAGACTGGCCCTTCTTTCGGCTATGGTGTGTAGCATACACCACGGCCTCCGTGCCTTTTCGTCTAAAGTCATTGCTCGCGAGACGACGCTGGATTTTGAGCGGATAGAGCTACCATACCACTATCTCATGGGGTGGTTATTGATGCATTACCGGTCATTGATGAGGCCCGAAACAGAGGATGATGTTACTGCGGATGACGCCTTCCTTTTCCGATACCGTCATCAATCTTGGGAGTATAACACCATGCCGGCTTGTCGGAGGGTGTTGGCGAGAGTTGACGGGCCCGACTTCTTTGTGTCTATTCCTCAGTTTATCCCTAGACAAGTGAGGGGGTACACGTTGATGGCATTGAACCTCCCCAGCTCTTATCTGAGAAGATGCTTCTATGGCTGCACAACATTCGCCCCGCGTACCTAGTATATCGTTACCGAAATAACGTATACTTGGATCCTTATTTGCCTAGCAAGTTTTCTCGTCAATTCGGATATAGTCAGCTGTTCCTTGACTGCCCCAGTACTTGCCTGGGCTTCGAGGGCAGTATCCTTGACGGCATCCGGGCGTGGCATTATTACAATGCTGTTCATACCCGGACTAGCTTCTCGGTCCCTAATGCTAATACGCAAGGGGATATTCTGTACATGGTAGCCCTTTATCATGTTGCGGCGAGCAAATCTCCTGTGAACTTTGACATGAACACCAGCTTCATTGTCGGGACTGGCTTGGCAGAGAAGCTCGAGGGTTCTAGGAAGAGAAAGAGAGGGGTGAATAAGGTTCCTGTACCGGACTCAGAGTCCACTACGACGGACGAAGAGGATGACGAGCAGGACGCCGACGACTCGTCGCACTCTTCGGATGAGGAGGTGGGGGACCAGCCTCCTACTGTGTCGAACGAAGAGGTAGAGGATCATCCATCTGCTGTGCCTGGTGCTTCGTGCAAACGAGGCAGGCATCTGTCCGCTGACGATGGCAGGACCTACTCCACAAAGTGGGCTGCGGTAAGACGTCGTAGGCTGTTTATTGATGTTGACGCTGTTTCTGAGGTGATTGAAATTTCAACTGCCTTTTCCTTCTTTTTCTAAGTTATGGCCTAATCATTTTTTTTGCTCTTAATAGGCGTCAGGGGAGTCTGCTTCTCGGGACTCGATTGCTGAGGTCGATCCGGCCTGGTCCACTTTGATCCATGACATGTGTACCGCTATCACTCCTGCTGGGATTCTTCCGGAGGCGGCCGGGGAATCTTACCTTGCTGAGACCTCAACCCATGGGGGCGGGGGCTCTCCTGCACCTATCCCGGAGACAGCTGAATTTCAACAGGATGACACTGACCTGGCTGGCTCCCTTTCAGGGGTGGCTGGGGCAGAAAAACCAGTTGAATTTGAGTTGAAAGTCGCGGGTGGGGAGACCATGCCAGCTTCGAACGAGCCGCAGCCTCCGTGCTCTTCCCCTGGTACGATAAACCAGCTTCTTAACTTGTGAGGAGGCCTATTTGCTCTACCATCCTGTCCTTTGTAGATTAATGATTGTTTTGGACGTGCAGGTCCCACCCCTTTATTGGCGGTGACGGATATTGTCGGGGCGAACTTTACCGGAGGGGATCTGATGGAAGCACGTGTGCCTCCTTCTTTTCCAACCTATACTGAGGGGCCTCCTGCTGGGGCAAGGGACGACGCTTTCCGCGCCCCCCCTCTGCGAATAGGGTTTCGGGAGTTAACCTTTCCGCTCTGCCAAGCATCCAGGCTCTTCGAGCGGCGAAAGAGGAGCTAGCTGCCATTCATACATCTTTTCGCACAGAATTCATTTCCCTGGTGGCAGGGACGGCAAGTTCTGAGGCTACTCCTTCGTTACAACCTGCCACACTCCCTTTGACACCGTCCTCTACAGAAGTTTTGGATGAAGTGTCCTAGGATGTGGTCGACAGTTTCTACCGTCACCTAAAGAGGGGGATTGAGGCAGCTATGGAGAGGGGGACTCCCTTTTCTATCGCCCGTTAATGCGCCGGTGGCCAAATTAATATCCTTAGATCACTTTCCGGTGGGGCGGGGCTAGCGGCACTTCTGGAGCCTAAGCTGTTAGAGGCCGATCGTCTTGTGGCCCAGTTTCGTGTACTGCGGCATGCTGATCTATCAATGGCAATAGATCAAGAGCGTACTTTCCTCACAACTGTGGTAGAGAAGGTGAGGATTGCTCGGGAATTGCTCAAGCCAGCTATATTGAAGGATCGCCGGGATCTGACTGAGTTGTACGATCAATGGAGCCGTCGTACTGAAGATTGCGCGGCTCGGAAAGCGACTGCCTTCCGTGGGGTAACTGACACCCGGGAGCAGATTCTCGAGCTCCAGAGAAAGCTGGCCTTCCTGGAGTCCGAGCTCGAAGCTGCTCGTACTGAGAAAGGGTTTGCTATTCAGGAGGCTGACAAATTTAGTAGAGCTTCTGCCAATCTGAAACTTGCTTTGAAGAAGATGGAAAATGATTGGCAGGCATATATATACTTGAATGATGTGGAGCAGTTGTCCCAGGCGGCCGAGCGCCGAGCTAGGCAGCGACTTGAGCGAGGGACTACCTTGGTGAGAAACCACCTTTTGGAGTTGTGTAATGCCGAACTATTGTCGGCTTTTTTCTCGTTTTGTTCCTGTTTTCCTTTTCTTTTCTTTTTGAGAAAGACATGGTCCCCACCATATGTAATGATTTTTTCATCTTTCAAATAAAGAGTACTTTCCATTCTACCCTTCCTTTGTATTGCTTATTGGGCCTGTGGTATTGTGGTGATGTTTGCCCCGCATGGAGGACTTGTTTGTGGACCTATTACCCCTGGCATACCTTGGTTTTAGGTACGGATAACAAGTTTGATTGGGGATACCTAGAACAGTTCCACGGCAAGATGGTCGTGGGTGTTCGGGGTATCGGGAGATAGAATGCCATGGAGCAGCTGGGCTCCCGGGGCATGATGAGGAATGGTAGGCCTGTACTAAGAGACTTAGCAAAGGACATTTGTGGGCCTATTATCCTTGGTGTAATCTGACTTAGGATACGGATAATAGGATGAAGGGGAACCAACACACTTACTCAGAGGTAATGAGGACATGGCAAGTACGAGGGTTTTACTGTGGAGTCTTCCTACTCAGAGGTAATGAGGACATGGCAGGAGTGGACTCAACGGAGGATATTTGTGGTCAACAGAGGACATTTGTGGGCCTATTACCCTTGGCATACCCTGGTTCAGGGTACGGATAATAAGACGAGAGGAGACCAACATACTTACTCAGAGGTAATGAGGATATGGTAAGTACGGAGGTTTTACCGTAGAGTCTTCCTACTTAGAGGTAATGAGGACATGGCATGAGCGGACTCAGCAGAGAATATTTGTGGACCTATTATCCTTGGCGTACTCCGGTTGTGGGTACAGATAATAAGTCGAAAGAGAATCATCATACTTACTCAGAGGTAATGAGGACATGGCAAGCATGAAGGTTTCTTCGACGGAGCCTTCCCATTCAGAGGTAATGAGGACATGGCAGGAGTGGGATCAATGAAGGAGGGTACATAGAACGACTTAGAGGTAATGAGGACATGGAAGTTCTATGTAAAGGGGTGATTTGTTTTTGGCGGAAGTGAAACGACTCAGAGGTAATGAGGACATGGCCGTTTTGGAAATTTGTGGATCAGTTACCCTTTTTGTGCGCTGGAAGTACGGGCAGTGGATCATGAGGGAGGATCTCTTCCAAGAAGAAAGTTCAGAGGTATGGTCATACATGACTTACTATCTGAAATAGTGACCGGAATGTGAGTTCAGAGGCACCTGCGGGTACATGACTTGATAATCTGGAATTTAGAAATGTGAGTTCAGCGGCACCAGCGGGTACATGACTCGATAATCTGGAATATTGTGGATGTGAGTTCAGCGGTACCAGCGGGTACATGACTCGATTATCTGGAATATGTTATTTAGACATAATATTTCTTCAGGAACTTGCCGTTGACGGGCAACATGAGCAAGTCTCCATTTTGTTTTGCGAGACGGTAAGCACCGTTGGAGAATACAGCCTCGATGATAAATGGACCTTCCCATTTTCGCTGGAACTTGTCGGCGGTCTTGTGAGTCATGACCATCGGCCTCCGGACAGTCAGAACGAGATCGCCTATTTGGACTGTTCTGATTTTAACCTTCTTGTTGAAGGCTCCAGAGATGCGTGTTGACACAAAGTCACAGTCAACCAAATATTGATAACATTGACTAAATAATACTTGTGATAATTCAATACGACACACGACGATTATATTCTGCTCAAGCCAGACGATAGCTCAGTTGTGCAAATACAAGTCGTTTTCGCGTCTGTACTTTTCTATTTATTGAGTCTAGAATGATTGTAAGCTGAGTTATGCTGGGCTCTTGAGACTCAACCCATAACCTATCCTAAATCCATAAAGCTCCACATCCCAACTTGGCCCATTGGAGCCTTGGACCAATTCTGTGCTCTGGAGACAGAGTTCGGGCCGAACTCTGCCTCCACATAGAGTTCGGGCCGAACTCTGTCCCCTAAAAACCAGCACTCTAATTTTTAGGGTTGGCTGGTTGCTAGTTGTCCAACGGCCAAATTTTTGAAAATTCTTACCAGAATTCTGGCCGAATTCTGCCTGTTAAAAACCTATAAATAGGCCAAGAATTCTCTCATTTTCATTCATCCAATCTTCTCTTCTCTTCTCTTTTAAGCTCAATATAAGCCATACCCTTCTCATCTACTAGCCACAAGTTTCCTAAGTCTCGAGTGCTCAGTATCTCTCAGTTAGGAGTCTTGTGCAAGAGTTCAAGAAGTAGCTTGGAAAATTCCAAGCATCGCCACTGCGATCCATTGTAAGAAGTTGACGTGCTCTTCTGAAGTAAAGGCACGGGGTGTAACTACTATTTCATAAATAGTGGATTTAATCCTGAGCTAGAGTTCTCAAGCCTGGACTAGTCCTCCACGAGGGAAACCAGGTTAAAATCGGCTGTGTTTGCGTATGCTCTCTTACTCCTTATTTATTTTTCGTATTTACTCTGATTAATTTTAGATCGTGAAAGAGTTGAATTTTTATTTGGTTATTATTGCTATAACTCTATTCACCCCCCTCTAGAGTTGCAATCTGTTCTTCAATTAGTATCAGAGCTCTGTTCTCTTTACAAGGACTTACATCCAAGAGCTGATCCATGGCAACCACACAATCCTTGATTTCCAATCACGGTGAAGGACAGTCCACTCATAGGCCTCCCCTATTTGATGGAACTAACTACACGTATTGGAAAACAAGGATGAGTTTTTATCTCAAGTCGCTAGACTTTGACCTGTGGACTATCGTCACTGACGGTTACAAAAAGCCCGCCAGAATAGTTGTCAATGGTGATCTCGTTGAGAAATCACATGACAAATATTCTGACGAGGAGAAGAAACAGGCAAGTCTAGACGCGAGAGCTATTAATGCTTTATTCTGTGCTATAGACAGGAATGAGTTCAACAGGGTATCTACATGCACCACATCCCACGAAGTATGGAAGCTTCTAGAAGTGACGCATGAAGGAACCACCCAAGTCAAGGAATCAAAGATAAGCCGTCTCACTCAAGAATACGAGGCTTTCAAGATGAAGCCAAATGAGACGATCACGCAAATGTTCACAAGATTCCTCGACATCATCAACCCCCTGTCTTCGCTTGGGAAGCAATATTCAAATCACGAAAATATTCGCAAGCTACTTAGGGGGCTACCAAAAGTTTGGAACCCTAAGGTGACAGCCATCATAGAAGGAAATGATCTCACAACCATGACTATGGAGACCTTGATGGGAAAGCTAATGACTCATGAGCTTGACCTCAAGGACTTCGAAGAGCCTGCTCCTAAGGCTAAGGAGATCGCACTCAAAGCTCACCGACGGAGGGCTGAACCCGAAGAGACGGATGACGACAACTCAGAAGATGACGATCAAGCCCTCATGGTTCACAACTTCAAGAGATTCCTTCGCTTCAATCGAAGAAAGAAGGAACCACAAGAAGATGAAGAAGAAGAGCCAACTTGCTACGGTTGTAAGAAGATGGGACACGTCCAAAAAGACTGTCCATTCTTAATGAAGAGCAACGGCTATGAGAAGCCACACAAGAAGATCTCCTCAAAAAAATATGCCAACACAAGCATTTGGCATGAAAGCGAAGCTAGTGACTCCGAGGAAGAAAAGAACTCTCCTCAAGATACGGCTAATGTGTGCCTAATGGCGACGTCCGACAAGGTATCAAACGAAACTCTTGACGACTTCACTTTTGATGAACTTGGCGATGCTTTCACCGATTTACTTAGTGATCATAAAAAGGTCATTGGTAAATACAAACAAGCCAAGGACAAAATCAAAAGTCATGAAGTCAAAATACAAAGACTTTCTCTATTACTTGATAATATTAGAGACACTACACCCACGGATGTCACTGATGAGGTATCTAAGCTTAAAATAAGCTTACATAATGCCGAGGCACGTATTGAGCAACAAACACAAGAAATCACAATACTCAACACGGAGCTTGCAGAAGAAAAGAGCAGACACAAGATTACTATTACTAAGATGCATGGTTTGAATGCTAAGATTACTGAATTGCAAGCTGTCTCTAAGAAACTAGAGACTAAATTAGGAAAACAGGTTGCTCAACCTCAAACCCAATCACATAAGACACACACAAAGCATGACATCACTCATACTAGTCAACCACGTCATCCTCATGCTGCTCATAATCATGCTTACATGTACACACACTTTCACAAAGGACACAAACCACATGCACGTAGAAATAATCATCATATGTCACAAAAACATCATGCTACACATAGATACAATCATCACCATGTTGCACAAAGACACAATCACCATCACTCTACATATAGACAATATCATCATGCCATGCCATATAAACAATATTACCATGCCACTCCACATAGTCATCATCACCATGCTGAATCTACATATCATCACACTTCTCCTCATTATTCTGCCTATAGACATCATCAGCATGCTCCTAATGTAAATAGGAATGCTACATGTACTTATTGAGGTTTACATGGACACATTTCACCATAATATAGAATTAGAAGATTAGTAGATAGAAAGATATATGTATGGTTTCCAAAAACTAACTCTTCAGGACCCTCAAGAACTTGGGTACCAAAGGTCATATCTACTCTTGATGTAGGTGGACCTTTCCTCCTCAACTAAGAGTAAGTGGATTCTCGATAGTGGATGCTTGCGGCATATGATGGGAGATGCACATCTTTTCGCATCACTATCGATGAAGAGAGAAGGATATGTGTCTTTCGGTAATAACCTAAAAGGTTATATTATAGGTAATGGTATTATTGGTTATCCTCCCTCTTCCATAATAAAGGATGTCTGCCTAGTGACCGAGTTAAAGCATAACTTGCTCAGCATCAGTCATCTTGCTGACCATGGTTATGACATTAACTTTGGACAAAACAAATGCCTTATTTATGATAGGTCAATAGGAGACATTGCTTTTGAAGGGGTAAAAGAGAACAATATTTATATTTTCTATTTGTCTATAGATACTAACAATACAGGTAGATGCCTATATGCTCATAAAGATGAACGGTTACTATGGCACCAGCGTCTTGGTCATGCCAATATGGATACTATATCCAGGCTATCAACCAAGAAGCTAGTTAGAGGCTTGCCCGACATCACATTCAAAAAGGATATCGTATGTGCCGAATGTGAGTTGAATAAGGCAATCAAGTCATCTTTTCATTCCATAAACTCTGTAAGCACTACTAGACCCCTGCAACTACTCTATATGGATTTATTTGGCCCTAGTAGAGTAGCCAGTCTTGGTGGAAAACTCTATGTATTTGTTATTGTTGATGACTTTTCAAGATTTACTTGGGTTTTCTTTCTTACTCATAAAAGTGATGCTATTTCAGTTTTTAAGATTTTTGTCAAGAAAGTTCAAAACGAAAAAGGCTACATGATTACTCGAATTCGAAGTGATCATAGAGGCGAGTTCAAAAATTCAGATTTTGAAAAGTTTTGGGATTCAAATGATTTTGATCATGAGTTTTTTTGTCCAAGAACTCCCCAACAAAATGGTGTTGTGGAGCGGAAGAATAGGACTCTTGGCGATATGGCTAGAGTCATGTTGAACAAGTTCTCACTTCCGAAATACTTTTGGGCTGAAGCTGTCAGTACAGCATGCCACATTTTAAATAGGGTACTTATTCGTCCTATTACGAAGAAAACACCCTATGAGCTTTGGTTCGGGAGAACCCCAAATGTTTCTTATTTTAGAGTTTTTGGCGGTAGATGTTTTATCCTTAACACCAAAGACAACTTAGGCAAATTTGATGCGAAAACTGACGATGGTATTTTCCTTGGCTATGCTACCAAGAGTAAGGGATATAGAGTTTTTAACAAACACTCTTTAATTGTGGAAGAGTCTACCAATGTGACTTTTGATGAAGATAACAGTGCAGCAGCTACTCTTGATGATGATGTTGAGCCATCAACGTCTACTCCAATGAACACCACAACCGAAACAAATTCTCTGGAAAGCTTGCCTAAGAAATTCTCTTTCAAGCCATCACATCCAGAAAATTTGGAAATCGGTGAGGTTTCACGTGGAGTAACTACTAGATCATCGTTAAGAGACTCTATTGCTAGCACTGCCTTTATTTCACAAATTGAGCCTAAAAACATTTTAGAAGCCTTCAATGATGAATTTTGGATTTCTGCTATGCAAGAGGAACTCAACCAATTCGAGAGGAGCCAAGTATGGGAACTTGTTCCTAGACTGGCTAATCACTCGATTATTGGTACTAAATGGGTTTTTAGAAACAAAGTGAATGAAGATGGTTCATTCACACGCAACAAAGCTCGTCTAGTAGCCCAAGGATACAACCAAGAGGAAGGTATCGATACGATGAGACGTATGCTCCTGTTGCTAGATTAGAATCCATTCGGATGCTTTGTGCATTTGCAAATTTTCAAAATTTCAAATTATTTCAAATAGATGTTAAAAGTGCTTTCTTAAATGGTTTTATGAAGGAGGAAGTTTATGTAAAACAACCCCCTGGCTTTGAAAATCACAAATTTCTCGACCACGTATTCAAGCTAAAGAAAGCGCTGTATGGCCTCAAACAAGCCCCTAGAGCTTGGTATGAACGGCTAAGCAATTTCTTGCTTGAGAAAGGTTTTTCAAAAGGGAAAATTGACACTACACTTTTCATAAAATCTTTCAAAGACACTATTCTTTTAGTACAAATATATGTAGATGATATTATTTTTGGGTCTACTGATGAAACTCTTTGTCAAGATTTTGCCAAGTGTATGCAGACCGAGTTTGAGATGAGCATGATGGAAGAACTCAACTACTTTCTCGGGCTGTAAGTCAAACAAATGTCAAATGGAACCTTCATCTGTCAGTCGAAGTACACAAAGAACATGCTGAAGAAATTCGACCTTGACAACGTCAAACCAATCAGCACTCCTATGGCTACTTCAACCAAACTTAAACCAGATGATAGTGGCAAACTCGTAGATCAACATAAGTATCGAGGTATGATAGGCAGTCTACTCTATCTTACTGTAAGTCGCCCTGATATTATGTTTAGCGTTTGCCTATGTGCTAGATATCAAGCAAATCCTAAGGAATCACACATGACCGCGGTTAAGCATATCCTTCGATACCTTAAGGGTAAGGTTACAGTGGGCCTATGGTATCCCAAGTCAACATCATTTGACCTCATTGGTTATTCTGATACTGACTTCGCCGGATGCAAGGTCGACCGTAAAAGTACGAGCGGTACGTGTCATTTATTAGGAAAAGCTTTAGTCTCTTGGTTTAGCAAGAAGCAGAATTCTGTCGCACTATCTACAACAGAAGCTGAATACATCACAGCTTGGCGTTGTTGTGCACAAATTCTGTGGATGAAGCAAACCCTTGAAGACTATAATTTATCTTTCATGCATATTCCAATCTTTTGTGACAACACTAGTGCTATAAACTTGACTAAGAACCCCATTTGTCACTCACGTACGAAGCACATTGAAATACGATACCACTTTTTGCGTGATCATCAGCAAAATGGCACGATTAACTTAGAATTTATTGACACTGATCATCAGTTAGCAGATTTTTTTCACCAAACCATTATCCGAAGAGCACTTCAATTTTCTTTGTCGTGAACTTGGAATTTTAGATGAAGCTGTTATAAATTAAAATAAACCTGCGTAAATATTGAATATATTATGATTCTCTCATGATGAACGTGCTATGGGTACAAGCCGAAAGGGCCCTTCTGACAACAAGGCGTAAAAGCCTAAGCGACACGGTGCACTAGTCCTCAGGACTACCACTAGTTGGGATTCGGCCCCTGCAGCTAACCCATGGCAGCTTCAAAATATTGAATTACGATATAATTCCTTGTTTATTATATGGTTCATTTTCATCTATCATATGCTGAAATACTAATTTTTCATACTTTATATTACTGCTTTGAACTCACTATCTGCTATTCATCTATTTACTTATTGGATCCTTTTCTGTACTTAAACTCATGTAGTTTATTGGTTTTTATTTTTACTTAACCAATTTTTGACTCAACTCAGCCTGATTCCTATTCTGTCCCCAGGATCTGGAATTCGGGCCGAACTCTGCCCCTACCAGAGTTCGGGCCGAATTCGGCCTGCCTGTTCCAGAACCGAGAACAGGCTCAGCCGTTGATCCAATTGTTGATCCAATGGTCATTAATTAACCCGACCAAGAGAAACCCTCCTCTTAATTTCGGTTTCTCTTCCCTCTCCTTCCTTCTTACCACCTTTTCTACTTCTCCAACTCAAAACTCTCAAAACCCTAACCCTATTTTCTCCTTTCTAGTGCACCATTCTTCCCCAAACTCAAGGAGGAGGCTTAGTTTTCAATTCTCTTTCAAAATCTTTCACTATTTTGAGGTATAATTCCTTACTTCTCTATATCTCAAATTTCTTTATTATCATCTATCTATTGTGTTATGGCTCCACGATTGCTCAACCGTGGGAAGAGACTTCGGACCGAGGGTGTGTCCTCATCGAATGCTCCTCCTCCCATTGAGCCGCCCGTTGCACCACCCGTTGCACCGGGTATTGAACAACAAACCCATCCGTTGTCCAATCCTCTACGTCCCAATGATCCAAACACTTACGACGACCGAATTTTTGTATCACTAGACGCCTCAAATGATTGGTTTAGTGATTTTCGGACACGTCCTGTATTTACGGGACACCTTATCAACTTTACCATATTCTCACAACATGATGCACTCTTTAAAGACCTTTGTCTTGATGAACTCGTTACTTCTAATTCGGTCATTTATCGTAGTGCCATTCAAATGTTTTATTGCAACTTGAGTCATGATGATACTCGCATCTATTCACGTGTTGCGGGTATTGATATCTTATTTGATGATTTTGAATTGGCCGAATATCTTGAACTTCAAGAGCCTAATTCTTGGAAAAAGCTTGTTGAAGCTAGATCCTTTATCTTTTCTGAAGGGATTTCACTAGAGAGCTTCAAGGACAACCTGTGTAGCCCTAACACACGTCCTCGTAAGCTCTTGGCAAAATTCCTCAATCCTTATTTCTATGAGCTTCATCAGATCATTTTTAACACCATTCTACCCAAAGCGGGTTCTACCGATGAAGTCACTTATTTTAAGATTTTAGCATTGTACCATCTCCACTTCCATGTTCCCTTTAACCTCCCACGCACAATGATGGATTGGATGATCAACTGTCGGAAGAAACCAAGATCTTTGGTTTATGCCTTATACCTTCCTATGATCTTTCGTGCGTTCCATGTACCCCTTGATGAGTGTCCATTCTTACCTGTCCCTGCCTTTCTCTCTAAGGCAAGGAGGCTTCAGGCGGCCATCGGCTCACCAGTAGTGTCTGAGCATTCTAATGATGAGCCAGCGGCCCCTCCTCTCGAACAGGATCCTCCTCCTCCTCCGGCCACTCTTGAGTCACTTCAGGCCATGCTTCGAGATCGTTTCACTTTGGAGGACGATCGATGGACTCAGCTGGACTATCGGACTACCTTGCAGATGAGTGCTATCAGCAACTCGCTGTATGATATTCGGTATTCCATGTCTCGTCATCCTTCCATGCCCATTCCTATGGAGCGAGATCCCGATCGTGAGGGCTTTCGTATTGATGACCCTTGGGTTCGTCGCTACATGGATCCGGATGCGACCTTTGTGGACCTACGTCGCTCCTTTACTGATCCATCGGACGACGTCGGGCCCTCTCGTGCTCGATGATGGTTTTGGACTGCTACTTGAGGCTGCTACTGGAGATCTTAGACTATGTTTTCTGCATTCTGCTTTAGTTACTTTTATGTATTTGATTTGTAGTAGACTTATTATGCATTGTTCTTTTGAGACTTTGGTAGTTCTATTATCAGTTTCTATGTCATTATGACTCTTGGTCATTATCTTATCTTATATGCAGTTTTTTCTCCTTTACGTGTGTTTTACCAGTTATCATTTATCTATCTCATATTGCTAAATGCCAAAATGGGGAGTTATGTGCATATTCTGTTTCTGTTTCTGTTTGTTTGTTTGGTTTATATGTGCTTTTGGAAGAATATTATTAATAAGCCAACAGAGATTCACAGCATTATTTATGGGGGAGCTACTCTTAAGCTCGGCACTTATTATGGGGGAGCTATGTCGTTACACGTGTCCATGTATGGATATTGAATATACATTTACTATTTTGTCAATTATCAATATGGGGAAGATTGTTGACACAAAGTCACAGTCAACCAAATATTGATAACATTGACTAAATAATACTTGTGATAATTCAATACGACACACGACGACTATATTCTGCTCAAGCCAGACGACTGCTCAGTTGTGCAAATACAAGTCATTTTTGTGTCTGTACTTTTCTATTTATTGAGTCTAGAATGATTGTAAGCTGAGTTATGCTGGGTTCTTGAGACTCAACCCACAACCTATCCTAAATCCATAAAGCTCCACATCCCAACTTGGCCCATTGGACCCTTGGACCAATTATGTGCTCTGGAGACAGAGTTCGGGCCAAACTCTGCCTCCACACAGAGTTCGGGCCAAACTCTGTCCCCTAAAAATTAGCACCCTAATTTTTAGGGTTGGCTGGTTGCTAGTTGTCCAACGGCCAAATTTTTGAAAATTCCTACCAGAATTCTGGCCGAATTCTGCCTGTTAAAAACCTATAAATAGGCCAAGAATTCTCTCATTTTCATTCATCCAATCTTCTCTTCTCTTCTCTCTTAAGCTCAATATAAGCCATACCCTTCTCATCTACTAGCCACAAGTTTCCTAAGTCTCGAGTACTCAGCATCTCTCAGTTAGGAGTCTTGTGCAAGAGTTCAAGAAGTAGCTTGGAAAATTACAAGCATCGCCACTGCGATCCATTGTAAGAAGTTGACGTGCTCTTCTGAAGTAAAGGCACAGGGTATAACTACTATTACACAAATAGTACATTTAATCCTGAGCTAGAGTTCTCAGGCCTGGACTAGTCCTCCACGAGGGAAACCAGGTTAAAATCGGCTGTGTTTGCGTATGCTCTCTTACTCCTTATTTATTTTCTGTATTTACTCTGATTAATTTTAGATCATGAAAGAGTTGAATTTTTATTTGGTTATTATTGCTATAACTCTATTCTCCCCCCTCTAGAGTTGCCATCTGTTCTTCAATGCGTGCTTGGTATAGTTCGATTTGTTGCTGAGCCAGGAGTCGCTTTTCATCTAAGGCCTCTAACTCTTGTAGTCGGCATCGGTAGTTATCATCCGTCGTCAATTGATAAGTGAGGGCGACGCGGAGTGAGGGTATTTGAGTCTCCAATGGGAGCATTGCCTTACTCCCGTACACCAGGGAGAATGGTGTGTTCCCTGTGGCCGTTCGGACTGTGGTACGGTACGTCCATAAGCATTCA
Organism: Iris pallida; assembly: GCA_029216955.1. NCBI lineage: Eukaryota > Viridiplantae > Streptophyta > Magnoliopsida > Asparagales > Iridaceae > Iris > Iris pallida. The sequence goes on from JANAVB010026000.1 coordinate 3,953,664, forward strand.
CCAAGCTTCTCGTTCCAGTCGCGTTTGTTGGACGATACGAACTTCTTGAGTAACTTGATGATGGTTTTGTTGAATGCTTCTGCCAACCCATTCGCTGCTGGATTGTATGGCATCGAAGCAATATTCTGGATGCGGTGCTTGTCGCAGAACCGATAGAAGGCGTGGCTTGCAAACTGCAGACCATTATCGTGGATGATCCTTCGGGACAGTCCAAAGCGATAGATGACGTGATGCTTAAGGAAGCTGATCACGTTTGAAGTCTTTACTTCCACAAGCGGGACAACTTCCGCCAATTTGGAGAAGTAATCTGTGATAGCGAGTATGAAGTGTAACACCCTATTTTCTAAAATTGGGGATTTTTGAAAATTTATTATTTTTATTATTTATTAGTAGTATTTTAGTCATGGTATAATTTTCTGGTAATTTTAGTTAAGTTAAACCATTTTCTAAGTCATGACTTATGACTTTGTGACTTTGTTAGTATAACTTAGTGTAAACCCTAGTTTTTCTTAACCTAGAAGTTGCCATGACCATGAGAGCTTAGCCATAGGCTTAGAACACCAAATTAGGGCTTTTTAGCCTAAAGGGTATTTTGGTAATTTTCTAGAAATTATTTAGAATTATTTGGATTTATGTGTTTTTATTATTATTTAATATTGATTAGTGTCATGTTAGTCCCTAACCTAGTTTAGCCCTAATCTAGAAGTTAGCCACTAACCTAGAATGTTAGAGGATAGATATTCCAAAGGTTAAAGCCATGAAAATATCTTGATATCTACTTTATAGATATTTTCCACAAAATATCCAAAATATCAACCCTTTTGCCATGAAAGTCTTTCCCTTAGCTTGGAAGCAACCCAAGGACACCCCCCATGCCATGGCCGGCCAAGGGTACCCCCCTAGCAGCCACACCTTGCTATATGATCCCATTGCATCATTCATGAACATTTTTACATGAATTTAAACCTAGAAAAATCCTTTTTCTTCAAACACCCATAACTTGATCAATTTTGATCTAAATCACCTCTAGTTTCTTGCATTGGACTCCCCTACACTAGAGGGTACTAGTTAGGGCCTGCTATCAAGGATTTGAGGGGCTTTTGGTATCACAAAGTTGAAGGACACACCCCCCCTCCTTATTAATTTTTTATTGGATTTGCACAAATAGGTAAATGCTTTCAAACTTAGTTAAAACTCTGATTTTTCTTCATATTTGCATGCATCTAGGTACTAGGGAACTGTGGGTCAAGTTTGGTGAAAAATAGGATTGGTTTGGTGTCCGTATCGGACACGTATCCTAGACTAGGAAACCTTGTTTGATGAAATGCCTCAAAGGAATAGTTTTTGTTAAAATGTAAAACAAATTATGTTTTCTGGTAGCCCTAGACTTCTAGGTCACAACCCAAGTAGATTGGACACATTTCCGAGTCGTATCCGTGTCCAAATCGGACACGAACTCACTGCACGATACACTCGCACAGTGTCCTACTACCACACCCTTCGTGCCCACTGCACAGGCCACTAGGACACACCAAAATTGGTGGACATGAGGGGGCAATGTCTGCGAACATGCCCCCAAAGTTTCACGACGTATCGTTTTGTATCGGACACGAAATCGGGGCCGCACTGGCCATACACGCGCACAGTTTCAGTCGAAATCCGACTTGGACACGGCCATCGTGTCGCATGGACACGAGTCAAGGACACCTCGTGTTTGCACGAGTGTGTAGCCCTACACGTGGGCTACACGTGGGCATGACCACGAGGCCCCACGTGGCTCGTGTCGTGTCCACGAGGCGCGTGAACACGTGCACGACGCGGTGCCAAACACGCGTATCAGTCGTGTTTTCACGACTGATACGGGCTTCCCATTTGGACACGATGACACGTAGGTGCGTGTTAGGATCCTAGGTGTGTAACCTGACCCTAGGCGAACCTAGGGACACGAGCACGACACTTCACGTGTCCTGTGTCGTGAGCACGAGACACGTGAACACGTGCACGATGTTGTGACACTGCACAGTGTCTCTGCTTACCCAATTTCGTTTGTTGACCTCTGGACACGCCGTGTCGTATCGTAGTGGACTCCCATCGACACACACGACACGTATACCCATGGGGCATTAATTACCAACCTTGGGATTTGGGTCTCAGCTCGATTTTGTGTGTGAATTTGGAATTACCCTATCTCGAGTACACTGTTCTCAGTTTCCAGATTTTAGGATTTATTCCAGTTTTTAAAAGTGAATTTCAAACCTATTTTTATTATGTTTTGTATATGTATCAGTGTATTTTTAGTATATATATAGGTAGTATATATGTATGTGTGTGTGTGGGTGAGTTTTTAGGTTGAATACATGTATATACATGTGTATATACATGTATGTGTATATTGTGTGTGTGTGTGCTTTTGTGTGTGGGTGTGGAGGCCTGTTTCCTGTTCTCAGGAAAACTGAGAACAGCCCCCCCATTTCCTGTATGTATGTCTCTCATTTCCATCTCTCTCTCTCACTCTAAGTCTTTCACCCTCTCTCTATATATATATGTAATATATAAATAGGTTTTATATATATATATATATATATATATATATATATATATATATATGTATATATATATATATGATATATATACATTTTGTATTAGATCATTGTGTCATTTTATATATATATGTGAGTGTGGGTTTTGGTATTGTATATAGAGTGTTCATATTGATATATAGGTAGTCGGTAGATAGTGTCTATCTATATATATAGATATATATATATATATATATATATATATATGTATGACTTCTAAATATAGGTTAGATGAAAACCTATAACCATTAGCCTATGGCCTAAGCTACTAGCCTATGGCATAGGGGCTAACCCAAATTGACCCTTGTTGACTAAGGGTTGACCAAAGTCAACCTTAGGTCAAATTGACCTAGTTGACCTAGATTGAACTTAAATTAACCTAGAATGACTAGTTTGACATAGATGTGACCTAACTTGACTAGTAGACTAGTTTGACTAGATAATTGACCATTGTTGACCAAAGTCAACTATAGGTCAACCATGACCTAATTGACCTAGAAATGGTTTGGATAGACTTAAGAGGACTTGTTGACTAAATTTGACTAAACCCTAGGCTATTAACTAGTTGGTTTAGGGTTGACCTATATATGAGTATACTATTGTGACTTGGGTTTTGTGGAAGGACTTATGTATGGGTTAAGTTAGATACTTAGAGTCAAGTCATGACTTGAGATTGGAATGTGGGATTAGCTTGAATATAGGATTAAGATTGGTATTATATATATATGTATATATATGTGTGGTATACTTGTATAGGTATTGGTTATATCTTAACCTTGTGGTATTGACTTAGATAGTTGACCATTGACCTAATCACCTTGCTGACTAGTCTTTGTTCGACCCAAAACCTTAGTTGGTCTAAGTTTGACCTAGACTTGACCCAGATTGATCATGTTGACTAGTATTTGACTAGTTTGATTAGAATGTTGACCAGGAGTTGACTTTAACCTAGATTTGACTAACCTTGACTTGTTTGACCTTGTTTGACTTTATTTGACTTAGTTTGACTTTCTGTGACCTAGTTTGACTATTAGAGTTGACCAAGAGTTGACTTTTGACCAGATTGACCTAGAATCATGTAGTATGTATTGTATACTTTATTTTTACCATTGTGGATACATTATGACTTGTATTGCTCTGATTAGGAGCCATACACCTCTCCTCGGACAGTATATCCTCTTCAGACATTCAGTTATCAGGCGAGTACATTCTCTGACCGTTTCATACTTGCCCGGATTTATATTCTTGCTCTAGATTACTTTACTTGATGCTGACACGATTGTTATCACAGATTGGTACTATATGGATCTTTTTATGAGATGTTATCCCTCTCGGGAGCATCAGATACAGCATGTTGTGCGTTTCACGAATCATCATGTATCTCATGCTTCTATTATCATGAATCTTCATGTATCAGCTAGTGACTCATGTACTCTCATGATCATCGAGCCTTCATGAATCTTTATGAATCACTCATGTATCACCCAATTATGGGCTTATCACGAATCTTAACATAACTTGAACGGATCCTTGTGTATTGATTGGGGATGGGGGAGTGGAAATAGTCATATGGATATTATCCCTGTAGCTGTAGTCATGAATCACTTCTAGCTGTAGTCATGAATCTCCTATGCCATTCACATGTCTATATTTTACTCTGACTCACTAGTCACTGCTAGTTCTCTATATACAGTAGATATTTTCTTTACAGCTATCTCTTTTGCTACATGTATCTTTCTTCAGCAGTTCCTGTATTTTACTCTATTACATGCTTTATATTTCCTATCATACTATGCACTGCGTGAGATGTATTGTGCTCGTTCCTGTCCTGACTGGACCTGTTAAAAATATTACAGAGGATGAGGATGAGGCCCTGGTGACTACCTATTATGGAGCAGGACTAGATGACACTTATGTTGTGGACCCTCAGCAGGATCCACCTTCAGCTGAGGATGTTGCCCCTGTAGTCTAGGCTAGTTTAGCTAGACAGTATTTTCTGTATTATCATTTTGTCTCACATTTTGAGTTGTATTTCGAGATGTTGAGATGTATAGACTCTTAGACTTATTCTGTATATTGGGTCGACATTATGATGTTATGTTATCCTAGACACTTGGACTTATTTCATCTATTCTACTGTTCTCTTTGAGTTACTGTCTATCTATCTATCTTTCATTCTTCAGCCTAGATGTGATTGAGATTGTTTTCTGTTTGTCACCTCCATTCGGAGAGTATAAACTGTACATGTACTTTTTATTGTTAGATGATTGACCTAGGATAGCGTTCTACCGCCGATACTGCGGCGTAGGCTGGACGTACCCACTTCCCGTGCCCTTACTCTAGGGTGCGGGTCGTGACACATTTTTAGTGGTGGCCCATGTAGGTCGAGTTTATGTAGTGGTATTCGAACTAGAGTATCACTACAGCCTGCGATAGGATTTGAGGAATAGGCTTAGTGAGAGAGGATACTCAATCATTGTTATGATACCTTGAGAGATTCCTGGGATGACCCTTGAGAATCTTATTTGAAATTACGATTTAAACTCCTTTTCCCTTGATTGAATTTGATTTTGGAGGATTCACTGTAGAACTTTGAATCCTGGTGTTAGTTGATGATTTTGAAAAAAAAATTTGTAGTTGTTGATTTTAATTTCTTAGTGTTAGATTAATATCTTTTATTTTAAGGTACTCAATCACATTTATGAGAAAACTCTTATCTGTTTCTTGCCATCTAATCCTCTTGCTAATTGCTTTTTATTGAAATGAACTATCCCCTCTATTTTTGCATCTTGCTCAGCTTCTTCTACCAATCTATGTGACTGTATCCCAAACCTGACTTTCTCGACATTTTCTCAAATCAAGACTTATTGAGACCTTCTAACCTGGGCCTATAATTTGATCGAACCCTAACTATATTCATCTAGTAGCCTATCTATCCCTAGGACTGTGTTCCTAAATTATTTACTGGATTCCTAATTAATTTTATTTCTTGGGTTAATTTGATCTTCTTCAATTTTTGCATCAATTTGTCACGTCTTGAACTCCCACTTTCTATTCTAGATCATTGGACGTCCTTTACCGTGACTTAGATATTCAGAGTATAATACTATCTGTTACCTTCCAACAAACTTCACATGTAAGACCTAGACTAGCCTACCTTCATGTAGGTATTCCATGTCCCACTAAAACCCGTCTCCTTGTACTCTATTTTCTTGACATGATTTTCTGGTCAAATGGCTAAACTATAACCTCTACTATGATACTAAAATAATTTTTATTTCAATTAGAGATCCACCTTGGCTCAATTCTTTCGACCTGGCATGTGATGGTGTTCTGCTTGAACCCTCAAATACTTAACCCCGTACCTTATCTTGAATGCTTGACCCGATTGGTTAAGGATCTTGGACTATGTATCTTCTTTTATCATTTCCATCCTTACTTATATCTTATGCTACAAATTTATCCTTAGTTTTACAAGCTTATCCTTTTTGAGCTTGATCATGATATATTTTATTGGGTGCGCACCCACTAACATATTATCTAATCAGAACCGGCGCATGATGGTCTGATCAACCTATTGCGTTTGGGTTCGCTTTTTCATATATTAATCTACGTGGATGGAGACATAGTTAAACTTGCCTTAGAATCTTATCCGCAACAGCCTTGACAATTCTTCTGGGAATTATTTTATCGCCTATGAACCTCGTATTCGTATCCAGTTGAGTTAAGTTCAATCATGACCTGGATCTTCATCATTGGATGCCCGTGCCCATACTTGATTTCATTGATCTCCCATCTTGCCCAAATCTCAATTTATCCTGAAATTGATCAACTTAGATCGTGTCACGACTAAAATCTATTTGTGATTGTTTGTACCTAAATTTTCAATTTTCTCTTTATGGAATAGTAACTTTTAATGATTTCTCACTTACTTATTAATAACCAATTTTCATATAGGATGGTAGACGATCCTATAGCCTTGATGATTGTTGTTTCCTTATCTTCCCAATTAGGACACCTTAGATTGCTTGTACGTTTTGATACCATAGGACAGTATTGATCTAGAATGACTAGTGCACCTAGATGAGACCACAGACTGTTCTATTTAACCTGTCCCTCTGGTACCACTATTGTATCACAATTTCTGGCTTAATTCAGGCCATAGACCTTTCCCACTATAAATTATGATCACCGTAGACACGTTACCGTGACTTTTAAATTAAGAGCACAAGATTAGTTGTTTTCTCAAAACTAATTTCACATACGTAACCTAGACATGACATACTACACCCATGACCTTAGTGTCCCACTCAGGCATACCATCGTGTGCTTCATTTGCTTAGTACGATTTTCCTGACCCGAGGCTCCATCCTGATTTACCCCATGGAGTTACTTTTGATTTCGATTTGGATTAAGGACACCTTATGACCTAAAACTGCCAACCAATTTTTGGACGTAACCCAGCATAGGTCTACTACCCATATTTTGCTTGTTGACCTTGTATGTTGCCTAGGTAGTGGCTTCGTCCCTGATTGTTGGAGGTTTGACCTAGGAGAAGAACGACCATCTAAATTTCGAGGACAAAATTATTTTAAGGTGGGTAGACTTGTAACACCCTGTTTTCTAAAATTGGGGATTTTTGAAAATTTATTATTTTTATTATTTATTAGTGGTATTGTAGTCATGGTATGATTTTCTGGTGATTTTAGTTAAGTTAAACCATTTTCTAAGTCATGACTTATGACTTTATGACTTTGTTAGTATAACTTAGTGTAAACCCTAGTTTTTCTTAACCTAGAAGTTGCCATGACCATGAGAGCTTAGCCATAGGCTTAGAACACCAAATTAGGGCTTTTTAGCCTAAAGGGTATTTTGGTAATTTTTTAGAAATTATTTAGAATTATTTGGATTTATGTGTTTTTATTATTATTTAATATTGATTAGTGTCATGTTAGTCCCTAACCTAGTTTAGCCCTAATCTAGAAGTTAGCCACTAACCTAGAATGTTAGAGGATAGATATTCCAATGGTTAAAGCCATGAAAATATCTTGATATCTACTTTATGGATATTTTCCACAAAATATCCAAAATATTAACCCTTTTGCCATGAAAGTCTTTTCCTTAGCTTGGAAGCAACCCAAGGACACCCCCCCATGCCATGGCCGACCAAGGGTACCCCCTAGCAGCCACACCTTGCTATATGATTCCATTGCATCATTCATGAACATTTTTACATGAATTTAAACCTAAAAAAATCCTTTTTCTTCAAACACCCATAACTTGATCAATTTTGATCTAAATCACCTCTAGTTTCTTGTATTGGACTCCCCTACACTAGAGGGTACTAGTTAGGGCCTGCTATCAAGGATTTGAGGGGCTTTTGGTATCACAAAGTTGAAGGACACACACCCCCCTCCTTATTGATTTTTCATTAGATTTGCACAAATAGGTAAATGCTCTCAAACTTAGTTAAAACTCTGATTTTTCTTCATATTTGCATGCATCTAGGTACTAGGGAACTGTGGGTCAAGTTTGGTGAAAAATAGGATTGGTTTGGTGTCCGTATCGGACACGTATCCTAGACTAGGAAACCTTGTTTGATGAAATGCCTCAAAGGAATGGTTTTTGTTAAAATGTAAAACAAATTATGTTTTCTGGTAGCCCTAGACTTCTAGGTCACAACCCAAGTAGATTGGACACATTTCCGAGTCGTGTCCGTGTCCAAATCAGACACGAACTCACTATACGATACACGTACACAGTGCCCTGCTACCACACCCTTCGTGCGTACTGCACAGGCCACTAGGACACACCAAAATTAGTGGACACGAGGGGGCAATGTCTGCGAACATGCCCCCAAAGTTTCACGACGTATCGTTTTGTATCGGACACGAAATCGGGGCCGCACTGGCCATACACGCGCACAGTTTCAGTCGAAATCCGACTTGGACACGGCCTTCGTGTCGCATGGACACGAGTCGAGGACACCTCGTGTTTGCACGAGTGTGTAGCCCTACACGTGGGCTACACGTAGGCATGACCACGAGGCCCCACGTGGCTCGTGTCGTGTCCACGAGACGCGTGAACACGTGCACGACGCGGTGCCAAACACGCGTATCAGTCGTGTTTTTACGACTGATACGGGCTTCCCATTTGGACACGGCGACACGTGGGTGCGTGTCAGGGTCCTAGGTGTGTAGCCTGACCCTGGGCGAACCTAGGGACACGAGCATGACACTTCACGTGTCCTGTGTCGTGAGCACGAGACACGTGAACACGTGCACGATGCTGTGACACTGCACAGTGTCTATGCTTACCCGATTTCGTTTGTTGACCTCTGGACACGCCATGTCATGTCGTGGTGGACTTCCATCGACACACACGACACGTATACCCATGGGGCATTAATTACCAACCTTGGGATTTGGGTCTCAGCTCGATTTTGTGTGTGAATTTGGAATTACCCTATCTCGAGTACACTGTTCTCAGTTTCCAGATTTTAGGATTTATTCCAGGTTTCAAAAGTGAATTTCAAACCTATTTTTATTATGTTTTGTATATGTATCAGTGTATTTTTAGTATATATATAGGTAGTATATATGTATGTGTGTGTGTGGATGAGTTTTTAGGTTGAATACATGTATATACATGTGTATATACATGTATGTGTATATTGTGTGTGTGTGCTTTTGTGTGTGGGTGTGGGGGCCTGTTTCCTGTTCTCAGGAAAACTGAGAACAGCCCCCCCCCCATTTCCTGTGTGTATGTCTCTCATTTCCATCTCTCTCTCTCACTCTAAGTCTTTCACCCTCTCTATATATATATATGTAATATATAAATAGGTTTTATATATATATATATATGTATATATATATATATATATGATATATATAAAAAAAAAATATATATATATATATATGATATATATACATTTTGTATTATATTATATAAATAGGTTTTGGTATATATATATTACATATATATATATATATATGTAATATATAAATAGGATTTATATACATATACATATGTATATATATATATATATATATATATATATATATATATATATATATATATATATATATATATATATATTTTTTTTTACATATATATATATATATATATATATATATATATATATATATATATATATATATATATATATATATATGATATATAAAAATATATATATATATATATATATATATATATATATATATATATATATATATATATATATATATATATATATATATATATATATATATGATATATATACATTTTGTATTAGATCATTGTGTCATTTATATATATATGTGAGTGTGGGTTTTGGTATTGTATATAGAGTGTTCATATTGATATATAGGTAGTAGGTAGATAGTGTCTATATATATATATATATATATATATATATATATATATATATATATATATATATATATATATATATATATATATATATATATATATATATATGTATGACTTCTAAATATAGGTTAGATGAAAACCTATAACCATTAGCCTATGGCCTAAGCTACTAGCCTATGGCATAGGGGCTAACCCAAATTGACCCTTGTTGACTAAGGGTTGACCAAAGTCAACCTTAGGTCAAATTGACCTAGTTGACCTAGATTGAACTTAAATTAACCTAGAATGACTAGTTTGACATAGATGTGACCTAACTTGACTAGTAGACTAGTTTGACTAGATAATTGACCATTGTTGACCAAAGTCAACTATAGGTCAACCATGACCTAATTGACCTAGAAATGGTTTGGATAGACTTAAGAGGACTTGTTGACTAAATTTGACTAAACCCTAGGCTATTAACTAGTTGGTTTAGGGTTGACCTATATATGAGTATACTATTGTGACTTGGGTTTTGTGGAAGGACTTATGTATGGGTTAAGTTAGATACTTAGAGTCAAGTCATGACTTGAGATTGGAATGTGGGATTAGCTTGAATATAGGATTAAGATTGGTATTATATATATATGTATATATATATGTGGTATACTTGTATAGGTATTGGTTATATCTTAACCTTGTGGTATTGACTTAGATAGTTGACCATTGACCTAATCACCTTGCTGACTAGTCTTTATTCGACCCAAAACCTTAGTTGGTCTAAGTTTGACCTAGACTTGACCCAGATTGATCATGTTGACTAGTATTTGACTAGTTTGATTAGAATGTTGACCAGGAGTTGACTTTAACCTAGATTTGACTAACCTTGACTTGTTTGACCTTGTTTGACTTTATTTGACTTAGTTTGACTTTCTGTGACCTAGTTTGACTATTAGAGTTGACCAAGAGTTGACTTTTGACCAGATTAACCTAAAATCATGTAGTATGTATTGTATACTTTATTTTTACTATTGTGGATACATTATGACTTGTATTGCTCTGATTAGGAGCCATACACCTCTCCTCGGACAGTATATCCTCTTCAGACATTCAGTTATCAGGCGAGTACATTCTCTGACCGTTTCATACTTGCCCGGATTTATATTCTTGCTCTAGATTACTTTACTTGATGCTGACACGATTGTTATCACGGATTGGTACTATATGGATCTTTTTATGAGATGTTATCCCTCTCGGGAGCATCAGATACAGCATGTTGTGCGTTTCACGAATCATCATGTATCTCATGCTTCTATTATCATGAATCTTCATGTATCAGCTAGTGACTCATGTACTCTCATGATCATCGAGCCTTCATGAATCTTTATGAATCACTCATGTATCACCCAATTATGGGCTTATCACGAATCTTAACATAACTTGAACGGATCCTTGTGTATTGATTGGGGATGGGGGAGTGGAAATAGTCATATGGATATTATCCCTGTAGCTGTAGTCATGAATCACTTCTAGCTGTAGTCATGAATCTCCTATGCCATTCACATGTCTATATTTTACTCTGACTCACTAGTCACTGCTAGTTCTCTATATACAGTAGATATTTTCTTTACAGCTATCTCTTTTGCTACATGTATCTTTCTTCAGCAGTTCCTGTATTTTACTCTATTACATGCTTTATATTTCCTATCATACTATGCACTGCGTGAGATGTATTGTGCTCGTTCCTGTCCTGACTGGACCTGTTAAAAATATTACAGAGGATGAGGATGAGGCCCTGGTGACTACCTATTATGGAGCAGGACTAGATGACACTTATGTTGTGGACCCTCAGCAGGATCCACCTTCAGCTGAGGATGTTGCCCCTGTAGTCTAGGCTAGTTTAGCTAGACAGTATTTTCTGTATTATCATTTTGTCTCACATTTTGAGTTGTATTTCGAGATGTTGAGATGTATAGACTCTTAGACTTATTCTGTATATTGGGTCGACATTATGATGTTATGTTATCCTAGACACTTGGACTTATTTCATCTATTCTACTGTTCTCTTTGAGTTACTGTCTATCTATCTATCTTTCATTCTTCAGCCTAGATGTGATTGAGATTGTTTTCTGTTTGTCACCTCCATTCGGAGAGTATAAACTGTACATGTACTTTTTTATTGTTAGATGATTGACCTAGGATAGCGTTCTACCGCCGATACTGCGGCGTAGGCTGGACGTACCCACTTCCCGTGCCCTTACTCTAGGGTGCGGGTCGTGACACATTTTTAGTGGTGGCCCATGTAGGTCGAGTTTATGTAGTGGTATTCGAACTAGAGTATCACTACAGCCTGCGATAGGATTTGAGGAATAGGCTTAGTGAGAGAGGATACTCAATCATTGTTATGATACCTTGAGAGATTCCTGGGATGACCCTTGAGAATCTTATTTGAAATTACGATTTAAACTCCTTTTCCCTTGATTGAATTTGATTTTGGAGGATTCACTGTAGAACTTTGAATCCTGGTGTTAGTTGATGATTTTGAAAAAAAAATTTGTAGTTGTTGATTTTAATTTCTTAGTGTTAGATTAATATCTTTTATTTTAAGGTACTCAATCACATTTATGAGAAAACTCTTATCTGTTTCTTGCCATCTAATCCTCTTGCTAATTGCTTTTTATTGAAATGAACTATCCCCTCTATTTTTGCATCTTGCTCAGCTTCTTCTACCAATCTATGTGACTGTATCCCAAACCTGACTTTCTCGACATTTTCTCAAATCAAGACTTATTGAGACCTTCTAACCTGGGCCTATGATTTGATCGAACCCTAACTATATTCATCTAGTAGCCTATCTATCCCTAGGACTGTGTTCCTAAATTATTTACTGGATTCCTAATTAATTTTATTTCTTGGGTTAATTTGATCTTCTTCAATTTTTGCATCAATTTGTCACGTCTTGAACTCCCACTTTCTATTCTAGATCATTGGACGTCCTTTACCGTGACTTAGATATTCAGAGTATAATACTATCTGTTACCTTCCAACAAACTTCACATGTAAGACCTAGACTAGCCTACCTTCATGTAGGTATTCCATGTCCCACTAAAACCCGTCTCCTTGTACTCTATTTTCTTGACATGATTTTCTGGTCAAATGGCTAAACTATAACCTCTACTATGATACTAAAATAATTCTTATTTCAATTAGAGATCCACCTTGGCTCAATTCTTTCGACCTGGCATGTGATGGTGTTCTGCTTGAACCCTCAAATACTTAACCCCGTACCTTATCTTGAATGCTTGACCCGATTGGTTAAGGATCTTGGACTATGTATCTTCTTTTATCATTTCCATCCTTACTTATATCTTATGCTACAAATTTATCCTTAGTTTTACAAGCTTATCCTTTTTGAGCTTGATCATGATATATTTTATTGGGTGCGCACCCACTAACATATTATCTAATCAGAACCGGCGCATGATGGTCTGATCAACCTATTGCGTTTGGGTTCGCTTTTTCATATATTAATCTACGTGGATGGAGACATAGTTAAACTTGCCTTAGAATCTTATCCGCAACAGCCTTGACAATTCTTCTGGGAATTATTTTATCGCCTATGAACCTCGTATTCGTATCCAGTTGAGTTAAGTTCAATCATGACCTGGATCTTCATCATTGGATGCCCGTGCCCATACTTGATTTCATTGATCTCCCATCTTGCCCAAATCTCAATTTATCCTGAAATTGATCAACTTAGATCGTGTCACGACTAAAATCTATTTGTGATTGTTTGTACCTAAATTTTCAATTTTCTCTTTATGGAATAGTAACTTTTAATGATTTCTCACTTACTTATTAATAACCAATTTTCATATAGGATGGTAGACGACCCTATAGCCTTGATGATTGTTGTTTCCTTATCTTCCCAATTAGGACACCTTAGATTGCTTGTACGTTTTGATACCATAGGACAGTAGATATTTTACTCTGACTCACTAGTCACTGCTAGTTCTCTATATACAGTAGATATTTTCTTTACAGCTATCTCTTTTGCTACATATATATTTCTTCAGCAGTTCCTGTATTTTACTCTATTACATGCTTTATATTTCCTATCATACTATGCACTGCGTGAGATGTATTGTGCTCGTTCCTGTCCTGACTGGACCTGTTGAAAATATTACAGAGGATGAGGATGAGGCCCTGGTGACTACCTATTATAAAGCAGGACTAGATGACACTTATGTTGTGGACCCTCAGCAGGATCCACCTTCAGCTGAAGATGTTGCCCCTGTAGTCTAGGCTAGTTTAGCTAGACAGTATTTTCTATATTATCATTTTGTCTCACATTTTGAGTTGTATTTCGAGACGTTGAGATGTATAGACTCTTAGACTTATTCTGTATATTGGGTCGACATTCTGATGTTATGTTATCCTAAACACTTGGACTTATTTCATCTATTCTACTGTTCTCTTTGAGTTACTGTCTATCTATCTATCTTTCATTCTTCAGCCTAGATGTGATTGAGATTGCTTTCTGTTTGTCACCTCCATTCGGAGAGTATAAACTGTACAGGTACTTTTTATTGTTAGATGATTGACCTAGGACAGCGTTCTACCGTCGACACTGCGGCGTAGGCTGGACGTACCCACTTCTCGTGCCCTTACTCTAGGGTGCGGGTCGTGACATGAAGCGATGTCCTCGGAAGGAAGGTGGAGTGATCGGACCGATGATATCCATTCCCCATGCTTCAAACGGCCAGGACGCCACTGTCGAATGTAGAAATTCGGATGGTTGGTGGATGAAGTCCGCGTGGACTTAGCAGGCTTTGCACTTTCTCGCATAGTCTATCGCATCTGCTACCATCGTGGGCCAGTAGTAGCCCATTCGGCAAAAACGGTCTTGCAATTTAGGGCCAGGCTGATGGGCCCCACAGACACCGTCATGAGCTTCGCGTACGGTTTCTTTGGCTTCTGCGTTCGACAGACACCGAAGCAATAATCCATCATAGAATCGGCGATACAGCATTTTTGTCTCTGTATCGTAGAAGAATCTGAGAGAACGCCGTCTGATAGAGGTGGCTTCCTTTGGGTTCTCGGGCAGGATGTCGTAGACGACGAAGTCAATGAATGGTTGTCTCCAATCTAGGACATTGTCGATCGTCTGAGCAGAATAACTCACCACGAATTGAACGTTGTTCTTGGGGTAGACCAGTTCGTGGCCTATCACATCTACGATTGATGAGTATGATTTGGCACTGCCAGGGAAGCGGCCAGGCCTGTTAAGGCATCGTCTTCGATATTTCGAAGTCTAGGAACATGCTCGATGAAGAAGCCCTCGAACGACGAGATGATGTTGATCGCTATTTGGTGATAGGGGATCATGTCTTTATGGCGGACTTCGTATGAGCACCGGATCTGATTGACGATTAACTGAGAATCGCTGTATGCTTCAAGATATTCTACCCCCAGCTCTCTTGCAAGTTGAAGGCCAATGACCAGAGCGTTGTACTCGACCACATTGTTGGAGCAGGGCTCCGTGAGAGAGTAAGCATGGTTGATCACCAATCTGAAAGGAGAAACCAGCACCACCCTGACTCCGACGACGATGTTGCCCTTAGGTCCGGTCCTTGAGGCGCCGTCGAAGAACATTCGCCATATATCATCGTGAGAGGTTACATGCGAGTAGACGACCTCATCTGGGATTTCTTCATATATTCTGGACGACTCCGAGCCCGGGTGGGCTGCCAAAAAGTCTGCCAGGGCTTGACCTTTAACAGCCTTTTGTGGGACGAAGATCATATGCTAAGGGGACAACAATATTTCCTATGTAGCGAGGCGAGAGCTGAGTGCCACTGGTTTAGTCATGAGGACCCTGAGAGGGTTGACTCGTGAGATCACATGTATTGTTTGTCCAGTGACATAGTACCGCGTCTTCTGAATGGCGAACACCAGGGCGAGGCATTCCTTCTCCACCGCGGTGTATCGGTGCTCTGGCCCAATCATCATTCGACTGAGGTAATATATGGCTTGTTCATGGCCTGCATCATTGTTTTGTGCCTGCAGAGCCCCGAGGGAATGTTCTATTGCTCGTACGTAGAGCAGAAATGGTTTTCCAGCAACCGGAGCCACCAGGACTGGAGGGTTCAACAAATATTCTTTGATGCTGTCGAAAGCACGCTGACATTCTTTGTCCCATACGAATGAGACGCCTTTCTTCATAAGATGGGTGAATGGTCGACATCGTCCGGAGAGGTTAGAAATGAACCTCCTGATGTAAGCTAGCCTCCCTTGAAGGCCTCTGAGTTCGCGAAGATTTTTCGGGGGACCCATCTCCATAATTGCCTTTGTCTTCTCAGGGTCTACATGGATACCCTGGGCGGTGATGATGAAACCCAAGAACTTCCCGCTGGATACGCCCATGAAGGATTTTGTGGGATTCATCTTCAGATTGTGCGCTCGCATCAGGTCGAATACCGTCCTCAGATCCTGCAGATGGTCACCCTTACAGCTACTCTTGACTGTGATGTCATCAACATAGTACTCTACCGTCTTACGTAAGTGGTCTCTGAAGATGATACTCATGGCTCTTTGATAAGTGGCGCCGGCATTCTTCAAACCGAAAGGCATGACTGTGTAACAGTATGTGCCAATCGGTGTTCGGAATGATGTATGCTTTTCGTCGTCAGGAGACATCTTGATTTGGTTGTACCCCGAGAAGCCATCCATGAATGACATACGTTCGAAGCCGCAGGTGTTGTCAATCATGATGTCTGTGATAGGGAGAGGGAATTCATCTTTGGGGCATGCCTCATTCAGATTCCGGAAGTCGATACAAATTCGAAACTTTCCATTCTTCTTGAGGACTGGTACTATTTTGGCGACCCAATCCGGGTGTTGTTCCTTACGAATGAAGCCGCTGACTATTAGTTTGTTGACTTCGGCTTCGATTGCATCCATGATGCCTGGGCGGAAGTGTCGCTGTTGTTGCTTGACTGGCTTTGCATCCGGCCGAATGTTGAGTTTGTAAAGAGCAATATCGGGATTTAACCCCGACATGTCTTCATAGCTCCAAGCGAACACATCAATATATTCTTTGACAAGTTCTAGCAGCGATTCTCGCTCTTCGTTTGTCAGGCTTTTACTGACGAAGATCGGTTTTAGAAAAGATTCGCTGCCGAGGTCGACCTGTATAACTTCATCTTCATTAGGGGTTCTCTCTGTTCGAACCACTTTTCCCATTGTGCATCCAACTGTTGGGCCTATGGCTCTAGCTCAAAGATTTTGGGAATGTCTTCATCTTCGTCATAAGCGTTGGCGAATGCCATGTTGACTGACAGGACTTGTCTGAATACATCTCCGATGCTGGTATCTGAGTCAGAAGTTGGTGACCAGGTTGAATGTGAATGCCAGTCACATTCTTTATCTGAACTCTCAGGGGTCGTCGTGGGTGTTACATACCCTAATCCACATCGAGTTTTGCTATAGTAGTCCCGTGGTTTGCCAGCCGGGACCGGTGGCTTCAAAGGTAATCGTCGTCCAGTACCGTAGTTTAAGCCTGGCATCGTCTCCAGATCATACCCCTATTTCTGCATGAAATATTTGGATTGGGGGCTATAAAGATACAGAGGCAGTCTTCCGGCATTTGATTCAAGGTCGACTTCTTCTATGGTGAAGGGATACGGATCGTCCTTCCGGCCGAAGATGATTGGATGGTCCCCTCCCTCGATTATGCGGTAAGCATCTTCCACTGGAGTAAGCTGGATTGCGGTGTACATATTTGTCACCTGTATGTGTAGGTGAGTACTTATACCGTGTTCCATAGCATACATTGTACAAAGCTTTTTAAGCTCGAGGTAGTTCAAAGATAGCCCTTTATTGATGAAGTAAGGTATCTTTTCTAGCAGGATTATATCTTCTACGGAGGGAACATCAGTGTGGGCAGCCACATACTTGGCTAGCTCCGGTTCCTCTTCGGCTACCTCCTGTATAAATAAAGACTGAGAGGACGACTTGGACAGCTTGATCGTCAAGGGTTCAGCTGGTGGAGCAGAACGCGGAGTTGTTGGCAGACTAGCGACCCCCAGTCTGGTGCTCGATGCTGGGCGGGGAGTGGTTGGTTTGCTAAAAGTTCCAGGCCTTGCATCGGGGTGATGACCCTTCTTGGGAAGGCGTATCGTCATTGGCTTGTCGGAGGGATTGAGCTTCTCCATTTGTGGCTGGCCGACTCTCGGCAGCCTGATTGTCAGTGGCTCCGTTGAGGGTCTTGGCACTTGGCCAGACCTTGGCAGCCGGATTATCATTTGCTCTTCTTGTTGCGAGAGGCTGATTGCGTCCTTACACAGAGTGGCGGTAAGGAGTGCGGACTTGCCAGGTTTGCGAGCTTGGAGGTGGATCGTCAGAGGTTCTTTTGATCCTGTGGCCATCTTGGTACGGGCTTTCCCATCTCCTTCACCAAGGTGCCTTTTCGACTTTTCGTACAGGCAGGAGTCTGAGTAGTAGGATTCGACCCCTTTGAAGGGATCGATATCAGCAAATTATGTCCTCACGAAGTCGTATTTGTCGACATACTTGAAGCATTGGTGGAGCGTAGAAGGCACGATCATATAATCGTGTATCCATGGGCACCCCAGGAGGATGTTGTAAGAAGTGTCTGCATCTATGACGTAGCTGGTGACTTCCGATTGGAGATCGCCAATCTGAGACTTCAGACGAATCTTCCCAATTGGGTAGCTCCTGCCCGAATTAAAAACGCTGATGGCGGTACTTGTGGACGTCAGGCGATGCATATGGATACGGAGATAATGTAACAGACCCTTCAGGATAATGCTTATGGAAGAGCCAGGATCAATGTGCATCCGATCTACCTTTACGTCGCCGATGTATCCAGTGTAGTATAGCGGGCGATCGTGCAGGTTGGTTGATAAGCATGTCCTGCAGAGTGAAGACAATGTTGGGCATAGCTCCCGTGCAAGCGCTGTCTTGGAGATCTGCAGGCGGGTTCTCTCCTATGAGGTTGACCTGAGCCAGATACGCGTCGACATTTTGGAGTGCATCGCTCAAAGCCGCGCGAACATCCTTTGAGAGTCTCAGAAGCTCGTATAATAACAATTTGGCCGGTGTGTTGGCCAATTGCGCCAAGATGTCGAAGTTGAAGGGCCTCTTCAGCCCCTGTTGTGTCTCTTTTCGGAGGGATTTGTCAAAGCGAGTCTCCTTCGGCCTAGGCTTATCGGTCGTCGGAGGCTGAGCCGGTCCCGGAGCGTCAGTTGTAGCGGGCTGATGATCTTCAGCCGAGTTGTCAGCCACAGGTTGGGATTGTGCCCCAGACCGAGTGACGACGGCTGTAGCTTCTTCGATATCTGCCGAGATGGTGCGGCAGGACCTGACTTTTCTACTCTTCTTCTTGCAAATGGAGGATGGTGTGGACTGAGTCACTTCAGATACCAAGTTTGGATGGACCTACATGACCTCCCCTCGTGATATGGTGAGAGGCACTAGACCAGCAGCCTGATCTCGGGGAGGTGGAAGATTAGCAATCTCCATTATTGCCAGAGGGATGGGGACCACACCGTCTTGAGTTTCCATCGGAGGAAAGCTGTCGAATTGTACCGATACTATATTGGCTGCCACGGTTACCTCTTCGAAATCGATGGCCAGAGCGTTCGAATCGATGAGATTTTGGATATACCGTTTTAGCTTGTAGCAGTCGTGTGTAGCATGGTGGACGTAGCGGTGGTAATGGTAGTACTTTGGGTTCTCCATCTCTGTCGGCCGCGGTTCCCGTCTTGGTGGAGGAAGCTGAATTCTGTCTCCTTGTATGAGCATGTCGAAGATGGGCTTGACGTGACCGTCTTCGAAGGAGTAAGTAATTTGCGGCCATTATTTGTCTGTCGATTTTGACTCAGGTTTTTAGGCTGTGTCGGCCACCATAGCCAGCTTACCCCTGCTGTCTCGATTGTTGGAGGGGCTACCCCCATTGTCGTTGTTGGTATTAGGACGCTTGCCTTTATTCTCTCCGTCCGAGATGTGCAATCCCAATTGGCGAGCCTTCTTCAATCGTTCTTCGGCACTTGTGGCACTAATGATAAACGTCTTCCAGTCCTTGAATTGACTTTCGCCCATCCAGAGACTGATTGTTGGGAGCAATCTCTTTTCACAAATTTCAATCAAGGAGGAATCCGAATTTCCAGACGGCAACTTCATTATGATTTGGCGAAACCGCTCAATGTAGTTCCTTGTCAGCTCTTTCTCCCCTTGGACAACGTCCATGAGGGTGGACATTGTGATGTCCTGCCCTACTTTATAGAATCTCTCCAAGAACATGTACTTGAAGCCGACGAAGGAGTGGATGCAGTTGTCTGGCAGGTTGCGATACCAGTCGAAGGCGACTCCTTCCAATGCCCTAATGAATAATCGTATGAGGATGGCATCGTCATGGGGCAGATAGTCGATGGTGAGCTCGAAGTAAGTAATGTACCGACTTGCGGAGGTCTTGCCATCATAAGGATTGATATTAAACGGCTTATATCTTGGTGGGAAGGGGACATCCTTCCATGCAGCAGGGTACGGTTGCCGTATTCTGAGGTCTTGAGAGTTTTTTCGAGCGTAAAACATGGCTCGGAGCTCCTGGACCTCTCTTCTCGCTTCTTGGGCCTCATCCACAGCTGTGGGGGCCGTTACTTCAGGAGGATTGTTGCCCGGGTTCGGTGCCGCTGAATTCGAGTCCGCATTGACCGCGGGACCCACGCTTGTTTGGCCAGGCGTCCCTCCTTGCAGGGTTAGAAGGGCCGCTTTGATCTCGTCTACAGACTTGACCAAGGCAAGCAGTATGGCCTCCAAAGTGTCGATGCGTTGGCGCTCACTGGAACCACCTTGGTTTCTGTCCGTCATGAATACCGTCTTTACATGAGGAGAGATGGATAGCACAATGGAGGACGTGTCTTCCGAGTCATACCCCTGTAATGAGAAATTATCAAGGTATGTGGGAATGTCTTCCTCTGGTTCGAACTCAGAAGGGACAGTACCCCCAGTTTCTGAGTTTGCCTCGTCTTGGGAGTTGTGGACGTCCTCGGGGACGTCAGGGTTTGCTGCATCTGATAGGAGAGTTGTTTCCCCCGGCTCGTCTTCTTGGAACATCGGATTGTCATGGAGGTTCGGAGGAGTGCTACCCCCAGTCCCAGCAACCCCCAGGGGTGTGGACGACAAATCTCCCACTGTAGCAGATTTTGTCTTAGAACGAGTACCTTGGAAAACTCCGGTGGTGGGCACCCACTTAGACGACAGTCTTTTAGTCAAAGTGGTTGAAATCTTCGGGTTGGGAACATTTGTCTTCTTTCCTCTCCCATCGGCGGAGACTTTCTGAGCAGAGTTGCAGGAGACGACGGGAAGTGCCTCGTCTTCTGAAGACGGCTGTTGCAGTCTTTAAAAGATGGACTACCGGTCTTTTCGTACCGTCGCATTATTGCAGCAGCAGTTGACGATGACTTGGGTGCAGTGACGTCCGTGGGAGGACTCTTTGCACCCCGATGCACCTTCTCTTTCCTTGCGTTTGTGGAGGATAGCCTCACGCAAGTCAGATGGGTCTGGATCGACCATGTTTGCTCCCTGGATTTTGGGAGACTTTTGCGAACCTCTCTGTCCGTTTACCGTCGGGGGCTGGACTCGAGTGGTTCTGTACAACTTCCCATCTGAGGCCCGTATAATGGTATACGGGACGCTCGGATGGTCAGAGGTCGGATCAGCGGATCGAGCTTGCCAAGCTCGCGCTGCCCTAGACTTCTTCGCTCTAGTGCATAAGGGCACATAGTAGGAAGAGTCTAAGTGATGCTGGAGAGAGTCAGACATATCTTCTTGGGAGCACAAGAAATCAGGACCATAGGAGAGGCGGTCGAAGACAGAGCTGCATAAGGTAGGCGTTATGCGACTGTCATCAATAATCTTTATGCGGCTGGATGGCGTAGTCTTATAGACTTTCTTCATGCGGCTGGGAGTCTCGGTCGCATGAGTTTTCTTCATGCGGCTAGATGATCTGGCCGCATACACCTCCTTCATACGGCTGGCAGATTCGACGGCATGAGCGTCCTGCATGTGGTTGGCAGACTTGGCCACATGAGTGTTCGGCTTCTTCTTGGGGCGCATAGAATCACTATGTGTCCCTGTAAGTCCAGCATCGTAGTGCTTTTCTCTGTCGGACTTGGGGACAGCAGAGTCCTCTACGGCTCAAAGTGGAGCCGTATGAGAGTTGCCTTCGCCGTCTTGGGTAGCAGAGAGTACTCCGTCCAGAGCTTGGGGAGGAGCAAATAATTTTTGCCTCCACTCGCAGCGAGCTTTCTTTGTACGGGTTCGCTTCTGGACCGGGCCAGCACTTCCTTCAGAGAGCATTTCTTCAAACGCCTGTTGGTCAAAGCGAACGACCATCTTCTGTTGCGTGGAGCCGAGTTTGGCTGCATCCGATTGCGTCACCAACTCCTCAGCCGTGGAGAAGTTTGTCCCCAGCAGAGTCGCCATCGTGTTTGCCATAAAATATAAAAGAGCAGAACAATTATCGGAGGACTGGACTTTTACTTCACAATACAATCTCGCTTGTACAAAAAAAGCCTAGGGACGAAAACCTAGGTACAACAATCTAAGTACAATTGTTTATTTTAGATTTTGGAGGGTGACGGTAGAGGCTCGAGAAAGCGACGGCAGCTCTACCTTACTCCTTGGACGATCGGGTACAGCCTTGGCTCTGTGGAAGAACTGCTTGGCATTGATGAAGAAATGCTCTCTCTTCAGGCTCTCTATGTCTCTCTCTGTATATCTCTTTCTGTCTCTGTGTATGTCTCTATGTCTTCGTATTTGTCTCTCCTCGCAAGGGAATGGCACCTTGCTATTTATAAGAGTGGGGGGCCTCATTAGGGTTTACAATGATTGCCCATTCTTGAAAGTCGGCGGCTAAGGATCATTGGATCTGGGCCGTTCATCGAGATTTGTGCAATAAATATGATTGCATCAAATCTTTTGTGGGTAATTAATGCTGATTGACATAAATCCTCCTGATTTATCATGCCAACCTCGGATTCCTTGACACGTGTCTTTAATTGGCTTATTTGCAAATGATCTGATTTGATCCCAATATTTCATTAGGATTTGTTGAGGGATTTCGATCAATCTGATGCCATGTGCCCTGCTATCATGCCACGTGTCATAACAGCAGAAATCTGAGCCGCAGGAAAGTTGCTCCTTATTGGGCCGTATAAGGCTGGCCACGTGTGAAGGCTGTCTAAGAGTGGCCCCCCTGAACATTTAGACCGCATGGTAATAATTTGAGCCGCATGAGTGTGGATGACCGCATGAGTGAACCGCATAGAGACAGTCCTCGCGAGCCGCATGGAGATGGTCTTCGTGAGCCGCATGGAGCTAGTCTTCGTGAGCCGCATGGGGCTAGTCTTTGTGAGCCGCATGGGGCTAATCTTCGTGAGCCACATGGGGGAGCCTCCGCTTGGGCCGCATGGGAGAGTCTCCGCTTGGGCCGCATGGGGGAGTCTCCGCTTGGGCCGCATACGACTGTCCACGTATCAAGGCCGCATGACAGTTTCTGACTCTCGGAGGATCGTGTCAGAGATTTTCTTCGCTTCCCAAGGAGTCCGTCATTATGAGGGAGTCATAATGATATCATTGTATCATAACTGTCACCTTGTCAGAGCTGTCAGCCGTCAAAGCATTTAATGCAGTAAAGGATAAACGGAAGGGCTGTTTGCAGGCCACATGGCTCCTCTCTGTGCCGTATAGAGCTTGTTTGAGCCGCATAGACACTCGAGCCGCATGAATACTTGAGCAGCATGAACTCTCTGAGTCGCATGGGGATCTCTGGCCGCATGGATCTTTCTTTTTTCTTTTCTATGCTTCTACAGGTGGCGATGCTACTGCTGAACTGAAACAACAGTTGATGGTGATTTTGGCGTAGGTGTGCCTTGGGCCGGATACGCCGCGCGCAGTAGATTCTTCCCTTGCCTTGCGTTTATAAGAAATCACTTTATGCAGATCAGAGGTCTCCACTTCTATACTCCTTTGTGTGTATAGGGAACCTGTATGCATGAATACGGACGTGAAGGTAGCTTCTCTCTTCTTAGTTCCTGTGTGTGAGATACGCTTAGGTCCTGATTAGAAGGTTGCTCGTGAGGCAGACTAACTTCATGCCTATAGTAAAGTTGCTCGCATAAGCCTTTTCCCACAGTATGTCCCCTCTAGCTTGAATCATGTGCATGAGCGCTCAAGTGACAGCGGGGTTTTAGTAGTCGAGGTATTGCAACACTTGAACCATTTTTTATAGCTTTTCATCGGTTGTGCGCGTGATTGTCAATGCGGGCCTTTGGTCAGCTGTTGGCATAGCATGTTGATCGTGCAGGGTACGTGCTGCCTTAGACTTTTTTTCTACTACCCCTAGAAGGTGCGTAGTAATCAGAGTCTAACATAGTGGTCGACGTAGCACTTTGGTCGCGCAGGGCGTGTGCTACATTGGATTTCTTCATGCCATCCCTGGAAGGTGCATCGCACTTAGAATCCAAAATGAATGATGGCATGGCACATTGATCGCACAAGGCGCGTGCTGCCTTGGATTTCTTCGCGCTACCCCTAAAAGGTGCATAGCGTTCAGAATCCAAAACAGGTTCCCGTGAAGGATAAACAATTCTGCCAAAGGAAGAAGTTCTAGTCCGCTCCACCCATGTCCTACAAGGGCGGGTAGCTGCGCCATTCTTCCTTTACTTTACCTTCGTCGGTCGCGCGGCCAAGGAGTTGCACTCTTCGCTGCGCTTCTCTACAACTGGAGTGGCTGAGGCAGTAAAACAGCAGCGGGTAATGGCCTCTTTGGGGCTTCACCATTCAGGGAGGTTTGGAGCACGTCCCCCTCCATCTTGTAGCTTGTCACAGCGGCTTTGGGCACCCATGTACGTCGAGTCTTCTTCGGTTTTATGAACCGCTTCGAAGGGCTCGACTTCTCTTCAGAGAGGAGGTGTTCAAAAGCTTGTTGGTCGAAACGTACGACCAACATCTTTTGGGAAGACCCCAGCAAATTATCGTCAGACTACATCACCACCTAATTCTCGTCAGATAAGAAGGATGTCCCCAGCAGAGTCGCCATCTTGTTTGCCATGACAAAAGTTATACGAACTTTTTGTATTGAAATGTGTAAAAAGAACAAAAAAGAATCCTAAATAGGAGGTTTAAGTACAAATATTTCTAGGAAAGTGTG
Organism: Iris pallida; assembly: GCA_029216955.1. Taxonomy (NCBI): domain Eukaryota; kingdom Viridiplantae; phylum Streptophyta; class Magnoliopsida; order Asparagales; family Iridaceae; genus Iris; species Iris pallida. The sequence continues at coordinate 3,978,831 of JANAVB010026000.1, forward strand.
ATGATGGAGATCGAGTACTACAATGGCTCCTTTACTCCGTTGACGATCTGACGATGACTTTAACTTGCTCTGACTTTCTGATGCTCGTAAGTGGTACTCGGTGTTGTTAATCAGGAAGATGCCAACCTTATTAATGAAGGAAAACTTCTTCTATTTATAGGCCAGCACATATGCAATGTGCATTGGGGTTTTTTAGCGCACGGGAGCATTGCACGTGGAGATATGAAAGAATCTGTTGTAACTACATGATGAGGGCTGCTGCTGAGCTGACACGTGGCGGACGTTGAGTTTCTCTTCTATCAAGATCTCGAATGGTTATCAACATAACCGAATAAATGACACATGGCGTGCGCTTATTGCTTGATAATCTTGATCGGATGAAGCCGAGTGGGTTTTTCTCATATCCATAGTGTCGGATTTTGTTTCCATCTTAGTGGCTACGATTTAAACAACCCGATTGGACATTGTCCTTGTCAACAGAACCAAACTCCGTTCTTATCTTAGGAGCGATGGTTTTAAATAAACCGATTGGATATTGCTCCTATCAACAGAACCAAACTCCGTTCTTATCTTAGGAGCGACGGTTTAAATAAACCGATTGGGCCAAACTCCATTCTCATCTTAGGAGCGGCAGTTTAAATAAATCGATTAGATCATATCTAAAAAGATATAGATGCCAGACTAGCCACGTGGAATAATGACACCTCATAGAACTGTGCATCTATACGAGCTACACTTCTGTTGAGGTTTCGTTGTCACAGCACTTTCGGGCAACCAGAAGACTGGTATTTCAAAGGCAACGGAGTCACTGTGCTTTTGGGCGACGAGGAGACTGATGTGGGGATTTGTGAAGCCATGGAGTCACTGTGCTTTTTGGCGATGAGAAGACTGCTGTGGGGATTTGTGAAGTCACTGCGCTTTTACGAGGCGACGAAAGACTTCTGGGAGCTTTGTGAAGCCACTGCGCTTTTTACGAAGCAACGAAGGACTTCTGAGAGCTTGTGTTTTAATGACTCTTCTTGAATAGTCGAGTCGATGTGTCTTCAATTGCCGCCACTTTGTTTTGAGATTTTTAAGAAGTCATGGCCTAGGATTTTGTCAAATAAACCTATTAAATAGAATTCATTGTGCTGAGTCCTAGGTTCATCCCATTAATTCAGGGGTCATTGACCGATTGAAACGTGGCATGTGAGTTGGACCACACACTACTTATATAAAGGGAAGCTTTTTCTGAGGAGCCATGTCGTTGTCTCTTAGCATTCCTACTGTCATGTTCGATCCTGACTTAGCTTCGAACGACCATTGGCCTTGCACAAGTCGACTGTTGGTTGTAGATCTCTTCGTTCAAAGAACCTATGACCTTATAGAAGAACAACTACTAAGTTTTGAGATGCACTTGAACCTTTGGCATAAGGGGTTCAAACCTGAATAACATCTTGGAGGTCTTCGAGGTCCAAGCTACTGGTTTAGGATTGATTCCCAACCCGAACAGCCCTATAGAATCATGGAAAATATGGGGTTCGTGCGGATCACAACTAACCGCATGAAGTACTTTGGAACAAATTGGTCTGCATAAAGTAGAGTCGCATGACCCACTCGGCATGTCCCCTGTGACCCATCTTCACCAGACTGATTTGAGCCGCAGAAAGAATATTAATTTTGCGGCCAAGCTGATCAACCCTTCTAATAAAGCTGACAAAACTCTGTCAAAATTTGCAAAACAGACAGCTCTGACAACTCTGACAACTCTGACACTCTGACAAAAAAAGAAGATAAGACGTGATCAGACAAGATGTCATGTCACCAGATTGGACATGGCCATACGGCTAGAAAGTCTGTGACCCGAGCCGCATGATCCCTATGCGTCTCAATTCATGCGCTTCATGCGGCCGAGGGTGACTACAAGCCGAACTGCATGAGCATTATGTGGCTCAGAATACAGAACCTATGCGGCTCAAAAGTCCTCAAGATACATGCGGACTAAGGGAGACTGTGACTTAAGCCGCATGAGTCTTATGCGGCCCTGCACGGCCGAACACTGAAAGGCCTATGCAGCTCAAAATGACTCAAGAAGACTGATCCTATCCTACGATAGGACACATGGCAAGCTGACCAAGTCTCAGCCACCTATATTTGTTGTAACAAAATCTCAACAAGTTACCACCTGGCGGCCAAAGAGCGAGTCTTTGTGTGCTGTCGTAGCCACGTGGTCACGTGGCCATATATACGGCTCAAGATATCCATCATTATATATAGCAGGGTACTACACCCATGCAAAAGGCTGGAAACCTACGAAGGGCAATTTTTTCAAGAGCAAGGATTGTGTCAGATAGTCCAAGGAGTAAGGCAGAGTTGCTACACTTTTCCGAGCCTCTATCGTCACTCCCCAGAATCAAAACTAAATAATTGTACTTAGATTGATTCCTATGATTTCTTTTTAGGCTTTCTTTTGTACAAGCAAGTTTGCAATCAAGTTCAATTCATTTGTAATTTTTTGTTCTTAACATTTAATGGCAAACACGATGACGACTCTGCTGGGGACATCCTTCTCTTCTGATGAGAAGTTGGTGACGCAATCTGACGCGTCCAAGCTCGGCTCCACGCAGCAAATGCTCGTGGTTCGTTTTAACCAACGAGCTTTCGAAGAAAAGCTCTCTAAAGGGAGCGCAAGCCCATCGCAGAAGTGAGCCAACCCAAAGAGAACCCACAGGACGTTGAAGGAAAAAACTGTTGCCCCCGGCCAGGTTCTCGAAGAAGTTTTTTCTGTTGCCCAAGATAGTGATCAAGACTCTCCTGCGGCCTTGCTTCTGACCGTAGAGAACCCCACTGTCCCCAAATCCGGCAAAGGAAAACACTACGATGCTGAGTTTTTGGGGACACAAGGAAAATCTATACAGAGGAGGAAGAGGCCGCATAAGAGAGATGGGCAGACGACCCATGCGGTAGCTGACTCTGGTCGCAGGCAGATGGCCCATGCAGCAGCCAACTCTGGCTGCAGGCAGATCGCCCATGCGACAACCAACTCTAGCCGCAGGCAGATCACCCATGCGGCAGCCAACTCTGGCCGCAGGCAGATGGCCCATACGGTAGCCAATCCTGGGCATAGACAGAGTGTCTCATGCGGCCCTGTCAGAAGCTCTGTGTTCGACCGTCTCTCTTATGGGCCTGACACCATATGGCCCATTATGAATGTGGGATGTAGCAATCTAAACTCTTTTTACTATGCGCCTTCGGGTGCTAAGTCAAAGAAGTCTAGGGTAGTGCGGGCCCAACAAGCCCAATCAACTGTCCAAGTTGCTGACCGTCAGCTGGTACCGTTAACTGTTATACGAGCTCCTGATGGAAAGTTGTACAGAACCAACCGCGTCCAGTCCCCCAGGGCTAACGGACAGGGTGGGTCTCAAAAGTCTCCCTCCAACGATCGAGAGCAAGTGCTTTTACTAGCCTCGGATCAGGGAGAAAATATGCCACCTACGCACCTATGTGCTCGGGATACCCGAGTCCACAATTTGGATGCAAAGGTAGATCAATCCGCTATCGACTTGCGAGAGGTGATTACTCACAAACGCAAGGAGAAGGAAGCAACCTTGGCATGCGATGAGCCTCTCTCGGAACGTCGTTGCACCCAAGTCATCATCAACTGCTGCTGCGACAAGTCGGTATTACCTGATGATCGGCAGTCCATTTTCCAACGACTGCAGCAGCCAGTACCTTTCCAACAACAACTTGAAAAATAGGTGCAAATTCTGGGAGAGGAGGAATTTCTTTTCACCTCCTGTAATTCATCCCGGAAAGTTCTTCCCGGCAAGGGAGGAAAGAAGACAGGCTCTTCCAGCCCGACAATCTCTGCCAGCATTGCAAGGAAACTCTCATCTGGAGGATTGCCACCAACAACCACAGGGGGTGTCTACCTAGGCACTCGATCCAGAAAGAACCTTCCAATACCTGGGGGTGCATCCTTGACCTCCTTGCGGGGTTGATGAGACCGGGGGTAGCAGTCCCCTCAAAGTATGCGATAACCCGATATTCCAAGAGAATACACAGAGGGTAGCGATCCACTGGAGTTACGTAATAGACATGGACGTCCCTGAGGATGACCGCCTTCGCCAAGACGATGCGGCTTCCTGCACAGGGGATAGCACCCCTGCTGAGTCCAAAGAGGAAGACATTCTGACATTCTTCGACGATTTATCGGTACGAGGGTACGACACAGAGAGCACCTCTGCTACGATCCCTTCTACCTCTACCCACGTGCGGACAGTCTTTATGGTCGATGATGATCATGAAGCGCCTACTGACCAACAACGTCTAGAAGTACTTGAATCCAAGCTCCTGTCCTTGGTCAAGTCAGTAGACAAAATCAAAGCTGTCTTGCTGACTCAACCAGCAAAGACACCTGGACAAACAAGATTGGGACCCGTAGTCAACGTGGACTCCAATACGACCGCTCCTCCTTTGGGTGACAATCCTCTAGTATCCTCTGCTCCTTCAGCTACAGATAAAGCAAGGGAGGCAAAGAGGAAAGTCTAGGAGCTTCGAGCAATGTTTAATGCCCGAGACTCCTCCCGGGACCTGAGAACACGGCAACCGTATCCCGTTGCATGGAGAGATGTTCGTTTTTCTCCACGGTACAAACCGTTTTATATTGATTCGCATAACGGGAAGACCTCTGCTAGTCGGTACATGACTTATTTCGAGGTCATAACTGACCACTTGCCGTATAGTGACGCCATCCTCACACGATTATTCATCGGAGCATTGGAGGGAATCTTGTTCGACTGGTACCGCAACCTTCCGGACAACTGCATCCATTCTTTTGACGGCTTCAAACACATGTTCCTAGAAAGATTCTATGAAGTGGGACATGATGTGACAATGTCATCCCTCATGGACGTCGTTCAGGGGGAGAGGGAGCTAACAAGGAACTATATCAAACGGTTCCGCCAAACCGCAATGAGATTGCCCCAAGGCAATCTCGAAAGCTCCTTGATTGAAATCTGCCAGAAGAAGTTGCTCTCCGTAATCAGCCTCTGGATAGGCGAAGTTCAATTCAGGGATTGGACGACCTTTATTATAAGCGCCACCAATATGGAGGCAAAGTTAAAGAAGGCTCGCCAGCTGGGAATACACATCCCGGATAGAAAATTCAAAAGAAAACATCCTGGTACCACCCCCAATAACAACAACACCGATGGCACTTCCAATAACTGGGACAATAAAGGCAAACAGGCCTTGGTCGCTAGTACGACCAAGAAGCCTGAACAAAAGCAAGCAACAGCTCAGTGGCCCAAAGTGAATTACTCATTCGAAGATAGTCATGTCAAGCCTATCTTCGACATGCTCTTACAAGGGGACAGGATCCAACTCCCTCCACCAAGGCGTGAGCCTCCAGCGGCAGAGATGGAGGACCCAAAATATTACCATTTCTACCGCTATGTTCATCATTCCACTCATGACTGCTTTCAATTAAAGCGGTACATCCAGAGACTTATCGACTCCATGCTTGTTCATTATTCCACCTCGGTCCTTGTTTGGTTTACGGGTTATAAGTCAGTTCTGTAATAGTTCCTAAGTAATCTTGTGATTTGTCGTTCTATTTAGTACTCACATGCTATACATGATTCTATGTCTCGGTTACCCTTCACATGTAAGCATGTCTCGGTTACCCTTCATGCTTATATGTCTCGGTTACACATGTAAGCATGTGTCGGTTACCTTTAATGCTTATATGTCCCGGTTATTCTACATGCTTACATGTGTCGGTTTACATGCTTACATGACCCGATTATTTTACATGCTCACGTGTCCACTTTATCTTACATGTTCATATGCTCCTATTTATTTTACATGTCTACAGTTTACATTACGTCACATGTTGTTTACTTTATGCCCCATATTGTTTTGCTTATTGTCTTTTCTATTCTCGAGATGATTATATTGTTAGTACATGAGTCTTGATCCGTATTTATATGTTTCTATTTTTATCTATTGTTAAGTTAGTTATTGCTGGTTTAGTTCACAGTTTGTCTTTCTTTGTGGTACTTGCTATTGGGGGTCTGTCCCTATTGGTTTTGTTTTGCCAGATCTGATATAAGAGCCCGAAGGGCTTTTCGTACCTTCTACTCGATGATGACCCAGAGCACCAGATTACATGAGTAGGTTTTCTATTTTATTTTTCCACTAGTTATATACATTATTCTTTTGTGGTGTTTAGCCTCCGAGCACGTGTTTAGCTAGTGTTTTGGATCTTGACATTTAGCCTACGAGCCTAACCATGATTTGCATTATTCTAGACTATAGCTAGAGCTGATCATGTATGACTATTAATATTGCTAGTTCTTCATTTTGTATTACTAGCTTCATTATCATCTATGTATACATAGTATGAGAAACTTTACTATTTTATGTCTAATGATCATACTTCTTATACTTTGCATATTTGCATGTGATTGAGATACCTAGGATTGCTTGACCTAGGATTGACTGTTGGATTATAGTAGTAACCCCCATGTTTATACAACTTTGACCGTATCTTGGGGTACTGAGTACTCTGGTATACATAGCTGGCATTATACATCCTGACTTACTAGTATTCTGGTTCTTGGGCGTGACATTACGTCCCTAAACAAAAGTGCAAAAGAAGAAGAAGGCTCATCTATAAAGAGGCACATGAAACCTTCTGCACATGAAAAAAGATTTGCTTTCGACAGTCTCTCCCCATGCTTACTCTTCGATCCAACAACATAGAAAGGAGGAAAACATGGATTCTTTGTACTATGTGCTAGTGAGCGCTGGTATGAAAAGTCAAAAATAATACGTGGTATGCGCGTGTAGGACCGTTGAGCATCACTAGAGGGGGGTGAATAAAGTGTGTGCATGTGCAGCAAAAATAATCACCAATTAAAAATTAGCAGTTATATATTATGGCAGGTAAATGATAACAAATAGAATGTGGAAAAGTAGGAGATCAGAGAATCAAACTCAGTGACATAGCGATGTATACTGGTCTTCCTTTGAGATGATTACTCCAGTTTCGAGCACTCTTGCTCGATGTTAATCTATTATGGCACAAGCTAATGGAGAGCTTGTAGTCTCTTACAACATCATGCTTGCTGACGAGCGCACGACCGACTCCACAACTTGATTTTAAAAACTGGAATATTTTTTGAATGGCGTCTCTGATACAACTCTTCAGTACCAAAACTCTAGATTAAACATAACTTGTACTGGCTTTGGCTAAGAGCGGTATAGGCTTGATTTGAAAGTTTTATCTCGTAGAAAACACTTTGGAATAGATAGAAAAGAGAATGAATGAGTGATTTGAAATAGTGAAAATTCTTCTCTATTTATAATATTTTTGCTGACCGAATTCGGGCAGAGTTCGGACAGAGTTCGGATGCATGAATCTCGCATTCGAACGTTGTAGGCAGATAGGGTGGAAGACTATCATGACTCGCATCCGCTTTTCGGATGCGAGTGCATGCACAAGTCCAGCCTATGCAGCAGTATCGACGTAGTAAGCGTTCTAGAAATAAAGTATGCAATCGGTGCCCATAATTGGCTTATTCACTATAACTAAATCAATTTACAATATTCTATTATTTCATTTGAAGAAAATACAATTTCTCACAAATATTACAAACAACTAACTAAATAAACAATGTGATCTACTCATCTATCTAACTAATCTTCTAGGGTCGTCCTTCTAATATACCCGTCTCTCCCCAAAGATCCAATACAAGGAGTAACCGCGACTAATCTGAAAAATGGCTTCCAGTTAGGAATGGAACTACACATATGACAGGCTATTCAAAATATAATAGAAATTACAAAACATGAGAATAGCATATGTGATGTAAAGTAGCAGGTAAAACTAACATCATGGCATAGCAGGAAAAATGAACATACAAGCTCTATAAAAAGATATAACAACTAGAAGGAAAATAGGTAAATATGATGAAATAGAATGTAGTGGAGAAAACAAGATGAATCAAGTGAAATGACACCAATCTATATGTGTTGAAATAACGTGTTCGACATATGAACGGCTAATGGGTAAATCCGGCCAGCCGCACGTGTCGTGTGGGTTGCTATTCTTCACGTAAGACCAATAAGATATTTATGGGTAGTTCACACATCTACTAAGATATTTCTCCGTCCGACTAGTACTCATGGATTCAAACAGGTCATAAACACAGTAATCATATAAATACAATAGTTACGAACATGGTAATTACGAAATATGACATGTAAGGAATCCATAATACTAATTCCGTGTAACAAGCGTGCCAACAAAACATGAGATGCATATGTATAACATGTAATGGAAAAACTATCAGGAATTGAAAGCAATCAATTTATGTACTTGCCTGGGGTCCTTTGCTAGTGAAATCGATAATCACGTTGGGTTCAGAATAGTCCAGGTATCTAGGGTCGATGCGAAGGTGTCAAATTCGCAAAAAAATAAAAAGTACATTTAGTTATGGTCATGATTTATGATCGAAGAGAAACTCGTAATTAATATAGGTAACTATTTTGGAAAAATATTCATAATATTAGAAACTATGTTCTCTAGCCAAAATACCGTTAGAATACTTGATAGAAAATAATAGTACAATAATATTTTTTAGGCTAAAATATTTATTTAAAATACCATAATATATTTTAGATTTCGAAATTCAATTCAAATTACATATCGGTCAAGCACAAACTATATTTGGAAGATAGCTATAAATGTTGTTTAAGTCAAAAGCCACACCATAAAATAATACAATAATATAATTCAGAAAATACAACAATAATATTTGTAGGTCAAAATCCATCTTTGGAAAATATCTAAAATTAAAATATATATAACGAATTTAGAAATTATTTATAACAAATAAAATACATTTTTATTAGTCACAATAATCTTAGGTAAACACTTGAAATCACTTTAGGTCTTAAAACATAATCTTTGCATATAAAATATTCGTATACATATAGAGACATAAGGTCATATATGTAATTATATTTTTGTTTTGAATAACATTTTATAGATAATCGGATATGCAAGTATAAAATAACACCTATCATAATAACACCTATACAAATGCATATTTAGTAAATTTTTTGAACTAACATCTAGATACATATATATGTACATATATAAAGACTCATATATATAAATATATATATGTTATTACTTATATGGAACATCATCTTTGTAAAAATATATATATATGTGGATACATATATTCATAAAATTTATATCTGGAAATTGCTGAGAAACCAATTTCGGGGTTGGTTTGCATAAAAAAACCCACCCGCAGGATGTGTTTTATGAAAAGCCCAGAATTATATATTTTCACGTTAATTATTCCAAGATTCCCTTTAGATGCTCTGTATTTACAAAATTGCCATCTTTATAATACCATAACTACACTTCGCACAAACTCAGACTTGGATTGCAATTTTCATCTTCTTCTTCTTCTTCACGACAGATCTGAATTTCATTCCTCTCATCATTAGCAGAGATCGCAAAAATCGTTCATATTTTACTGTGCTTTTCTTCAAGAGAACTTCGATCATCACTCATCATCATCATCATCATCATCATTATCATCATGGAGAGATTTGAAGTTTTTCGGCAATTAGGTCAATTATGGAGAAAAGATCTTCTTCTTCTTTTCCATAAGAGTTAGCATCGTTTTGAAAGAAGAACGAAAACTCTTGAATTTTTGTTCCTGACAAATTTTTTTCACAAAAAAACAAAAAATAGTTTATATGTTTCTGTCGACTGTTCTCCATCATTCTCCGTGTTAAAATTGCGGAGAATGACCATTCTCTGTGCTAAAACCACAGAGAATGGCCTTATCCATGTCAAAATGATGGAGAATGGCCGTTCTCCGTGTCAAAATGACGGAGAATGGTGATTCTTCGTGTCAAAATGATGGAGAATGGCTACGTGATAAAATGACTGAGAATGGCTATTCTCCGTCATTTTAACACGAAGAATGGCCATTCTCCGTAATAAAATGATGCAGAATGACCATTCTCCTTTTTAAATTGACGGAGAATGGCTGTTAAAAATTTTATAATAATTATTTTATTTATTTATTTATTTGGATTAAATGGTGACTTTTAGAATTTTTATAATAATTATTTAGTTAAAAATTACGGTAGATGACTTTAGCCATAGTGGAGGTTGGAGTACACGGTGACTAGAAATCGTGGCACGGATAGTGCCATGGCATGCTTTGACTAGTGTATTAGCCCTGGTAGGGAAGGCCGAGCCATAGTAATGTCCTAACTAGGAAAACCAGGCCAAGTTGCGACTTAACCCTTACCGAAGATTTATTTATTTATTATTTATATTATTGAATTTTAGGAAAATCGGTTATATCATTTTAGTCCAGACTGGACCCGAACTGAGCCCAAGCCCATGTAGTCATTCGGGACGTTCAATGACGTTCGTATTGACGTATTTTGGTATGAGTGTGTGTGGTGTTCCATTTTAATTATATAATGAATGTTTTCTAATATTCGTAATTAAATATTATAATTGTCATTATTAGTTGATATTCGGTAATATTGGTATAAAGTAGGTCCGTGTACATATTGGGATTTTTAGACCACACAAGTTGTATATATATATATACACCATTATTGTTTATTGAATTTCGTTATATTTATTATTGTTTTATTGAGGTTATTATATATATAATATTATTTATTTGTTATTGGTTATATTAAGTTTTGTCAATTAAATATTATTATATATAGTCATATAAATATATATAGTAATATATTATATAGAAATATATATAGTGATATATTATATAGGTATATATATATATATATATATATATATATATATATATATATATATAGTGGTATATATAATATATATATATATATATATATATATATATATATATATATATATATATATATATATATATATATATAGTGAAAAAAATATATATATAGTGGTATATATATATAATAGAAATATATATATATATATATATATATATATATATATATATATAGTGATATATATATATATATATATATATATATATATATATATATATATATATATAAAATATATATATATATATATATATATATATATATATATATATATATATAAGATTGGACTTATTAATAAGAAAAGGAAAAAAAAAGAAAAAAAAAAGAAACGGAAAAGAGCAGCAGCCCATCCCGAAGGGCCTAATCCCCAAACCCGCAAGCTTCAGGCCGAGGAACCCGCTCGGTTCTCCGCTTGTATAGGTATTAAACTCGAGAGAGAGAGAGAAGGAAAATTCGAGAAAACCGAAAACCCTAGTGCCGACCCCCTGGCGACCTATCCCGGCGTTCGCACGGCCGCTAAGGGCCACCGTCGACCGACCAGGTCGCCGCCGACCGTCGCGCGCGCACGAAAATGACCGAACAGCAGCAGGGGCAGCAAGCGCAGGTGCCAACTTCAATATCGTATATCTTCCTGAATATTTTGCAGAATTCGATCCTGTAAAATTCTATAGAATACCAATATGACCGTCTAGGATCCCCTTCAATTAGTTCGTATTGATCTCGTTTGTATTCGACGAGAAATCAATGCGAACATCGACGTAAAACCTGTTCAAAACAGGGTGTATAATAGGCCGATCATCCATGTTTGCCGATCGATTTCGATCGATCTAAGGCCATATTAGAAATTCTAATTGAACAAGTTCTTAGTCAATCTATCGGGCTTCATAACTCTTTTCGTAGATTTGGATTTTATCGACCGTGCGTCGAGAAATCAGATTTCCAAACCCAAGAAAAACTTTTTTTCAAAATTATAAAATCCTCCCGGTACGACATGAGTCCCCCCAATCCAGGCGACGTGGTCGCGAACCGAAAGCATCAAAAGCTGCATATCGGTTTTCTGGTCGTGTGGGCTTTGACGGAATTCAAATTGGTCGCGTGTGCACGACGAATTCGATGCGTATCCGTCGAAATTCACCGTATCGGCCTCTGTGCAAACTTTTCAATTACTTTGTACACGTTCGTCAGATCGAGACAAAAATGTGCCAACAGGACCGTATCATTTTTCTGCTCCTGTATGCCAAGTTTGGTCCAATTCTGAGACAATTGAATCGAACGCCGTTTTGCGGGCCCTACGGTCCCACTCAACTGACGATTTTGTGCACGGCCTGCCGGAATCCAACTTTGGACATGCGGTTGGGTTCGTATCAAAAAACTGGATTCGTAGACATGTAGTTTGATGACTTTAGAGACCATTGACTCTGGCACGCTTTTCGGTGCAAAGCGGGTCCAACAGCGGACACCATTTTGACCCGAAATTACCGTTTTACTCCTGTGTCCAGAATTGGACTTAAGGACAGGCAATTCTAGCTAATTTGACTATTCTGAGAACATTGGTAATGTTTATTTCAGCTTCCGGGGATTGTTGTACGGGTTTGACTATTATGGCATTCTGAGTGGTTCAGATTATCGGTTACACCAGCACAGGATCACAGGCGAGTACAGTTTATTGTCTGCATTTCGATATTGATTTTTACTATATTTTATTGATTAGCCATTGGTTATGTGATTATTTTCTATTATAAATTATTGAGTCGGGAATGAGAAGTACCAAGGATGTGTGATCTGACCTTAGACCGTGTAGAACGTGTAGACCGTGTTTATTATTGTATTTATTTTTTGTAGGCAGTGTAGACAGTAATTTATTTATTTCTTATAGACAGTGTAGACAGTAATTTATTTATTGTAAAGTAGACCGTGTAGACCGTGATTATTATTGCATTTAAACTGTGTAGTTCGTAATTATTATTTTGTAGACAGTGTTTCTTTATTGTAATATTTTCTGTAGACCGTGTAACTGTAGACCGTGTAACTTTAGACCGTGTATACCGTGTCGCATAATTGTTCCGAGACCGATCACATATCAAAGGTACTTCTAACAGTTGGAGAAAGTATTTTGTGTCTATTTATTGCTATTGGTTTTTCGTATTTATTGTTTATTTTCAAAACTCATGATTGATGTCTAACATTTGTTTTATAGTCATTTTCTTTATTTGAAATCGCATTCAGTGAATTATGCTCGTTCCATTCCTGACTGGAAACCAACATTTTCAGGTTAGCCGTGGATTCACTTAGCATGGGAGATACGGGGATACTTGCAGACAGAAGCTTAGGGACTAGCTAGATAGTTGAGTGGTAGTCATTCTATAATTGTACAAGTTTATGTTTTCTGCAAAAGTAAACCTTGTGCTCTTTGTAAATTAAATTAATTTTGTGAATGAGTATTATTTATGATTTGATCTTCATGGCCGTGACAGCGTTCTACCGTCGACACTGCGGCGTAGGCTGGCTTGGACAAGTCTCGTATCCGTTCAAAAAAAAATGGGTGCGGGTCGTGACAAGTTTTTGTGGTGGCCCATGCAGGTCAGTCTTTGCAAATCATGCGAACTCGTGATAGTACTCAAATTAGTTGTACTATTGCGAGCCTGCGACTAAGAATTGCTCATTCACGAATTAGAAATTAATTTAATTTAAGAGAATGACTAGCACTAGGAGTCCCTTATACAAAATTGACCGATGGTAGTCTAGGCCATGCAATTTAGATGAGGAGTTATTAATGTTGATGGTTGTCAGATCCCCATAGGTACACTATTATCTTTCGATATGACGACACGATCCAAAGTGGATAGATTATTCACTTGGTGAGACAGGGCTTCATATAATTTATGATCTAACCACGATAAATTGTTCAATTCCTTCTCTTTGCCTCTTTAGATATCATCCTCATATATTAGTCCGAATTGCCTATTTAGTTCGTATTTTTTCCCTAAGAATTATTATTTTATATAATTTTGAATATGTTACCCATATATGAACCTCGAGTTAGTTTCGATCCAAAGTTTTTTTTTCCCTCAATGGTTTGAATACACATGGAATAGACACTAGAATGTTGTAATCCTTTTGTCTTTAGTTATTCCTCCATGATTAAATCTTTTATTTTAAGGATGGTGACTGATAGGACAAATATTTACGCCTTATTACATAGTCGATTGTTTGAATCTCTAGAAGCCTAGGAATTTTAACAAATTTAGTTAAAAGGGATGGTAGTTAACTCATAATGGCAGGGCAGCAGCGCACTGTCGCCATTTATTTCAAATATGAAGACTAAGGGTTCACTGCAGCCAGCAGCGCTTTGGCGAGGCATGACCCTTAGTGTTGAATTTAGTTTAAGAAAATATAGGTGATGGGATATTGCCAAAACTATGGCTAGTGGTCCTCTCTTGATCGTAGATACCCTTGAGCCAATATTGGATAGAGTTAAGAAGTGTTCGATTTTGTATCATGTTGAGTTACGAAACCAAGGATTTACCACAACCAGAGTATACGGGCGAGGCGTAATCCGCGGTGAAATGACTTCAAACATGATTACAAGTTTGGGATACCATAGAGGATAGGACACTGCCATGCATGTCCCATAAGATCCAAAGCCGATATTAGTGGAAGTTTTATAAGTTGGGTAACATGTCTCCCGACCTAGCATTATGTAGTCCTTATGACTTACTGACGAGGAAATTGATTGACACTAATAGGTTTACCTAGAATACAGAAGTTAGAGGTCATAACCCATTAGTCGACCGAGTCCTTGTGGATAAGAAGATAGTAGGAAGACCGTATAAGCAAGAACACCGGTTAAGGTTTAATTCTCACAAAACTCGAACTACTTGTGCCTTCTTTCAAAAATCTCGCATAATTGTATTCGACTATCTTAACAAATGCTGCTGTTACAGCTTAGTTTTGTAAGCTCACTCCGTTTTCAAGCTTGATTCGAGGCATATGTTTAGTGGAGACGCCTGCTAACTTATTGTCTAATCAGAATCAGTGTATTATGGTCTAATCAACCATGATGCATTTGGTTTGCTCTTCGTTCAATTACACTACGTGGATGGAGATATATAGGTATCTAGGATCTCATTCGCGACTGCTTGACAATTCCTCTTGAATTATACGTTCGCCTTTGAATCACGTGATTGTATTCAGTAACCTCTTTCTTGAACTCTTTCTTTTTTTGTCTTTCACTGATTTGGAAAGACGATAGCTCATAATTGGTAGAGCGATACAGAGTATCCCTATGCCTATGATAGTTGTATACACAAGTGTAGCTACCATCGGCCAGCCATGTGACTAGAATATTTCCTTGAGTTACTCGTTCTCCTCTCGACCCCCAAACTGTTATTGGGTCCTTCTAGCCATCTGAACTTGAGAATGATTAGGGTGCTACCCTTAGTCAAAATGCCAACCTAGGAGACTATCTATTCTCAAGAAACCAAATATCGTGAGCCTCTAATTATTTGCCTGAAGCTTGCTTTAACTAGCAATTCTTAATCTTCAACTCAGCCTTTCCTCGGCCAAAGCCCACGGTTTAGACATGAGTTGAATAAATAAGGTAAGGACAATCACTTACCGTGACTATGGTAGACACTCATCCCGAGATTGGTTTTCAACAAATATTATCCTAGTTATGTAAATTTCATAATTAAGACCTAACTAGTATTGGAATACCACAGCTTAAATACATGTCATATTATGACCTACCAGTTATCAACAGCAATGCATGACCAATGCAGCCCATACCACTAGAACCCTTATAACCATAGTCTAGCAGGCTTGACACATATAGAGATTCACGACTCAGTTGTTAGAAATTCTTTTCTTATGATGTGCCTTAGAGTTGGTTACCCCGTGAAACTCTCGTATACTAGGGACGAGTAGATCATTCTATTTTATCGACCATGCGTCGTTGTACGCACTCGTTTCCTATTTATTGAGAAATGATTCTTGAGTTGATTTATATCTACTGTATCTCGATACGCCGTGCCTTATTTCCTATTAACAAAGAGTCGAGGTACAGTATCCGGACTTTGGGGAACCCTCTAACCTCAATATTTCTAAGACCATGTCCTATTTTAAGGTGGGTAGACTGTAAGCTTTCAAAAAAAAATTGGATATACGAGGATTACCGATTGATTAGAATAATTTCCATCGGGATGAAAATTAGTGCCCCATGGACTCCCACTTCCCATTTAGATCACTTTGTATTCCCGGCCATGTCATTAATATTCGGAGCACGAGACCAGCTGTTACCTTCCAACAATTTTCATATGCAAGATCTAGACGAGTCCACCTTCATCTAGGTATATCATGTCTCACTCAAACACGTCCCCTTGTACTCTATTTTTTATGGTACGACTTTCAGGACAAAAAAGATTAGCTATAATCCTTACCATAATCCCTGTGTACTTCCCGACTACGACTAGAGACTCAACTTCGACTCGAATCTGTCGACCGAATATATGGTTGTGATCGACTGGAAGCCCACTACGTACATATTACTAGTGTGCCATTTAATTATGTCTTTTTGTGCTACTTAAACATAAAAGTCACGAAAGGCGCATCTTCAGGGCTTACAGAACCTATTTGACCAATCCGACTGCCCAACTAGCTCAACCATTTGGGTATAAGGCTATTCTAGGTTACCTTAATCTATTAGAAATAATTTTATCATTGAGATCTTGTCCAGTCCATGTGGATTGAAATCCAAGATTCATTCGACCAACGATTGATGTCCAATTAGGAAATCCATTAAGACCTAGTAAAACCCATCCATGCATACCACCATATTTGGACTATAAAAATCGGACTATTTAAAATAGGACCCAATACCTACTATGTAGTCTCTACCTCTTAGAATGTGAGGCCATTCGTAAACCTTATTCCATCTACCTGGAAGTTGCGATACGATCTTGTATTACATTTACCCCTTGCTCGTGTGTTTAAATAACCACGGGAAAGATCACAATCTTGACTCCTCAAATCTCGTCCTATCATGGAACCTTGTTTAGATAAATTTTGAGAACGGAACTTCTATATTGCACGGAGAGCAAGCCCTCTGAGAAACGAAGGGTCCTTCAAGTTAGCAAGTGACTGGACTAAAGTAGCCTAATCTAGCCAATAAGGCAATGGTTTATGAATTTTCTTTCTAGCTATATCATTGGATACCGCTACTGCTCTTGAAACTTCATAATTGCTCTCGATTATTCTTCCCTATCTTTCTGTCCTTCCTATTACAGAGCGACGTGTGGTCATGCTTATTAGAATTTACCAATATTTTTGGCTACATGTATAAATTTGTTACTTGTTAAATTTCTGGATTGCTTGATAGATGGGAGAGGATTATAGATACAATAAGCAGTAGATATCTATTGGTAGAAATTTTAGCAAGTAGTTGGATGATTATAAAATTTTAATGACATGAGATTTAAGGGAGTAGTGTGACCAAAGGTGGGTAGAAGTCCTCGGGGTTTCGTAGTTACAAAATGGATAGAGGAGGATATAAACTATTTTTGAAAAAAAAAATTAAGGAGATTAAGGTAGCAGCAGATCCTTTTTTTTGAATTTAAGAAATAGTTGTGAATTAGAATTTTGAGGACGAAATTATTTTTAAGGTGGGTAGATTTGGTAATCCCTCTTCCCAGAATTTTGATAATATATTTTATTTATTTATTTGGATTAAATGGTGACTTTTAGAATTTTTATAATAATTATTTAGTTAAATATTACGGTAGATGACTTTAGCCATGGTGGAGGTTGGAGTACACGGTGACTAGAAATTGTGGCACAGATAGTGCCATGGCGTGCTTTGACTAGTGTATTAGCCTTGGTAGGGAAGGCCGAGCCATAGTGATGTCCTAACTAGGAAAACTAGGCCAAGTTGCGACTTAACCCTTACCGAAGATTTATTTATTTATTATTTATATTATTGAATTTTAGGGAAATCGGTTATATCATTTTAGTCCAGACTGGACCCGAACTGAGCCCAAGCCCATGTAGTCATACGGGACGTTCAATGACGTTCGTATTGACGTATTTTGGTATGAGTGTGTGTGGTGTTCCGTTTTAATTATATAATGAATATTTTCTAATATTCGTAATTAAATATTATAATTGTCATTATTAGTTGATATTCGGTAATATTGGTATAAAGTAGGTCCGTGTACATATTGGGATTTTTAGACCGCACAAGTTGTATATATATATATACACCATTATTGTTTATTAAATTTCGTTATATTTATTATTGTTTTATTGAGGTTATTATATATATAATATTATTTATTTGTTATTGGTTATATTAAGTTTTGTCAATTAAATATTATTATATATAGTCATATAAATATATATAGTAATATATTATATAGAAATATATATAGTGAGATATTATATAGGTATATATATATATAGTGGTATATATAGATATATATATATAGTAATATATTATATAGAAATATTATATATATATATATATATATATATATATATATATATATATATATATATATATATATATATATATATATATATATATATATAAAATATATATATATATATATATATATATATATATATATATATATATATATATATATATTTTATATATATATATATATATATTATATATATATATATATATATTTTTATATATATATATATATAATATATTATATATATATATATATATATATATATATATATATATATATATATATATATAATATATATAATATATTATATATATATATATATATATATATATATATATATATATATATATATATATATATATATTATATATAATATATATATAATATATATATTATATATATATATTATATATATATATATATATATATATATATTATATATATATTATATATATATATATATATATAATATATATATAACATATATATTATATATATATATATATTATATATAATATATATATAATATATATATTATATATATATTATATATATATATATATATATATATATATATATTATATATATATAATATATATTATATATATATATATATATATATATATATATAATATATATATATATATATTTTATAATATATATATATATATATATATATATATATATTTTATATATATATATATATATATATATATATATATATATATATATATATATATATATATATATATATATATATATATATATATATATATATATAAGATTGGACTTATTAATAAGAAAAGGAAAAGAAAAAAAAAGAAACGAAAAAGAGCAGCAGCCCTTCCCGAAGGGCCTAATCCCCAAACCCGCAAGCTTCAGGCCGAGGAACCCGCTCGGTTCTCCGCTTGTATAGGTATTAAACTCGAGAGAGAGAGAAAGAAAATTCAAGAAAACCAAAAACCTAGCGTAGACCCCCTGGCGACCTACCCCGGCATTCGTGCGGCCGCTAAGGGCCACCGTTGATCGGCCAGGTCGCCGCCGACCGCCGTGCGCGCGCAGAAATGACCGAACAGCAGCAGGGGCAGCAAGCGCAGGTACCAACTTCAACATCGTATATCTTTCTGAATATTTTTCGGAATTCGATCCCGTAAAATTTTATAGAATACCTATATGATCGTCTAGGATCCCCTTCAATTAGTTCGTATTGAGCTCGTTTGTATTCGACGAGAAATCAATGCGAACATCGACGTAAAACCTGTTCAAAATAAGGCGTATAACAGGCCGATCATCCATGTTTGTCGATCGATTCCGATCGATCTAAGGCCATATTAGAAATTCTAATTGAACAAGTTCTTAGACAATCTATAGGGCTTCGTAACTCTTTTCGTAGATTTGGATTTCATCGACCGTGCGTCGAGAAATCAGATTTCCAAACCCAAGAAAAACTTGTTTTCAAAATTACAAAATCCTCCCGGTACGACGTGCGTCCCGCCAATTCAGGCGATGTGGTCACGAACCGAAAGCATCGAAAGATGCATATCGGTTTCATGGTCGTGTGGGCTTTGACGGAATTCAAATTGGTCGCGTGTGCGCAACGAATTCGATACGTATCCGTCAAAATTTACCGTATCGGCCTCTGTGCAAACTTCTCAATTACTTTGTGCACGTTTGTCAGATCGAGACGAAACTTGTGCCAACAGGACCGTATCATTTTTCTGGTCCTGTATGCCAAGTTTGGTCCAATTCTGAGACAGTTGAATTGAATGCCTTTTTGCGGGCCCCACGGTCCCACTCAATGGGCGATTTTGTGCACGGCCCACCGGAATCCAACTTTGGACTTGCGGTTGGATTCGTATCAAAAAACTGGATTCGTAGACATATAGTTTGACGACTTTAGAGGCCGTTGACTCTGGCACGCTTTTCGGTGCAAAGCGGGTCCAATGGCGGACACCGTTTTGATCCAAAATTACCGTTTTGCCCCTGTGTCCAGAATTGGACTTAAGGACAGGCAATTCTAGCTAATTTGACTATTCTGAGAACATTGGTAATGTTTATTTCAGCTTCTGGGGATTGTTGTACGGGTTTGACTATTGTGGCATTCTGAGTGGTTTAGATTATTGGTTACATCAACACAGGATCACAGGCGAGTATAGTTTATTGTCTGTATTTTGATATTGATTTTCACTATATTTTATTGATTGGCCATTGGTTATGTGATTATTTTCTATTATAAATTTTTGAGTCGGGAATGAGAAGTACCAAGGATGTGTGATCTGACCTTAGACCGTGTAGACCGTGTTTATTATTGCATTTATTTCTTGTAGTCAGTGTAGACAGTAATTTATTTATTTCTTGTAGACAGTGTAGACAGTAATTTATTTATTGCAAAGTAGACCATGTAGACCGTGATTATTATTGTATTTAAACTGTGTAGTTCGTGATTATTATTTTGTAGACAGTATTTCTTTAATACAATATTTTCTGTAGACCGTGTAAC
Source organism: Iris pallida (assembly GCA_029216955.1). Taxonomy (NCBI): domain Eukaryota; kingdom Viridiplantae; phylum Streptophyta; class Magnoliopsida; order Asparagales; family Iridaceae; genus Iris; species Iris pallida. The sequence continues at coordinate 3,999,663 of JANAVB010026000.1, forward strand.
TTTAGACCGTGTAGACCGTGTCGCATAATTGTTCCGAGACCGATCACATATCAAAGGTACTTCTAACAGTTGGAGAAAGTATTTTGTGTCTATTTATTGCTATTGGTTTTTCGTATTTACTATTTTTTTTTCAAAACTCATGATTGATGTCTAACCTATGTTTTATAGTCATTTTCTTTATTTGAAATTGTGTTCAGTGAATTGTGCTCATTCCATTCCTGACTGGAAACCAACATTTTCAGGTTAGCCGTGGATTTACTTAGCATGGGAGATACGGGGATACTTGCAGACAGAAGCTTAGGAACTAGCTAGATAGTTGAGTGGTAGTCATTCTATAATTGTATAAGTTTATGTTTTCTGCAAAAGTAAAACTTGTGCTCTTTATAAATTAAATTAATTTTGTGAATGAGTATTATTTGTGATTTGATCTTCATGACCGTGACAGCGTTCTACCGCCGACACTGCGGCGTAGGCTAGCTTAGACACGTCTCGTATCCGTTTAAAAAATGGGTACGGGTCGTGACAAACACACCATAGCATACAAAAGACTTCCCATAGCTGAAGCGTATGGTACTCGCTCCATATCTTCCTTTTTGTCCTCGGTAGATGGATACTGCTCCTCAGTGAACTTAAAGTGGGCCGCAAGGGGGCAACTCACTTTCTTCGACCCGTCCATACCGAAATACTGAAGTATCCGGTGAATATACTTCTTTTGGGACAAGTGTAGCAGCTTGGACTCTCTCTCTCTCTCGGCTGATCTCCATCCCAAGAATAGTCTTCGATGTGCCCAAATCCTTCATAGAGAAGGCTGCGTCCAGTTGGAGCTTCAACTCTGCTATCCTAGTGGCATTCTGACCCACTAATAGCATATCATCAACATAGAGCAATAAAATGATGAAATTATCCTCGACAAAATACCTCACAAATGGACAATGGTCCGACGTCGTCCGTGCATAGCCATGCTCCCCCATAAACGACTCGAACTTCCTATACCATTGCCTCGGAGCCTGCTTCAGACCATACAAGCTCTTTCTCAACCGACAGACCAAATGTGACTTGTCCTTCTCACAGAATCCCTCTGGCTGCTCCATGTATAACTCCTCCTCAAGATCACCGTAGAGGAATATCGTCTTCACGTCCATCTGCTCGACCTCCAAGTCGAGACTGGCTGCCAATGCTAGCACCACCCGAATAGACGAATGCTTAACGACAGGCAAAAAGATCTCATCATAATCCACGTCTTTTCGCTGACCGTAGCCTTTAACTACCAGCCTCGCTTTGTGTCGATGGCGAGTAGCATCATCCGTATGCTTTACTCTAAACACCCATCGATTTTTCAAAGCCTTTATGCCCTTTGGAAACCGTACCAGCTCATAAGTAGAATTAGTGTGCAAGGAACTCATCTCCTTCTGCATAGCTCTCATCCACTCCTGCCTGTGTTCGTCTTCCATAGCCTCTGTAAAACTTTTGGGCTCTTCTCCGTCAGTCAGTAGCACATACTCCCCCGGTGATTACCTCGTAGATGGTCGATGATCTTTGTCTCTCCTTCTCAGTGGAGCCACTGGTGTTGGCTGTATACCAACAGCCTCCTCTCCTTCAGGAACTGCCTTTCCGGCATGCTCATCCTCCTGAGGGATACCCTGACCACCATCAGCAGGCTAATGATCAAGGTTGGAAGCAACTCTATGTACTGGCTCCTCCATAATTGAATCCTCTGCGATGTCCTCTGGAAACTGCTCAAAGCGAAATGACTCTAACTCAGGCAATTCCTCAGCCTCAGAAGGCGTCTCGGAATCCTGAGTGTTGGTCATGGTCTGATCCTCGACAAATACCACGTCCCTGCTTCTGTAGAGCTTTCTTCCCACCAGGTCGTAGAGTCAATAGCCAAACTCAACCCGACCGTAGCCGACAAAGACGCATCGCCTCGTCTTCGGCTTAAGTTTGGTCATCTCATACTTTGGTACATGCACAAAAGCCTTACAACCAAACGCTCGTCGGTGATTGTATGAAGGCTCATTACCGTACCATATTTTGTCAGGCACATCACCCTACAAAGGAGCCTAGGAGACAAATTAATAACATAAGCAGCTGTGAGAAGAGCCTCACCCCAATAACTATACGGCAAGTTTGCTTCTGACAGCAAACACCGCACCCTCTCTATTAGTGTCCTATTCATGCGCTCTGCTACACCATTGAGCTGAGGTGTCTTGGGCGGAGTCATCTGGTGTCGTATCCCCAGCTCTCTGTAATAAGCATTAAAGGGACCAATGTATTTGTCGCCATTGTCGGACCGAACACACAATAACTTCTTGCCCGTCTCTCTTTCAACAAAGGCCTGAAACTCTTTGAAAGTAGGCAGCACCTGATCCTTGGTCTTTAAGGCATAGACCCAAACCTTCCTGGAACAGTCATCAATAAAAGTTACAAAGTAAGAAGCACCACCAGTAGATTTTACTTCATAGAACCGCAGACATTCGAGTGAATCAACTCGAGCAACGCCGGCTTCCTTGAACTTGGGTGACTTTGGAAAGACACCCTATTTTGCTTTCCAGCTAAGAAGTGCGTGTACTTCTCCAACTTTGTAGACTTGACCCCTGGAATCACCTTCCTGTTCACCAAGTAGCTCATCCCCTTCTCGCTGATATAGCCGAACTGCCTGTGCCACAACTCGGTAGACGCATCTCTGACTGCGTTCATCACCTGTGCCCCCTGTGCGCTCCCCTCCATATAGTAGAGACTGAAAAGACTAAAGAATCCCTCGTCATCCAACCTTCCAACCAACACCAGGTTGAAACGGATATCAGGGACATGACGAACATCCTTGAGAACAATAACAGCACCCGTCTTCGTTCTCAAATGCACATCTCTAACGACAACCGCCTTCGACACATCTCCATTGCCCATCTTCAACACTCCACAGTCGTCTGTAGTGTAAGTGGAAAAGAGTGCCCTATTGTGAGATACATGTGCTGAAGCCCCTGAGTCCACCAGCCAAGAATTATCATCGTAGATGAGGTTTGTAATGACCTCATCACCTACGACGATCACATCGCCTCCATGTATCGAGGCCGACGATGTTGTGTTCTCATCTTGCTTCCCCTTGTCGTCATTCTTCTCTCTCTTCCAAGCGAAATAATTTTGCTTGATGTAGACCTTCTTACAACAATGGTAACACTTTGAGTCCTCGTAACGACCCTTGGACTTCCTCCTGCTCTTGTCTCTGCCACCACCTGGACCCCCGCTCTTGTCTCTGCCACCACCTGGACCCCTACTTTGCCCCTTTCGAGGCTCTCTAAAACCAATACCTCTGAGTGGTGGGATGTGGATGAAGTATCCTGAGAACGTCTCCGCATCTCTTCATTCAGCACCCCGCTCTTTGAAAACTCCAGACTGACCACGCCCTCTGGAGCAGAAGCGATCATAGATACTCGTACGGTCTCCCACGAGTCTGGTAATGTACACAACAGCCATAGTCCCTGAACTTCGTTGTCGACTTGACTCCCATTGAAGACAGCTGGTCAACCACGCCCTAGAAATCACTCAAGTGATCCGTGATAGACGCCCCATCTTTGTACCGCAGACCCATCATCGTTCGGATCAGGAACAACTTGTTTACCCCGATCTTCTCCGTGTACAAATATTCCAGCTTATCCCATAACGTCTTCGCGTGCTCAATAATGGCAACGTGGTTGTACGTTCTCGTTAACGAACTGCCTGATATATTCTCACACCTGTATATGCTCAAATTACCAGTCCTCCTCGGATTTATCACTGGGCTTCTCGGATTCAAATACGGGCAGATGTAGCTTCTTAACAAACAGCAAATCTTTTATCTTGCTCCGCCAATAGTGATAGTTGGTGTCGTTCAGGTTCACCATGCGTACCGATATCACGTCCATCTATTCTCTCTAGTTTTCTGTCAACTTTTGACCCCCTTCTGAATTCCAGAACCTAACTCTGATACCACTTTGTTGGGAAAGAAACGCAAAAAACCTTTCCCTAAACTAAAAAGTATCTATGAGAGAAACGAGCAAACAATGCATAAACCAAAATACCAAAACAACCACGCAGACACAGAGAATTTTTGACGTGGAAAACCCTTGCGGGAAAAACTACGTGGCGATCGGAGTCCAACCCTGAGAAGCCTCCACTAATGAAATAGAAGAATTACACCCTCTACAAACTTCTTCCGATCCAAATCGGATCCCCACAACACTTGGAAGCAAGAACAATGATTACTAGGCTACGAAGAACAAGAACGACGAGTAGAGATTACCCGAATTCGATTCTCCTTCGAAAAACACCTTCAATCCTCCGTCTTCTCTCCCAAAGTTGTAATGGCACTCTTGCCTCCCTCCTCTCTCTTTTCTTGTGTGTTCTCCAATGTTGTGTTGTGATTAGGGTTAGGAATAACCATGTATAAACCCTCTAATCCGTAGCAAAACCTGGACCGTAGGATACGATCTAACGTTGATTAAATCACCCTAAAAATGCTTCAGCTCCGACATACAGAGTTCGGCGAGAACTCTGTCCTGACACAGAGTTCGGCTAGAATTCTATGTTCTGCCACCAGCAAGGTTCTGGAACAGGGGGGCAGAGTTCGGCCAGAACTCTCCCCTGTGGCAGAGATCGGCCCGAACTCACCCCCTTCCTTCCAGCAGCTCCTCTCCACTACTCCCGAGCTTCTTCGCCTTCTCCGACTGGTCTCGTCACCTTCCCGAGCTTCTCTGACACACAGACGGCGCTCGTCGCACTCCGGGGTCTCCTCCACATAGGTTGGCAACCCCACCCACTCCAACAATCCAAATAATTTAAATCTATTCTTATAAATCTAAAACTTAAATTAAAATAATTCGATAAAATCATTTTAGTGTTTCCAAAGATACTTATGATTTTCAAATCCATATTTCGAAGCTAATACTTGAAAGCTAAAAATAATAACCAGCCTATTTGAAATGATAATAATTTATTTCATGAAAAAATTTCTTAAGACTAATCATAAAGGACAAATAGTTTATAGAAAAGTTAATATATTTTGGAGAATATTTGTCTCGAAACACAAAAAAATATAGAATAAATAAATAAAATTTTGAAAAATAGTGAAAAGAGGGGTTATAAAGACCAAAACAAATTTGAAACTGATCTGGTCAAACTCGGGCGGAACAATGGCCGATTTCTATCCGAGTTCTGCCTAGGTTAGGTCAGAACCTTTCGATCAAAACAGTTTAGATTTTGTGCTTTTTGGATATGTGGACTTTTTGGATTTGGATAGAGAGGCTTTATAGATAGTGGACTGATAAAAACCTAAGTCAGTACTAATCCTGACCAACCTCACAAATATTTCCTAGACTCAAAAAATTAAAAATATAGAAGAAAATATAAAAGTCTTGATCTTGATTCTAGTGCGATATTGGTTCTTGATGATGATGATGTAACGTCTGTACTTTGAAGTAGTAGGACGTAGACAATTTTATCATTTGAAGCCTGTAAACCTGTAATAGTCTGTATATTTTGTGTATTAACCAAAGTTGTCGTTGATTATCAAAATTAGGTGTGATCATTAACCAATGGGCCAACAATCTCTCTCATTTTGATAATTGACAAACTTTGAGTCTATACCAAAATATAATAAAAATATAAATAACTTTGAAATATATACCTGACTTGTTCTGAATTACGAGAAAAGTTTGGTATACTCTTTCTCCCCTTTTGTTATGTACTCAAAATATGGCTCCTCCGCAATATGTGAAGCCAACATTAACAAAGAAAAACACAGTATAATATCCAAAAAAACTAGTGTTAAGTACGAACAAGCAAGCATCTCAAGTATGATAACATCAGCAGTAGCAGTAAAAAGTATAAATCAAACCAACTATGATAGCATAGAAATCAACTACAACTGAAAATGAGTTCAAAGTGCATAAACAACTAGAACTAAAATTGTGCAAACTACTATAGATAGTCCAAATTGAGAATAAAAGTGTCACTACAAAAGATCATCATTACCAGAACATGTCCACAAAATACTAAGCCAAAAACTGAATCACATATCAACATCATCAACAGGGGGATCAGCAGGAAGCTGGGGATCAACAAAAGCTATCATCGGATCGAAGAATTCGAAAGTGGGATGATCCTCAAGTCTCGGTCCGTCGAAGCCTGGATGACGGAGGATAGGAGCTGGAGCCGTAGGATGATGTGCCAAAGTCCGCTGAATATTTGCCATTCCATTTCTCAAGACCTGGGCCTGAGAAATGTGACGGTACTCTCATGCCTTTGTCCCTGGAGGGTGACAAACACATCGAACCTCTAGAAGCCAACATCGAACCTTATGACGGTGATGGTACTCTCATGCCTTTCTTCCCCTTTGTTATGTACTCAAAATATGGCTCCTCCGCAATATGTGAAGCCAACATTAACAAAGAAAAACACAGTGTAATATCCAAAAAAACTAGTGTTAAGTACGAACAAGCAAGCATCTCAAGTATGATAACATCAGCAGTAGCAGCAAAAAGTATAAATCAAACCAACTATGATAGCATAGAAATCAACTACAACTGAAAATGAGTTCAAAGTGCATAAACAGCTAGAACTAAAATTGTGCAAACTACTATAGATAGTCCAAATTGAGAATAAAAGTGTCACTACAAAAGATCATCATTACTAGAACATGTCCACAAAATACTAAGCCAAAAACTGAATCACATATCAACATCATCAACAGGGGGATCAGCAGGAAGCTGGGGATCAACAAAAGCTATCGTCGGATCGAAGAATTCGAAAGTGGGATGATCCTCAAGTCTCGGTCCGTCGAAGCCTAGATGACGGAGGATAGGAGCTGGAGCCGTGGGATGATGTGCCAAAGTCCGCTGAATATTTGCCAGGCCATTTCTCAAGACCTGGGCCTGAGAAATGTGATGGTACTCTCATGCCTTTGTTCCTGGAGGGTGACAAACACATCGAACTTCTAGAAGAACTTGTTGAGTAGCCTGGAGTAGCAGGGGCTGGAGCATCAGTTGGAGCTGCGGCTGAATCAGCTGTAGGGGCTGGAACACCGCCAGGTGGAGGTGGAGGCTGAGGGTACTTCCTAGATATAGACAGCTCATAAGGTGACCCAGAAACATGACAAATGTCATAGTTGATTCCAAACTTCTGGAAGATCACCGCTAGATGCATAGGATAAAGGAGGTTGCGGCCTGCCCTTCGACAACTGACCATACCAGCAATCATGGTCTTGGAAACAAAAAAAGTGATTCTAAAGTAGATGTGGTAAATAGCAGATAACACAAAGAAGGTGATCTCTTTAATAGATCCCATCTTTGGTAGCAAGGCAGAATAAATAATGCGATGGAGTTTATAGAAATGCTGGTTCAAGTGCTTTGTGAACAATCTTGACCGGGGAACCGGGTTTGGATAACACAATGCTTCCTTGAATGACTAAAGAGCCATGTCAGGAGGGAATTGAACTTTGTTAATGTCACCAAGAGCGTCGTTGTTGTCAGGTATATGAAAATACTCGCTCAAGTTTGCTGAGTTAAACTCAAGTTCTTTTCCACTGACAAATGAACAAATGTCGTCGTCTTCCTCTTGCAAATTGTAATGAAACATCCGTATAACATTTTCATAAATTTGGTTCGAGGTCTCTAAAAAGTCTCGGAGCCCTGGATTTTCAAAGATGGCAGTGTATTCCAAAAGTACAGTAAAATTGATCGATTTTTTGTGGCAAATTTCTCGGTATCGAAATTTGGTTAACCAAAAGATTAAAATCTCGCAAGACGGAAATAGGTTAGTGTCAAAATCATCGTCGTCAGAGGGATGAGCGGGACTAAACACGTTAACGAGTTCATACTCCAAGGTGGAGGATAGGGCAGTGTCTCTTTTCTTCCTCTTGACAAGCTTATGAGCCGTAGAAATTAAAATAAGAAGATATATACCTCAAAGAAGTTGGAAAGATAGTAGAGCATGTCTTCCTAGAGCCGGTAGATCCAAAAAGTTGGAGAATGGAGACTTGGAGATAGGGTTCCCAAAAACTGGGGTTAGGGTTTTGAGTTTTTGTGTAGTTGTGTTGAGAAAGATAAAGAGAATAGAAAGGAGGGCTTTTTGTTCCCTGCTGTTTAAATAAAAAACCTACAACCGAGTTTGGCCCGAAGTCGGTCCTAGTTCTATCCGAGTTCAGCTACTCAAATTTTTATTCATTTTATGTGTAATGAATTATAAAAGTAACTTAATAACTTTAAACTCTTTGATTTAACTAATATTCATCACTTTGGGTTAGCTGCAGGGGCTGAATCCCAACTAGCGGTAGTCCGAAAACTAATACACCGTGTCGCTTTAGGCTATTTATGCATGTATGACAGAAGGGTCCTTTCGACATGTACCTAAAATAATTTCAATTAATAAATCTTAGAATATCAAGTTTTAAGAATTTTTATTAATCATACACTACAAGAAAAATACATTTTTATAGCGTTTGAAAAGAAGCTATTACCGCTGTTGCTATATAAGTGTTACATAATTTCAGCAACAACGCATAATATGACGGTTTTTGAAGAGTTTTTCGCCTATTATAACGATTTATAGCATTAAACGTTATATATTGTTCACGTATATCTAACGCTGTTACACAGAAATGTTATAAAAAGTGGTAAAAAGTTTAGAGAAGCCGCTCGAAAGTCCGCTCAAACCCGACCCCAAAATCAAAATCCTCTCTTCCCCCTTTTCTCTCTCTTCCATTTTTCCTTCTTATCTCCTCCTCTCCTCTTTCCTTCTCATCTTCTCCTCTCCTCTTTCCCAAAAACCCTAACCCTAACCCTAATTTTTTCTCTACTTTGCCATCGTCACCCTCTGTACCATTGGCTACGATGACATTGTCCCCCCTAACCCCCTTCACTAAGTCCCTCTCATGCCTCTTCATCCTTGTCAACTTCGGCATCATCGACGTCCTCCTCTCCATCCAATACAAAAAAAGTGTCTTTTTGGGACGACACTATAAGGAACACTAGTCTAAAAAGTCCTAAAAGTATAATTCTAGGGACGGCTATATTTTTAGTAATAAAATATTGCTTTTTTTGGGACAGATTGTGAAAATGGATCACTATTTGGGACTGATGAAAATTTTTGTTCCAAATAATACATATTTTTGTCCCATATATGTTGGCGGGAATACCACACGTGTGGCGGCTAATTGCCAAATTACATGGGAAAAAAGTTTACCTCCACGTGTTTCCATCGTAACCATTCGATCGGATGGATTAATCCAGACCGTCCATCCCAAATCATATTTCCTATAGTCGATAAGACTTCTCTCTCTTTCCGATCAAAAAAAACTTTCTCTTCCTCTCTCTTTCCGATCAAAAATGGCGATAGAACTGCTCTCTCTCTCTCCGACCTAGGTGATCCAGTGTTGCTGCTCTTTTTTCTCTTCGACCATTATTCCGACCTGGTGCTCCAGTGTTGCTGCTCTCTCTCTCTCTCTCCCCGACCATTGCTCTCTCTCTATCCGATCTTCCAACCCTAGGTGCTCTATTGCTGCTGCTTGGTATACTTCCCCCAACTTTAGAATTTTTTACCAAAATGTTTTAGTCTTTGCCCTAATATTTGGATGCATGTTATTTTGCCCTAATATTTGGATGCATGTTATTTTCTTGGAATTTGAGTGGTTTACACTATTTACACCGTTTACTCAATTTTTCCTTGAAATTTGAGTGTTTTACACTGTTTACACGGCTGTATGTAATTTTGTCGTAGATTGTTTGCTTAAAATTTAAGGGTTGTACACTGTTTACTAAAATTTTGCTTAAAATTTGAGTGTTTCACACTGTTTACACGGCTGCATGTAATTATGTCGTAGATTATTTGCTTAAAATTTGAGGGTTGTACACTGTTTACTGAAATTTTGCTTAAAATTTGAGTGTTTCACACTGTTTACACGGCTGCATGTAATTTTGTCGTAGATTATTTGCTTAAAATTTGAGGGTTTTATACTGTTTACTGAAATTTTGCGTAAAATTTGAGTGTTTCACACTGTTTACACGGCTGTATGTAATTTTGTCGTAGATTATTTGCTTAAAATTTGAGGATTGTACACTGTTTACTGAAATTTTGCTTAAAATTTGAGTATTTCACACTGTTTACACGGCTGCATATAATTTTGTCGTAGATTATTTGCTTAAAATTTGAGGGTTTTACACTGTTTACTGAAATTTTGCTTAAAATTTGAGTGTTTCATACTGTTTACACGGCTGCATGTAATTTTGTCCTAGATTATTTGCTTGAGACTTGAGTGTTTTACACTTTACTCAAATTTTTGCTAGAAATATGAGTGTTCTACACAGTTTACATGGCTGCATGTTATTTTGTCCTAGATTATTTACCAATTTTTTTATCAACATTTGCTTGAAATTGATTACTTGTCCATAATAAGAGTTATTTACCAATTTTTTGCTCGAATTTAATTACATATGACACTGTTTATACAGGATTATTTACCAAGATTTTTTTTAGGATTATGTACCAATTTTTTATAATTATTTACATGTGACACTGTTCCCGGCTGCATGTTTTTGTCTTAGTTTTAAGCATCAGTTATTTAGGTGATTGTTTTTCTTTTGGGAAGATTTCGGTTTATGAAGTATATCAGTTTATTGAAAAATTATTTAGTGGAAAAAATATGTTAGAACACCAAAATATGTGCACATTGTCATTTATTTGTGATTATTTGTGAAAAAATAGATTTTTTGTGAAAAATTGGGCCACATTTAGACCTGTCAAGTGGGCCGGGCCGGCCCATCCCAGTCCGGCCCGGCCCGAACCCCAAACACTGCTTATCATTTGTTTGTCAATGTGTGTTATGCTTGGCTTTAGCACAAGCAATTTGTGCTGTGCTTGGCTTTGGCCAAGCAATTTGTGCTTTGCTTGGATTGGGTTTTCTTGGCTTTGCTTTTTGCTGTGCTGTGCTTAGTTTGGCTTTTTTCGTGGGTACATGCCAGCCAGTCTTCATGACGGGCGGTGAACGGTGACTGTATTGTTGAGGCTAAGCCATAGGAGCAAAAATTTGGAGGAGAAGAACGAAATGAATACCCAAATGTATCATGTGCCAATCAAATCTCGGCACGGCACGGCACGGCCCGGCCCGACCCGAAGCCCACCGTGTCGTGGGTCACGTGCCGAACTGGGCTGAGATTTTTCACCCTTGGCCCGGCCCGGCCCGGCCCGCTATAGTTCATGGGTCGAAGAGGCCCGATCCCGGCCTACCCAAATTCAGTGTCGGGCCGGCCCGGCTGACTTGACAGGTCTAGACACATTTGCATGGACAGGAACATGAGTTTGAACCTGGCTATGTTCTTTGTAGATTTTAATTTGTCAAATTATTGTGATTATGCGTTCATGTAGGAATTATTGTGATTATTTATGAAAAATTGGGTTTTCTTGTGAAAAATTGGGACACATTTGCATGGATAAGAACATGAGTTTGAACCTGGCTATGTTGTTTGTAGATTTTAATTTGTCAAATTATTGTGATTATGCGTTCATGTAGGAATTGCTGTGATTATTTGTAAAAAATGGGTTTTTTAAAAAACTTGGGACACATTTGCATGCCCATTCTGGATTGATGTTAAACATATTATAAATGGAGATGAATTTGAACCTGGCTATGTTCTTTGTAGATTTTAGTTTGTTGAAAATTGATATTTGTGAATCATGCTTGAGCTTTTCAGTTGAAATTGGTTATTTGTGCCATGTGTTAGTTCCATGTCAGTAAGTCATAATCAACCTTGGTATATTAATTTCCTTTTTCTAGCTAGTAATTGTCATAATCAATTGGTTATCTATATGCTTATTATTTCTTCTTCTTGGGCACATTAGTACATGGCTACCAATAAGTGTTTGCTCTATTATTAAATTTGTCTTTGCTTGATATATTGTATAAGAATTTTAACTCTAATTTTTTAGAAAGTATATTTTTTTTGGAAACTGAAATGGATAAGACTTATATAGTTGCTGCCTCAAGCTATAGTTGCTGCCTCAAGCTATAGTTGCTGCCTCAAGTTATATGATTTTAACTCTAATTTGCCTCTGTATTTTAATTATTAGAAAGTTATATAGCTGCTGCCTCAAGCTTTTTGCCTCCATTTGCCTCAAATAGAAATTTCAAATTGAATTCTTGAAACAATAAAGATACAACTATTGTTCTGAATATATATTTTGGATGGTGCTAGGTGATAATTGTCTTATGGAAATTGATATGGATAAGCGTTGGATTGGATCACATGATTGGAATTCAAAGGCATACAAGGATGGGGTCGAAGCATTTCTTAAATTTGCATATAGAACTAAGAATGCTGATACGGTCCATATTTATTGCCCATGTAGTAGATGTGTAAATCGTGTTTATCACAATCGACAGACTGTGGAGGTTCATATAGAGATGTATGGATTTGAAAGGAGTTATATGGATTGGATATATCATGGGGAGTTATTGGGTGGTTTGGGTAATAACACCGATAATATAGGAGATGATATGTCAGTTGATGAAAGTGATGCTGGATTAAATGAATGTGCTAATATGACAATAATGGTACGAGAGGGAATGGGATTCTCATGCATGATAGAAAATATGGGTTGCGAGGAAGAGCCCATGGCAGAAGAAAACTTGCGGTCCGATGACTGCATGCCGAAATACGTCAAACTTCTAAATGAAGCAGAAAGCGATTTGTACGATAGTTGTCCTAAGGGTGTCACTGAGCTATCATTTGTTGTCCAACTTTTACACCTGAAGCAACTTAATGGATGGACAAATCATTCTTTTACAATGCTGTTGGTCTTCTTAAAAAAGGTATTTCCGTGTGCCAAGATTCCCAAATCATACTATCAAGCCAGTAAGCTAACTACTGACTTGGGGTTCACTTACAAAACATGGGATGCCTGTCCTAATGGTTGTATGTTGTTTCGAAATGAAACTGAGAATCTCGACAAATGTGAGATTAGTGGGGCTTCTAGATATAAAGTTGATCATGCCAACGAGGGTAATCTTCCTCCGGTTGACCAGGGTACTAAAGTTTCTCAAAAAAAGGTTCGATATTTTCCTTTAATACCAAGACTGCAACGATTGTTTTGGTCATCACATATAGCTTCGCTTATGAAATGGCATGCTGAGAAGCGAGTAGAGGATGGTGTAATGAGGCATCCGGCAGATTCTCGTGCTTGGAAGGCTTTTGATGATAATAATCCATCCTTTGCTAGAGACAGTCGTAATGTTAGACTTGGGTTAATTACCGATGGATTTAATCCGTTTGGTAATATGAGTGTTGCTCACAGTACCTGGCCTGTTGTAGTCGTCCCTTACAACTTACCCCCGTGGTTGTGCATGAAGCAAGCTAACTTAATTTTGTCTATTCTTATTGATGGAACAAAAGGTCCAGGTGATAAGATTGACGTTTATCTGCAATCGTTAGTAGAGGAGTTGAAAGAACTTTGGGAGGTTGGTATTTCTACTTATGATGCATCAACCAAACAGTTATTTCAACTAAATGTAGCACTATTGTGGATAATTAGCGACTTTCCTACATATGCTATGTTGTCAGGATGGAGCACAAAAGGTGAATTTGCTTGCCCTTGTTGTAATAGGGATCATCAAGCTACCCGATTGACAAATGGTGGCAAGTATTGTTACTGGGGTCATCGTAGATTCTTACCGGGGCGCCATAAGTTTCGAAGGGAGAGGGTAACTTTTAATGGCAAATTAGAAATGAGGCCACCACCTTTGACATTATCTGGAACAGAAGTGTTAAAGCAGTTGAATGATCTCAATGTTTTAACTGAATATAAGAAGGAGGACCTCTTTACAAAGAGAAATAGGGAAGAACAAGAAAAAGAGAGAGCAAAAACACACAATCTGCCAAAAACAAGATTAGGTTGGAAGAAGAAGAGCATCTTTTTTGAACTACAATATTGGGAACACAATTTGATTCGCCACAATCTAAATGTTATGCATATTGAAAAAAATGTATGCAATAATGTCATTTTTACTTTGCTAGGTATTAAAGGTAAAACAAAAGATAATATAAAGGCTCGAAAAGATCTCAGAGATATGAAAATTCGATCAGAGCTACATCCTCAACCACGGGGAAGAACTCTAGAGTACTTACCTCCAGCTGAGTTCACAATGAGCAACAAAGAAAAGGACATTTTCTTGAAAGTGTTGCGAGATATAAAAGTCCCTGATGGTTATTCATCTAATATATCTCGATGCGTGCATACAGAAGAGCGGAGTATGTGGGGTCTTAAGAGTCATGACAATCACATTTTAATGCAACAGTTACTTCCTATAGCTATTCGAAGGGTCTTACCAAAGCATGTTGTTAAATCCTTAATTGAATTAAGCAACTGCTTTGTGGTGTTGTGTTCAAGTGTAAATAGTATTACAGACTTGAAAAATTTTGAAGATCGTATGGCACTTACGCTTTATAGTCTTGAGAAGATTTTTCCACCTGGCTTTTTCGATATAATGGAACACTTGCCTATGCATTTAGTGGATGAGTTACAAATTGCTGGAGCAGTATTGTATCATTGGATGTATCCCATGGAAAGATATTTGCACACCTTAAAACTTTATGTGCGAAATTGTGCTCATCCAGAGGCTTCTATTGCTAAATCAGTATTGTTAGAAGAATGCATGACTTTCTGCTCAAGGTATTTGGACAATAGTACGGAAACCAAAATGAAGCGGCCAAGAAGAAATGATGATGGAGAAAAGAAATCTGGTCGCGTTGTAGGTAAAGCAGTGCACTTTCAACTTGATCCAATTATGCAAATACAAGCTCATCGATATGTGCTTGCCAACACGGAGGCAGTAGCACCATTCATTGAGTAAGTTTGTCTTGACTAATACCATGATTTATATCCTCTTGTTTAGTTATGTAATTGAAATAAATTTCTACATCTTTATACAGGAAACACCTTGCTGAATTTGGGTCAAAATATCCACAAGCTTCACAACGACACCTTATTAGTCGCCTTCATAATGAACACTTTGTCACTTAGTTTAAGGAGCATGTAAGTAGATGTATCTTTTAATGAACATTTAATATTTTTGATAACTTGCAGTAAAATATCATTATTAAACTTATTTAATGTTTTTTAATATAGGTGAAAGGTTTACCAGACGTACAAATATCAGAGAAGATCAGAAGCTTAGCTTCAGGCCCTCTTAAGGATGCTTTGAAATTCAATTCTTACATTGTTAATGGTTTTAGATTTCGAACAAAAAAAATTGATCTTCGTAGAAAAACTCAGAATAGTGGAGTCCTCCTAAAAGCAGAACAAATGAGTTATTCTAGTCGGAAAGATAGAAATCCTCTTACAGGGGATGTTATATTCTACGGACAACTGATAGACATTATTGAGATAAAATATTTGAACGGCATGAAGTATGTTTTATTTAAGTGCAACTGGGTTAATCCACGAGTGGGCCAAAAAGTGGATGAGTTTAATTTTACTCTGGTGAACTTCAATCATTTGTTATACAAATAGAATAGGGTGATTGATGAACCTTATATCTTAGCATCCCAAGCAGAACAAGTTTGGTATGTTCAAGACCCTCTAGAGTCAGATTGGCATGTTGTTGTTCAGATGTCGCCGCGAGACGCATTTGACAAGTACTCAACAATAGCAGAAGATTTAGAAGCTAATAGAGTGGAACCTTATAGCATGCAACATCTGGATGAAGCTCATAATGGATCTTGGGTTAGGCAAGGAGTAGAGGGCTTGGTGGTTGACACAAATATTTGTGATGGTGATGAAGACCATGATGACAGTGGTCATGAGTAGCAAGTTTGTAGCTTGATTTGCAACTATTTGTGATGGATATCAAATTACAAACTTGTATCTCTTAGCTATTTTATATCCTTTCAAGTTGTTGGTTGTTTTATCTACTGTGATTGAACGTTGATGAATTTTGCTTATTTCAGTGAATGTTGATTAATTTTGCTTATTTTCTTTACTTCATTCATTCTCAATTTCTATTAAAAAAAATGTTTACAGGAAAGTGGTTGTAGAAGCTATACTATACTTCATTCATCTTGTCATATACTTGCTTCTACATGTTGTATGATAAACATGTTCTGTGATAAACATATATTATTTAGTAGCTCTACTATTTAGTGGCTTTTGGGTGTGCTAGCCATCCTATTGTGGTCATTGTGATGTTAATAATAAATATCATTAATGTTGTAATGTCCGCATGATGATAGTATATAAATGTACGCAAGTCGTTTGCTTATCAGGTATTTTGACATAGAAACTCCTCAATAGACTGGAAGTCTGGAACAAAAATGTTCTGTGACATTATCTTGTAATATAATTTTAATCATATATGTGTTTGTATCCAATTAGATTGTGTTTTAATTATTACTTTTTTGTCCATTTTGTCCCTCTCTAGACATTACTGTGATAAACATGTTCTGTGATAAACATATATTATTTAGTGGCTCTACTATTTAGTGGCTTCTACATGTTCTGTGATAAATATATATTATTTAGTGGCTTCTACATGTTCTGTGATAAAGCATCCAAATTGTAAAGTACCATCAAATTATTTAGTGGCTCTACTATTCTTGCTTCTGTATCCCTTTAATTCATCAAGCTACTTATACGAGACTGCAATTTGAATTTGAGTTGATAGTGTAGGTTTCTAATAACCAATCACGGGATAATCCTGCATATTGCAATTTTTAACTTCTATTAGGAAAAATGTCCCCACAAAAGAAGAAGTTTATCAAGCCTGGGTTCATGTCGGGATATGAAAGGCAAAGATTGGAAAATATTGCTAGAAATAAAATGAAAATGGATGCTTTAAATTTGCAACAAGCTTCAAAGCTTGTAATGAATTCGAAGATGGTTACTCGAACATGTTCGAGTAAGATGGGAAAAAGAAGCGCAATTAAAAGAGATGATGAGTATATCCCCGTCGGTGATGACTTGCTTAGCGAGGAAGATAGCAACCATAATGAAGAATTTTTCGACCCTAAAATGAAGAAGGTAATAAATTGGATATCAAGTCTTGTGTTTTCTGTCTTCATTCATTGGAATATCTCACTATTTTTCTTATGTTGCAGGTTGCAAACAATGATGACTCTTCTATCCCTAAAATGAAAAAGGTTAAAAATTTGATCATAAGCGATTTTTTTACTGTTCTAGTGTACAGCTTACTACTATGGTTGCAAATGATGAGAAAAGCAACATCCGGGGTCCTCGAGTCTTGATCCTCTATTGGTGCTGGTCTTGACCCTCTACCAATGCTTGCACTGCCAATGTCTAATGAGATGTGATACGCTCTAATACACCAGTGTGCACTTAAATTTCTTCTAATATGCCACTGTGCAATTGATACTTCTTCTGATACTCGGGTATCCTGCTATGGTGGTTTGGTTCTTCATTGGTAGAGCTGGTTGAGCCGCATCGTGGATGTTATTGAGCTCTTGTAGACCCACGGTCAGCTTCCATCTGATGCCTAGCTTCAACTGGGATCAAATTGTAGAGGAAGAGTATTTTACTATGGTTTGAGCTTCCTTGCATAGATTTTTATTCTTATTTGAACTTCCTTCTATGTCTTATTAGTGTGTTGGACTATCTTGATCTAATACAACACATGTAGTAAATGATGAGAAAAGCAACACCCGGGGTCCTCGAGTCTTGATCCTCCATTGATGCTGGTCTTGACCCTCTGCCAATGCTTGCGTTGCCAATGTCTAGTGAGCTCTGATACGCTCTAACACACCAGTGTGCATTTAAATTTCTTCTGATATGCCATTGTGCAATTGATACTTCTTCTGATACTCGGGTATCCTGCTATGGTGGTTTGGTTCTTCATTGGTAGAGCTGGTTGAGCCGCATCGTGGATGTTATTGAGCTCTTGCAGACCCACGGTGAGCTTCGATCTGATGCCTAGCTTCAACTGGGATCAAATTGTAAAGGAAGAGTATTTTACTATGGTTTGAGCTTCCTTACATAGATTTTTATTCTTATTTGAACTTCCTTCTATGTCTTTTTAGTGTGTTGGACTATCTTGATCTAATACAACACATGTAGCAAATGATGAGAAAAGCAACATCCGGGGTCCTCGAGTCTTGATCCTCCATTGATGCTGGTCTTGACCCTCTGCCAATGCTTGCGTTGCCAATGTCTAGTGAGCTCTGATACGCTCTAATACACCAGTGTGCACTTAAATTTCTTCTGATACGCCATTGTGCAATTGATACTTCTTCTGATACTCGGGTATCCTGCTATGGTGGTTTGGTTCTTCATTGGTAGAGCTGGTTGAGCCACATCATGGATGTTATTGAGCTCATGCAGACCCACGGTCAGCTTCGATCTGATGCCTAGCCTCAACTGGGATCAAATTGTAGAGGAAAAGTATTTTACTATGGTTTGAGCTTTTCCTTGCATAGATTTTTATTCTTATTTGAACTTCCTTCTATGTCTTTTTAGTGTGTTGGACTATCTTGACAATTCTGGATATTTGATCCTCAAATTTTGTCGAGGATGAGCATTTTTCCTTTTCTTTATATACATATTGAATCTAATTTTCTTATATCTAATACAACACATGTAGCAAATGATACTTCTTCTGATACTCGGGTATCCTGCTACGGTGGTTTGGTTCTTCATTGATAGAGCTGGTTGAGCCGCATCATGGATGTTATTGAGCTCATGCAGACCCACGGTCAGCTTCGATCTGATGCCTAGCTTCAACTGGGATCAAATTGTAGAGGAAGAGTATTTTACTATGGTTTGAGCTTTTTCTTGCATAGATTTTTATTCTTATTTGAACTTCCTTCTATGTCTTTTTAGTGTGTTGGACTATCTTGACAATTTTGTATATTTGACCCTCAAATTTTGTCGAGGATGAGCATTTTTCCTTTTCTTTATATACATATTGAATCTAATTTTCTTATATCTAATACAACACATGTAGTAAATGATACTTCTTCTGATACTCGGGTATCCTGCTATGGTGGTTTGGTTCTTCATTGGTAGAGCTGGTTGAGCCGCATCATGGATGTTATTGAGCTCATGCAGACCCACGGTCAGCTTCGATCTGATGCCTAGCTTCAACTGGGATCAAATTGTAGAGGAAGAGTATTTTACTATGGTTTGAGCTTTTCCTTGCATAGATTTTTATTCTTATTTGAACTTCCTTCTATGTCTTTTTAGTGTGTTGGACTATCTTGACAATTCTGGATATTTGATCCTCAAATTTTGTCGAGGATGAGCATTTTTCCTTTTCTTTATATACATATTGAATCTAATTTTCTTATATCTAATACAACACATGTATCAAATGATGAGAAAAGCAACATCCAGGGTCCTCAAGTCTTGATCCTCCATTGATGCTGGTCTTGACCCTCTGCCAATGCTTGCACTGCCAATGTCTAGTGAGCTGTGATACGCTCTAATACACCAGTTGCACTTAAATTTCTTCTGATACGCCACTGTGCAATTGATACTTCTTCTGATACTCGGGTATCCTGCTATGGTGGTTTGGTTCTTTATTGGTAGAGCTGGTTGAGCCGCATCGTGGATGTTATTGAGCTCTTGCAGACCCACGGTGAGCTTCGATCTGATGCCTAGCTTCAACTGGGATCAAATTGTAGAGGAAGAGTATTTTACTATGGTTTGAACTAACTTCTATGTCTTATTAGTGTGTTTTTTTGCATAGCTTACTACGTACTATGGTTTGAACTTCCCTATGGCACTGTGTTGGTCTATCTTGACAGCACCTACCTATATACTGCTACATTGATTATGTATTTTCAGGCTGCATACAACAGTCCTACGCGTAGGTCATCGCGTATTGCAAAGAATATGGAACATGTCATAGCAATGGGTGAGAGGACATTAGATCCACGATTAGAACCCTCTTTTATGCAGGATGTCTTGCGCATTCCTATATCAAGACATCAAATTTTTCAGGGGAGCGATGATGAGCCTTTAGATAATGAGCCAGTAGAGAATTCTGAGAAAATACCGAAGGGTAAGTTTTGTATTGAAATTTATAATGTAAATTGTGAGCTATTAATGGTTCTGGTTTTTAAGTAGCATACTTATGAGTCTTTCCCTTTTGTTTCTGATAAGGTACGATGGAGAGTGGACCTTCCACTAGGCAACATAGAGGAGCTGCTAAGCCATGGAAAAAATGGGATAATGGAGTAAAAAAAATCATAGAGTGGGATGAAGATTGCCAACCAGTTGGAGAACATGGGCACCATTTGATGTCTCATCTTGGTAACCTTTCCCGAAATGGCGAATTATTTCCGTTAACAATGTTATCTTGGCGTAAGGCTGATAAGGATAAACTAGAAATGGTCTGGGCGTCGGTTAAGGTAACTTTTCTCGTCTCTTTATCTGTATTTTTATGGATTACTATCTTTATTTTTACTATTATCCTACTTGATAGTGAACCCCCTATTGTCTGTCTTGCTAAACCTATAGACACATTGGCATTGACTTTGTAGTCAGTAACACTCAAGGTCTGTATTGTAAGCTATAGATCATAGCACTATAATTCACCATCAAGAGTAAAAACAAATCGATTGAAGCAGCTGTGGCCTAGAAGTGTTGATTGAAACTATCATTTCAAGTGCAATATTTTGTTTATATTCTTTTAATGTTGGAATGAAGATGTTGAAGTGGTTACTTGTTTTTGGTTTGGGATGATTCAACTAATTTATATCTTGCTGTTCTTGTGGTTGTTTGGAAGTATAACCTCGGATATCATGTTTGAATGCTTTACCATCACTTGTTGTTCACATATTTTTGCTATTGATAATGGCTACTTATATTGATAACTTAGATATCATATTTTTTTAAGGAAAACACAAATGCACCCGATGCTTTTAAAGCTATTTGCTTTCAGAAAATGGGAATTTCCTGGAAGGCCTTCAAGCATCGAGTGAAAAAAGACTTCTATACAAAGTTTGAGACCGATGAAGAGTGCCTAGCAAATGTGCCGCCCCGGGTGGAGCCCAGTCTATGGCCAACTCTAGTGGCATATTGGGGCTTGGGTTACACACAGGTATAAATCGACTGACAAATAACTTACATCCGTATTCATGCTAGTGGCAAACCCTTTATTTCAATTTACTAAATAATGTCCAAATGTTTTTTAGAAAGTTTCGGAGAAGAACCAAGTTAATCGCGGAAAACTTTGTGCCCTCCCTAGAACTGGTAGAAGATCCTTTCCAGAAATAAAGAGAAAGGTTAGTATTGTGTTTTTTGGTAAGATAATTGTCATATATTTTCAGTTGATAATGTATAAATTTTTTCTTACTTTGGAACATGCATACACATCAGAGGAGGTTAGAAAACAAGCCTGTTGACCTTGTCAACATGTGGAGAGCCACTAGAGGAAAAGATGGCAGTTATAATGAAGAAGACGGGGCTGCTGGAACAGAGGTATATAAAATTCATATTTGTAATGAGTTTTTTTAACAAAATGTTAATTGCAAATTAGAGAAATTTAACACAAACCTCCTTGCATGCTATAGAAAATGTTAGAAATTAAGGAGAATTGAAGTGCTACCAGCTGAAGAACGAGATAACGATGAGCAATTGAATAATGTTTACAGGGAAGTGATCGGACAAGATGGACATGGCCAAGTTTTAGGCCGAGGAGTAGGTGTAAGCGGTAAAGGATCAACATCCTTAGCAGCTCATCAGGCTGAGATTCAACAAGCAAAAAATGCTGAGATTGTACAACTACGAGAAGATGGTAAAAAGTTACGAGAATATGCGGAGAAGTTGAGAGAAGAGACTGACGCTTTAAGGAAAGAGCGTGCGGAGCAAGAGGCCCGGCACAAGAAAGAGCTTGAGGCGGTCAAGTGTGAGCTTAAGACTGAGCTCAAAGGTGAAGTTGTGGCCATGTTCCTGAATGCTCAACTACTTTCTCAATAATCCAGTACATCGTCCAGGTAATTTGCCAACTATCAACTTATTACATTGGTTTTTCTCTGTGATTCTTATGTTTGGTTTTCTTTCGTGGCTGTAATTTATGTTTGGTTCTCCATTTCCTTTCTTTCAAGTTAAAATTTGTATTTATTACATTGGTTTCTTTTCTGGACTGATTTTTTGGACTGAATTTTGCATAGTCTGAATTTTGCATAATCTCGGTATCAGTATCGGAACTGAATTTTAGCTTCTGTTTTCACTGTGTCCTTTTTCCTGGAAACTCCGAAACCAGTGATATTTTTTACATATTGCCAAGTTATTTTTTATACTGAATTTTAGAGTATGTTAGATGGGTATCCATTGTTTTGTTTTAAGTTCAAATTATTGGACTAAATGTTCAGTCTCAGATTTACACTATACAGTTATATTCAGTCTCTAAATGTCCATATCACCTACATATATCAGTCCATTATTTTGTTCAGGTCATTATCTCATTATAAACAGTCCTTCTGAACTAAGGAGTTCAGTTCCCTATTTTGATATTCCGATCTGTACCTTCATTTCAGACAATTGAAACTTCAAGTTCAGTCATTGAACTTTATTTTGGAGAATGAACTTCAAGTTCAGAACATTGAACCTGTGTGTGGGATGTCTTGGTATCCTAACCCCAGGTTAGCTTGCATCTGTCCACCTTGATCCCGTCCACTACAAATTCATGTAGGTTCACTGTATTTTCTGGGTTCAATCACACTATGATACAGTAATTTAGGTGCTGCTGTAACTTTATTTAAGGGGTACCAGTTGCAGTTGCAATTGTTTGCACTTTGTATGCCCAGTCAGCCTATACTTTTGCATTTCCTGGGTTCAATCACATTTTCTGTACATTGTTTTTTTTCCAACTTTTTTGTACGCAGGTCTGAACAGTTTGGAAGAACTGTTAGTAGGTTTGTACAATTTGTTTAAACCTTCACAAACTAATGTGGTCTAGTTTGTACAATTTGGAAGAACTTGTCTTTCTTTTTTGGTTGTTCGTGTATAGTTACCTGCAGGTTGCTAATATATTGGCATATCTTCATTTGCAGGTCCTTCAGAAGCATTCTGGATATGCTAAAATGATGGGCGACGATCTTGTGATGATAAAAAGTTTGGGTTAATTTTTTGGTTCATGTTGGATATACTAAAAACATGGTGTAATGGTGGAGACATTGGGTTCATTTTGTAACTGATGTTGTGGGTGATGTATAGTGTTTTAGATTTATTTTAGAAAAGGTGGTTAAGGATGCTTAATGGGTTCAGCATTTTGTATGTAATGGTGGAGACAATGGGTTCATTTTGTAACTACTGCTGTGGGTGATGTAGTGTTTTGGATTTATTTTGGAAATGGTGGTTAAGGATGCTTAATGTTAAGCTTTTTGTTGTTTATCAATTGAACATATATAGTTATATATGAATTTTGTTGTCTTCTACTTAATGGTAAAGAATGCTTGATGTTGTTAAGATTTTAAGTTTTTTGTGTATTGGAGCTCTGATGCCTGGAGATACATCTGGAGATACATCTGAGGACAACGTCCATGATTATATGAATTATGTGTATTTAAATTGTATGTTTTATAGCTGAAAAATACAGACAATAATTTCTTAAGTGTTACTTTTGGGACAGTTATGTAATTGTCCTAGATATAAACGACATTCTTTTGTAACGCTGGCAAATTTGTTTAGGACGGATGTTACTCGTCACAAACTCTTTTATTTTGGGACGGTTTTATAAACCGTCGTAAACATGTAATAATTCAAACTCTTTTGGTACGGTTACATTTTTCGACCCTAAAACCAAATTAGGACGGCATTTTTGGTCCTAAAATTTTTTGCCACGCCACCCTAATAGCACTGTCACTTACCGTCCTAAAATTCGTCCCAAATCACAATTTAGGACTGATTTGGGTCTTTTTAAGACGTATTTTTGGGGTCCCAGAAAGACACTTTTTTTGTAGTGATCGCCGTTGTCCACGTGCTCGACGTCCAGGAGGGCCTCGTCTTCGCCAGCACCAGCGCTCGCGCCAGGGACACCGCCGGACCGTCGGTTACTTCTTCAAAAATTAGGGTTTCGTGAATTTTTGGAGAAAAAACATGTGGAGGAACGGCGGCCGGTTCTACTGGAGGAGGAAGGAGAGCGGTGGAGGGGCATGAGAGGCGATAAGGATCATGGTGATCTTCGCCTGGCTTTCTAGCCAGGAAAGGAACCTGAAGTCCCACGTCGACCTCTTCGTCTCCCTCGGCTGGAACTCCCTCGTCTGCCATGTCGACTTCCTCACTCTATAAGCAATTCTTTTACTAATACTACTAGATCGATTTTACTTCTTCTTGCTTTTGAAATTTGATGGTTATGGAGCGGATTGGGTCGGTTATGATGAAAAGTTCGAATCATTGGAGGAAATATTACATTTAAATCCCTAAAATTTGGGCTATTGATCGGTTTAGGTGAGGATTAGCTTGGAGATGTAGAAAAGTTCAACTCATTTGGAATTATTATTGCTTTTGGATCCCAAAAATGATAAATATGCACAAATTGGTAGGTCTTTGCTTAAAGATTAGAAATGAACATCCCTAATATCAATGTTTGTCCAATCTATAACTTTGATATGTATGTATTTCTTTTTCTCAAGTGAGTAGATGACACTCATCTCCCAAGAGGTGGTTCAAACCTTCATCCGAAAATGTTAGCTAGTGAGAGGTTTAAGAAATAAATAACATTAACAAAATCATATCCTTAATGACCTTATGAGTCTATGATTAGAAATTAATGGAAATTATGGAAGCGAATATTTAATGTTATGTTCAAGATGAGTGAACTAACTTCAATAATCTTAGGACATTTATATATGCTTAATAATGTCACTTATTATATCGAAGAAGTTGATGACATATATGTTTTATTTTGCACAGTGTCCAGACTGCTTATCATCATTTATGCACTCAACTTTCATAT
This sequence comes from Iris pallida, assembly GCA_029216955.1. Taxonomy (NCBI): domain Eukaryota; kingdom Viridiplantae; phylum Streptophyta; class Magnoliopsida; order Asparagales; family Iridaceae; genus Iris; species Iris pallida. The sequence goes on from JANAVB010026000.1 coordinate 4,024,594, forward strand.
TAAAAGCTTGTTCTATATGCTGACAAATACATGTTCTTTCTGCTCTCTTTCTTCCCAGTAGATGCGTGCACACAACATACAAAACTAGACAAGCTAGGCCGATTTAATTGGTTGACCCGTTCGGTTTTTATACCATTGCATACAACTCATATGGTTGGCTTTCCACACATGTATGTTTCCTATTAGATCATTAGAATTTCCCAGTTAACTGTAGAAGCATGGAAAAGAATAAAGAAAGGCATATGCGGCTCCGACAGAAAGATCCCCATGCGGCTCAGGATCCCATTACGGCTCAGACGTCCATACGGCTCAGGAGTCCATGCGGCTCAAGGGTCCATGCGGCTCAGATAGTTCCATGCGGCCCAGGAAGAAGCCACATGGCCTTCAACAGTTCTTCTCTCGATATTCGGCTGCATTTAATGCCCTGGCGGCTGCTCTGACAAATGACAGTTATGATAGCTCTGGCATAAAGACGCAATAATAACTGACATGATGGCGTGTCCCTAGGAAAGAGGAGAAAATCTCCTTACAGCTGGCAAAATCCAACAAGTCCCGAGGCCACTCCATGCGGCTGCTGCAGTTATGCGGCCGCCCACTTCATGCGAATGCCTATCCCCAGGCGGCTGCCCATCCCCAAGCGGCTGCCCATCCTCATGCGGCTGCATGCTTCATGCGGCTGAGAGGACCACCTATATGCGGCTCTGCCAGGATGGTCCAGTTAAGACACGTGGCGTGCTTTGCGACAATTGAGACACTTGGCAGTCTTCTCTTCTCTGGAATTATGGGTGCTAACAAATCCTAACAAAAGCAGATTTGTTGCGAACGTCATAATTGCCCAGATCAAATCAAATCAAACAAATTGGACACGTGGCAGGCTATCACAAATCACAAATATTCATGGCAATCAACATTTATTGCCCACAGAGATTTGATACAATCCACATTAATTACCTAGATTTGCTACAATCAGAATTAATGGCCCAGATAAATTGATCCTTAACCGTCGACTTCTCAAGGACGCAATCATTTGCAAACCCTAATGATCGTATCCCACTCCTATAAATAGTAAGGTGCCATTCCCTTGCAAGAGAGTGAAAAAAAAAGAGAGCACTACAGAGACATCAAGAGATCTAGCAACCGAAGGCGCAAGGGAGTCTCCCCACACGTCCAAGAGCATTTCTTCACCAGAGCCAAGGCTACGTCCGATCGTCTAAGGAGTAAGGCAGAGCTGTCGTCGCTTTTCCGAGCCTCTACCGTCACTCCTCAGAAAAACTAAACAATTGTACTTAGATTGTTGTACCTAGGTTTTTGTCCCTAGGCTTTCTTTGTAGAGCAAGTTTGTATTGTGAAGTAAAAGTCTAGTCCTTCGATATAATTGTTCTGTTCTTTTATAATCAATGGCAAACACGATGGCGACTCTGCTGGGGACAAACTTCTCCACGGCTGAGAAGTTGGTGACACAATCGGATGCAGCCAAACTTGCCTCCACACAACAGAAGATGGTCGTCCGCTTCGACCAACAGGCGTTTGAAGAAATGCTCTCCGACGGGAGCGTTGGCCCGGTCCAGAAGCGAACCCGCACAAAGAAGGCTCGCAGGGAGTGGAGGCCAAAATCATTTGCTCCTCCCCAAGCCCTGGACGGAGTACTCTCTGCTACCCAAAACGGCGAATGCAACTCTCATGCGGCCCCACTTCAGGCCATAGAGGACTCTGCTGTCCCTAAGTCCGGGAGAGAAAAGCACTACGATACTGGACTTGCAGGGGCAAAGAGTGATTCTATGTGCTCCCGAAAGAAGCCGAACAAAGGCACTAACCGCAGGCAGAATATTCATGCGGCCAGGATTGCCAGCCGCATGCATGATATCCATGCGGCCAGAACTGCCAGACGGATACAGAATACCCATGCAGCCAAGATTTCCAGCCGCATGGAGAAGACTTGCGGCCGAGACTTCCAGCCGCATGTAGAAAGCCCATACGGCTACGATTGCCAACCGCATGAAGACTGTTGATTCCAGCCGCATGCTGTCTGCTCCACGCGGCTCAGGCTCAGTCTTCGACCGTCTCTCCTATGGTCCTGATCTCTCAAGCTCCCGAGAAAATATGTCTGACTCTCTGCAGCACCACTTAGACTCTTCCTACTATGTGCCCTCACGCACTAGAGTGAAGAAGTCTAGGGCAGCGTGAGCTTGGCAAGCTCAGTCTGCTGTCCTGACCTCTGACCATCCGAGCGTTCCACATACCGTTATGTGCGCCTCTGATGGAAAGTTGTACAGAACCATTCGAGTCCAGCCCCCGGCGGCATACGGACAGAGTGGTTCCAAAAAGTCTTCCAAAAGCCAGGGAGCAAACATGGTCGTTCCAGACCCATCTGACTTGCGTGAGGTTATCCTCCACAAGTGCAAGGAAAGAGAAGAGGCCTCGGTGTGCAAAGAGTCCTTCCACGGACGTCACTGCACCCAAGTCATCGTTAACTGCTGTTGCAACAATGCGATAGTACGAGAAGACCGGCAGTCCGTCTTCCAAAGATTACAACAGCCGAGCTCAGGGGATGAGGCGCCTCCCGTTGTCTCCTGCAACTCTACTCAAAAAATTCCTGCCGATGGGCGAGAGAAGAAGATAAATGTTTCCAGCCCGAAGATTTCAACCACTATGACTAAGAAACTGTCGTCTAAACGGTTGTCCACCACCGAAGTTTTCCAAGGTGCCCGTTCAAAGACAAAATCTGCTACAGTGGGAGATTCATCATCCACATCACTGGGGGTCACTGGAACTGGGGGTAGCACTCCTTCGAACATCCACGACAATCCGACGTTCCAAGGAGATGAGCCCGGGGAAACAACTCTTCCATCAGATACAGCAGGTGCCGACATCTCCGAGGACGTCCATGACTCTCAAGATGAAGCAAGCTCTGAAGATGGGGGTACTATCCCTTCTGAATCTGAACCAGAGGAGAACATTCCCACATACCCCGATGACTTCTCTGTACAAGGATATGATTCAGAGGGTACAACATCCACCGTCCCTTCCTTCTCTACTCATGTGAGGACGACATTCATGACAAATGACGAACAAGATGTCCCAGTGATCGCTAACGCATCGATACTCTGGAGGCCATACTGCGCACTTTGGTCAAATCGGTGGACGAGATCAAAGCAGCTCTCCCTACTCTGCAAGGAGGGACGCCTGGCCAAACAAACTTGGGTCCCGCGGTCAATGCGGACTCGAACTCAGCGGCACCAAATCCGGGCAATAATCCTCCTAAAATGTCAGCTCCTACCGCTGCGGATGAGGCCAAGAAAGCAAGAAGAGAGGTCCAGGAGCTCCGAGCCATGTTTCACGCTCGAGAAGCCTCTCAAGACCTTAGAATACGGCAACCATATCCTGCTGCATGGAGGGATGTCCCTTTCATATAAGCCGTTCAACATCAATCCCTATGATTGCAAGACCTTCGCAAGTCGGTACATCACTTACTTCGAGGTCACCACCGATCATCTGCCCCATGACGATGCCATCCTTACACGATTATTCATCGGGGCATTGGAAGGGGTCACCTTCGACTGGTACCGCAACCTGCCAGACAACTACATCCACTCCTTGGCCAGCTTCAAGCGCATGTTCTTAGAGAGATTCTACGAAGTAGGACAGGACGTCACAATGTCCACCCTCATGGATATCGTTCAAGGGGAGAAAGAGCTGACAAGGAACTATATTGAGCGATTTTGCCAAACCGCAATGAAGTTGCCGTCGGGTAATCTGGATTCCTCCTTGATTGAAATTTGCCAAAAGAGACTGCTCCCAACAATCAGCCTCTGGATGGGTGAAAGTCAATTCAAGGACTGGAAGACGTTCATTATCAGTGCCACTAGCGCCGAAGACAGGTTGAAGAAGGCCCGCCAACTGGGATTGCACATCTCGGAGGGAGAGGACATGGGTAAGCGTCCTAATACCAACAACAACAATGGTGGTAACTCCTCCAACAACAGGGACAACAAGGGCAAGCAGGCTATGGTGGCCGACACAGTCCAGAAATCTGAGTCAAAACCGGTAGACAAGTAATGGCCGTAAATGACCTACTCCTTCGAAGACGGCCATGTCAAGTCCATCTTGGACATGCTCATACAAGGAGATAGAATTCAGCTCCCTCCACCAAGATGGGAACCTCAGCCGGCAGAAATAGAGAGCCCAAAGTACTGCCATTACCACCGCTACGTCTACCATGCTACACACGACTGCTACCAACGGAAGCGATACATCCAACATCTCATCGATTTAAAGACTTTGGCTATTGATTTCGAGGAGGTAACCGTAGCAGCCAATATGGTGTCCGTACAGTTTGGCAGCTTCCCTCCGACAGAGACTCAAGACGGCGTGGTATCCATCCCTCGGGCGACAATGGAGGTTGCTAATCTTCCACCTCCTAGAGATCAGGCTACTGGTCTGGTACCCCTTACCACGTCACGGGGGGAGATCATGTGGGTCCATCCAGACTTGGTACCTAAAGTGACTCAGTCCGTACCACTCCCTATTGGCAAGAAGGACAGTAGAAAAGTCAGATCTTGTCGCACAATTTTGGCAGATGTCGAAGAAGCCACAGCTGTCGTCACTCGATCTGGTGATGAATCCTAACCTATGCCAGATAACTCGACTGAAGAACATCAGCCGGCCACTGCTGACGCTCCGGGACCTTCCCAACCTCCGACGACCGACAAGCCTAGGCCGAAGGAGACTTGCTTTGACAAATCCCTCCGAAAAGAGGCATCTCATGGGCTGGAGAGGCCCTACAACTTTGGCATCTTGGCGCAGTTGGCCAACACACCGGCCAAATTGTCATTATACGAGCTCCTGAGACTCTCCAAGGATGTTTGCGCGGCTTTGAGCGATGCACTCCAGAATGCCGACGCATATCTAGCTAAGTCAACCTCACGAGAGAGCTCCGCCTACAAATCTCCAAGACAGCGCTTGCACATGAGCGATGCCCAATATTGTCTTCACTCCACAGGATATGCTCATCAAAACCAACCTGCACGATCGTCCGTTATATTACACTGGATACATCGGCGACGTGAAGGTGGATCGGATGTACATTGATCCTGGTTCTTCCATAAGCATCATCCCGAAGGGTCTGTTACATCATCTTCGCATTCCTATGCATCGCCTGACGCCAACAAGCACCGTCATCAGCGGTTTCAATTCGGGCAGGAGCTACCCGATTGGGAAGATTCGCTTGAAGTGCCAAATCGGCGATCTTCAGTCAGAAGTGACCTGTTACATCATAGATGTGGACACTTCCTACAATATCCTCCTGGGGCGCCCTTGGATACACGATTACATGATCGTGCCTTCCATGCTGCACCAGTGCTTCAAGTATGTCGATAAATACGACTTCGTGAGGACAGAATTTGCCGACATCGACCCCTTAAAAGGGGTCGAATCCTACTACTCGGACTCCTGCTTATACGAGAAGTTGAAGAGGCACCTTGGCGAAGGAGATATGCAAGCTCGAATTGAGACGGCCACAGGATCAGAAGAACCTTTGACGATCCACCTCCAAGCTGGCAAACCTGGCAAGACCGTACCCCTTACGGCCGCTCTGCGTAAGGATGCAATCAGTCTCTCGGCACAAGAGGGGCAAATGATAATCTGACTGCCAAGGTCCGGCCAAGCGCCAAGACTTACGACGGAGCCACTGACAATCAGACTGCCTAGAGTCGGCCAGCCACAAACGGAGAAGCTCAATCCCTCTGACAAGCCAATGACGATACGTCTTCCTAAAAAGAATCGTCAGCCCGACGTAAAGTCTGGGGCTTCTAGCGAGCCAACCACTCCCCGCCCAGCATCGAGTACCAAACTGGGGGTTGCTAGTTTGCCAACGACTCCATGTTCTGCTCCACCAGCGGAACCCCTGATGATCAAGTTGCCCAAGTCATCCTCTCAGTCTTCATTTATACAGGGGGTGGCCGAAGAAGAACCAGAACTGGCCAAGTATGTGGCAGCTCACACTGATGTTCCATCCGCAGATGATGTAATCCCGCTAGAAAAGATACCTTACTTCATCAATAAAGGGCTGTCTTTGAACTACATCAAGCTTAATAAGCTTTGTACAATGTATGCTATGGAACACGGTATAGGCACTCACCTACATACACAGGTGACAAATGTTTACACCGCAAATCAACTTACTCCCGTGGAAGATGCTTACCGCATAATCGAGGGAGGGGACCATCCAATCATCTTCGGTCGAAAGAATAATCCACAGCCCTTCACCATAGAAGAAGTCGATCTCGAATCGGACGCTAGGAGACTGCCTCTCTATCTATATAGCCCCCAATCCAAATACCTCATACAAAAATAGGGATACGATATGGAGACTACGCCAGGTTTGAACTACGGCACTGGTCGATGATTACCTTTAAAGTCGCCGGTCCCGGCTGGCAAACCACAAGACTACTACAACAAGACCCGATGCGGACTGTGTGATATGTTACGCCTGCAACAACCCCTGAAAGCTCAGATGAGGAATGCGACTGGCAGTCACACTCAACCGTATCACCAACTTCTGATTTGGATATCAGCATCGGGGATGTAATCAGGCAAATCATGTCTGTCAATATGCACTCGCTGATGCTTACGAAGAAGGTGAAGACTTTCTTGAACTCCTTGAATTAGAGCCGTGGGCCTAACAGCTGGATGCGCAATGAGAGAAGTAGTTTGAACAAAAAGAGCCTCCTACTGAAGATGAGGTCATACAAATAGATCTCGGCAGCGACTCTTCTCCGAAACCAATCTTCGTTAGTAAAAGCCTGACAGACGAAGAGCAAGAATCGCTACTTGAACTCGTCAAAGAATATATTGATGTGTTCGCCTGGAACTATGAAGACATGCCAGGGCTAAACCCCAATGTTGCTCTTCAAAAGCTCAACATTCGGCCAGATGCAAAGCCAGTCAAACAACAGCAACGATGCTTTCGCCCAGGTATCATGGATACGATCGAAGCCGAAGTCAACAAACTGATAGCCAGCGGCTTCATTCGTGAGGAACAACATCCGGACTGGGTCGCCAACATAGTACCGGTCCTTAAGAAGAATAGGAAGATTCGAATCTGTATCGACTTCCGCAATCTGAACGAGGCGTGTCGCAAAGATGAGTTCCCCCTCCCTATCACAGACATCGTGATTAACAACACCTGCGGCTTCAAACGTATTTCGTTCATGGATGGCTTCTCGGGGTACAACCAAATTAAGATGTCTTCCGACGACGAAAAGCATACATCATTCCGAACACCAATAGGCACGTTCTGCTACACAGTCATGCCTTTCGGTTTAAAGAATGCTGGCGCCACCTATCAGAGAGCTATGAGCATCATCTTTAGAGACCACTTGTGCAAAATAGTGTAATGCTATGTTGACGATATCGTCGTCAAAAGCCGCCCTAAAGAAGATCATCTGCATGATCTAAGGACAGTGTTCGACCTGATGCGAGCGCACAATTTGAAAATGAACCCCACAAATCCTTCTTGGGCGTATCCAGCAGGAAGTTCTTGGGTTTCATCATCACCTCCCGGGGTATCCACGTAGACCCTGAGAAGACGATTGCAATCATGGAGATGAGTCCCCCAAAAAATCTCCGAGAACTCCGAAGCCTTCAAGGGAAGTTAGCTTACATCAGGAGGTTCATTTCCAACCTCTCCGGGCGATGTCAGCCATTCACCTATCTCATGAAGAAGGGCGTCTCATTCGTATGGGATAAAAAATGCCAGCGTGCCTTCGACAGCATCAAAGAATATTTGTCGAACCCTCCAGTCCTGGTAGCCCCGGTTGCTGGAAAACCATTCATGCTCTATGTACGAGTAATGGATCATTTCCTCGACGCTCTGCTAGCACAAAACAATGATGCAGGCCATGAGCAAGCTATTTATTATCTCAACCGAATGATGATCGGGCCAGAGCACCGATATACTGACGTCAAGAAGAAATGCCTCGCCTTGGTGTTCTCCATTCAAAAGACGCGACACTATGTCACGGGGCAAACCATACATGTGATATCACGAGTCAACCCCCTCAGGATCCTCATGACTAAACCAGGGGCACTCAGCTCTCGCCTCGCTACATGGGCAATATTACTGTCCCCCTACCATATGATCTTCATCCCGCAAAAGGCTGTTAAAGGTCAAGCTCTGGCAGACTTTTTAGCAGTCCACCCAGGCTCGAAGTCGGCCAGAATATACGAAGAAATCCCAGATGAGATCGCCGACTTGCATGCGACCTCTCACGATAATATATGGCGAATGTTCTTCGACGGTGCTTCGAGGACCGGACCCAAGGGCAACATCGTCGTCGGAGTCGGGGTGGTGCTGATTTCTCCTTTCGGACAGGTGATCAATCGTGCTTACTCCCTTACGGAAGCTTGCTCTAACAATGTGGCCGAGTACAACGCTTTAGTCATTGGCCTCCAACTTGCAAGAGAGCTGGGGGTAGAATATCTTGAAGCATACGGCGATTCACAGTTAATCGTCAACCAGATCCAGGGTTCATACGAAGTCCGCCATGAAGACATGCTCCCCTATCACCAAATAGCGATCAAAATCATCTCGTCATTTGAAGGATTCTTCATCGAACACTTCTCCAGACTCCAAAATATCAAAGCCGGCTAGCAGGCCTTGCCGCTTCCCTAGCAGTGCCGAACCAAATTCATCATTTGGTAGACGTGATAGGCCATGAACTGGTCTGTCCCAAGAATAATGTTCAATTCGTGGCAAGTTATTCCGCTCAGGCGATCGACGAAGTACTAGACTGGAGACAACCATTCATAGACTTCGTGGTCTATGACATCCTGCCCGAGAACTCGAAGGAAGCCGCCTCTATCAGAAGGTGTTCTCTCATATTCTTCTACGATACAGAGACGAAAATGCTGTATTACCGATCCTACGATGGATTATTGCTTCGATGTCTGTCAAACGCAGAAGCCAAAGAAGCCGTACACGAAGCTCATGACGGTGTCTGCGGGGCCTATCAGCCTGGCCCAAAATTGTAAGACTGTCTTCGCCGAATGGGCTACTACTGGCCCACGATGGTAGTAGATGCGATAGACAATGCAATAAAGTGCAAATCCTGCCAAGTCCACGCGGACTTCATCCACCAGCCATCTAAATTTATACATCCGACAGTGGCATCCTGGCCATTTGAAGCGTGGAGAATGGACATCATCGGTCCGATCACTCCGCCTTCGTCCGGAGGACATCGCTTCATACTTGCAATCACATATTACTTCTCCAAATGGGCGAAAGTTGTTCCACTTGCAGAAGTAAAGACTTCAAACGTGATCAGCTTCCTCAAGCATCACGTCATCTATCGCTTTGGACTTCCCCGAAGGATCATCCACGATAATGGTCCGCAGTTCGTAACCCACGCCTTCAATCGATTCTGCGATAAACATCGAATTCAGAATGTTGCTTCGATGCCATACAATCCGACAGCGAATGGGTTGGCAGAAGAATTCAACAAAACCATCATCAAGTTGCTCAAAAAGTTCGTATCATCCAACAAACGCGACTGGAATGAGAAGCTTAGTGAATGCTTATGGGCGTACCGTACTACAGTCCGAACGGCCACTGGGAACACACCATTCTCCCTGGTGTACGGGAGTGAGGCAGTTCTCCCATTGGAGACTCAAATACCCTCGCTCTGCGTCGCTCTCACTTAGCAATTGACGACGGACGAAAACTTCCGTCGCCGGCTACAAGAGTTGGAGGCCTTAGATGAAAAGCGCATATTGGCTCAGCAACGAATCGAGCTATACCAAGCACGCATCTCCGAAGCCTTCAACAAGAAGGTTAAAATCAGAACATTCCTAGTGGGCGATATCGTTCTGGCAGTTCGGAGTGTTAGCACATTTTATTTTGATTATTAACAGCATCTTTGTAGTTTAGTCTTCTGTTCTTCAGATTCATATATTCTCAGAAGATCTACTACATGGAGCTCTTTCGTTCAGCACAATCATCTCTCACTTGAAGACTGAAGCAGTTACCGACATTTTTTACATAAGACGGCGTCTTCCTGCTTAGAGTCTTTGAGTCTGTACTAGTCTAGGTATATCTGTAAACACCTAAGGACGGATGACAATTAAAAAGCACAAGTCAAAAATCAAATACTTACAGAGCGGCATACCGGCGGCATGCTTCGGCATACCGGCGGTATACCGTTTCTAGCATCCAGAAAGTTGCTGTGATAAATTGTCGGCATACCGGCGGTATGCTACGGCATACCAGCGGTATACCAATTTTTGTGTCCAGAAAGTTGCTGTGACAAATTGTCGGCATACCGACGGCATGCTCCGGTATACCGGCGGTATCCGTTTTTAGCAACCCAAAAGTTGCTGTGACAAATTGTCGGCATACCGACGGCATGCTCCGGCATACCGGCGGTATACCATTTTTAGCAATCCAAAACTTGCTGTGACAAATTGTCGGCATACCGGCGGCATGCTCCGGCATACCGGCGGTATACCGAGTTTCAAATATTTGGTTTTTAAATTGCCCTGACTAGCATTAATGGCCGCATTTAATGCTCTCTAACGGTCATTAATATGACCGTTACTATTTGGACGGTATACCGACGGTATGCCGCTGCATACCGACGGCATACCGGTCTGTCTGTTTTCAGAGCATTAAATGCCACCAACTCTTGGTTCTCTTATAAAAAAAAGCTCTCTCTCTCTCTCTTGAGCTTCTTCACCAACTCTTACCATAAATTTTCCAACAACCAAGAGCTCCACCATTAATACTCTTCCAAGCTTTTCATTGTCATCCTCTTCCAAAGTGCTAGAGTATTAAAGAGTTGTACATTTCGATCTTCACGTGTTTAGAAGATCAACAAGTTCTCATTCTCTTTTGTTTGAAGTTGGCGAACCTTCGTAAGAAAACTCGTGTGTAGAAGTTGGTGAGTCTTCGGATCCAAACTCGTGTTGAAGTTGGCGAGTTCTTCGGAACCAAATTCGTGTGTACTATTTTGTTAAATAGTGGATTAAAGCCGGAGAGAGTTCCGGGACTGGACTGCCTCAAAAGAGGATACCAGAATACATTCTTGCGTTTGATCTTTCTACTATTTACTTTCAATTGTCTTTATTGCATCAATTATTGTAGTTAATTTTTAATTACCCTATTCACCCACCCTCTAGGGTTCTACAATTGGTATCAGAGCTTTGTTCTCTTGATTTGGATTTACACCCTTGAGTGATCCATGGCCTCTAACCCTAGTATCAACACGTTTCACAATGAGGGGCACTCCACAAATAGGCCTCCCCTATTTGATGGTACCAACTACAATTACTGGAAGATTAGGATGAGCATTTATCTAAAGTCCATAGATTTCGACTTATGGGATTGCGTGATAAATGGTCTTCCTACTCCTTCCAGAGCTATTGAGGAAATTGCTTCTGACACCCTTCTGGACACTCTTTCTGAAAACATTAAGAAGCTTGCAAGTCGAGATGCCAAGGCAATGAATGCTCTTTATTGTGCTCTCGACAGTAGTGAATTCAACCGAATCTCTACTTACAAGACTTCCAATGAGATTTGGAAATTACTTGAAGTCACACACGAAGGAACTTCACAAGTGAAGGAGTCTAAAATTAGTAGACTCACGCAAGAATATGAGTCTTTTAAAATGAAGCATGATGAATCTATTACTTCTATGTTTACTCGATTTGGTGATATTATTAATCCTCTCTCCTCTCTTGGTAAGGAATATCCGGCTCATGAAAAGATCAGAAAAATCCTTAGAGGATTGACGAAAGTGTGGAGTCCTAAAGCTACCGCAATTATTGAGGGGAACGATCTAACTGTCATGAACCTTGAGACCCTCATGGGTAAGCTTATGACTCACAAGCTCGACATGAAGGATCAAGAGGAATCCTCCACACAAGAGAAGGAGAAGGAGAAGACCAAAGAGAAGAAGAAGACTCTTCCTCTCAAAGCTACAAAGTCTTACTCCAAGGAGAGCTCCGACGACAATGAGTCGGATAATGATGAAGAAATAGCTCTCACAGCTAAGCACTTCCAAAAATTCCTCAAATTCAACAAAGCCAATCGCTCCAGACGAGAAAATGAGGAAGATCCGGCGTGCTATCAATGTAGAAGACCCGGACATATCAAGCGGGACTGTCCGATGATAAGAAAAGATTCAAGCAAGTACGAGAAGCCAAGCAGAGGAAGCTCGTCCTCTAAAAAATTCGCCAACACTAGCATTTGGTGTGAGAGTGATGCTAGTGACTCCGACAATGACAAGGAGTGCAAACACAATACAAATGTTTGCCTCATGGCAACTGATGAGGTACTTGATGATCTTTCCTTAAACACTCTTACCTATGATGATTTGGAGAAAGCCATTCTTAAATTACATGAAGAACACAAAGGTGTTCGGAATAAATACAAGAAATCTATTAAAGAGGTTGAGGCTCTTCAACTTGAAGTAGAGAGGCTCTCAAGCATTATTATTGATGTAAAGGGAAAATCTACTATTTCTGACACGGATGAAATAGAGTCTTTGCGACTCAAGTTTCAAGAATCTCTTAACACCATCAAGAAAAGGGATGATGAGATTCTATCCATGAGAAGCTCTTATGAATTTGCTATGCGCAAATGTCAAGATGCTAATAGAAGAGAATATGACACTTCTATTAAGTATAATGATCTTCTTACACGGAGTAAGAATTTAGGTAATAAGAATACCACTCACATGCATGCTCCAAGACACCCCCACACTCATCACAATGCTAGGCATAACCCTTACATGAACACTACACACAACTCCTTTTCTAACACAAGAAAAGGACCTTTTGTTAAGAAGAACACCTCACATCATGCTTTTTACTATCATCATAACACTCATGGTAGAACTTTTCACACTAGAAACTCACATATGCACAACACTCACACTTCTTCTTCTAAATCTTCTTTGATGTGCAATTATTGTGGTTTGCTCGGACATACTTCTAATTTTTGTTATACAAGGAAACAAGTTGATATGAAAGTTCTTAAATGGGTTCCTAGAACTAACAATCAAGGACCCAAACGATCATGGGTACCAAAACATTCATCTTCAACTTTTGTTGTAGGTGACGAATCCTTCTCATGCTAGAAGCAAGTGGATTCTCGATAGCGGTTGTTCACGGCATATGACCGGTGATGCTTCACTTTTTACAACGCTATCGATGAAGAAGGAAGGACACGTCTCCTTCGGTAACAATCTTAAAGGTTATATTATTAGAAATGGTAATATCGATTCTCCTCCTTATCCTTGTATTAATAACGTATGTCTTGTTACTAATCTCAAGCATAACCTCCTTAGCATTAGCCATCTTACTGATAATGGCCATGATATCAAGTTTGTTAAACTCAAATGCTACATTACCGATAGTTCTAATGGAACTATTGTTTATGAAGGCATTAGAGAAAATAACATTTATGTTCTTTATCTTGTTGAAGGTACTAACAATGACAGATGCCTAGTTGCAAAGAACGATGAGAGTTGGCTTTGGCACATGAGGTTTGGACACGCCAACATAGACACCATCTCTCGCCTTGCCTCCAAGAAGCTTGTACGAGGTCTCCCAAGTATCCCATTCAAAAAGGATATGGTATGTGAAGAATGCGAGAAAAGTAAGTTGACCAAGTCATCCTTCAAATCCATCAACTCTGTAAGTACTTCTAGACCCCTTCAACTTATCCATATGGATCTTTTTGGGCCTAGTAGAGTAGCTAGCCTTGGTGGCAAACTTTATGCTTTTGTTTTAGTTGATGATTTTTCGAGATTTACTTGGGTTATTTTTCTTGCTTACAAAAGTGATACTTTTCGTAAATTTGTTGCTTTTTGTAAACGTGTTCAAAATGAGAAAGGTTTTTCTATCAACAAAATTAGGAGTGATCATGGAGGGGAATTTGATAATGTTGATTTCAAAAGATTTTGTGAAAAGAATGGTTTTGGACATAATTTTGCTTGTCCACGAACTCCTCAACAAAATGGTGTTGTGGAGAGAAAGAATAGAACCCTTGGCGATATGGCCCGGGTTATGTTAAACCAATATAAGCTCCCCCAATATTTTTGGGCGGAAGCCGTTAATACGGCATGTCATGTTATTAATAGGGTCTTGATTAGACCTATTTCTAAGAAGACTCCTTATGAGCTTTGGTTTGACAAAATTCCCTCTATTGAATATTTCAAAGTTTTTGGTTGTAATTGTTTTATTTTGAATACCAAGGATAACCTAGGCAAGTTTGAAGAAAAAGCCTATAAAGGAATATTCCTTGGATACTCTACTCATAGTAAAGGTTTTCGAGTTTTTAACAAAAGAAGTCTTATTGTCGAAGAGTCAATCAATGTCTCTTTTAATGAACTCAACTCTTCTACATTCTCCTCTTCCGAGGATATTGATGACATCTCGTTTGGGTTGGAGAACTCCTCTATTGAGGATCGACCTTTTTCATCTAACAATGAAGTTGTGACCCCATCAAAAGAGTCTCCTCCTCTCGAGCCTCCTCAAAAGGATCTCCCAAAAGAATGGAGATTTGTCACCAATCATCCCAAGGAGCTTATCATTGGGGATCCTTCCTCCAGTGTTAGCACAAGATCCGCCACTCGTGATCTTTGTGCAAATGTGGCTTTTATCTCTCAAATAGAGCCTAAAATGTTAATGATGCTTTCCTTGATGAGTTTTGGATGATAGCTATGCAAGAGGAGCTTAATCAATTTGAGCGAAGCAAGGTTTGGGAACTTGTCCCAAAACCTAGCAATCATCCCATTATTGGAACAAAATGGGTGTTTCGTAACAAACTTAATGAAGATGGGTTAGTGACTCGTAACAAAGCCCGATTGGTTGCTCAAGGCTATAACCAAGAGGAAGGCATTGACTACAACGAAACCTATGCTCCGGTTGCACGTCTTGAATCCATTCGTATGCTTTGTGCTTTTGCTTGTTTTAATGACCTTAAGCTATTTCAAATGGATGTTAAGAGTGCTTTTCTAAATGGTATTATTAAAGAGGAAGTTTATGTTAAACAACCTCCCGGCTTTGAAGATTTTCAATTTCCTAATCATGTGTTCAAACTCCATAAAGCCCTTTATGGCCTCAAACAAGCTCCCCGTGCTTGGTATGAGCGTCTTAGCTCTTTTCTTGTTTCTCACAATTTTTCAAAGGAGAAAGTTGACACAACACTTTTTATTAAATCCCATGATGGGACTCTCTTGTTGGTTCAAATTTATGTCGATGATATTATTTTTGGTTCCACTAACAACACACTTTGTGTAGAATTTGCTAAAGTTATGCAGGAAGAATTTGAAATGAGTATGATGGGTGAACTTTCCTTCTTCTTGGGGTTACAAATCAAGCAAGGTCCCAAAGGAACCTTCATCAATCAAGCGAAATATACAAAGGACCTCCTCAAGCGTTTCGACCTCGACTCATCCAAATCAAAGAGGACTCCTATGGCCACAACGACAAAGCTTGACAATGATGAAGATGGAACATCGGTCGACATTCGTAAGTATAGAGGTATGATCGGTAACTTACTTTATTTAACTGCTAGCCGTCCTGATATCATGTTTAGTGTTTGCTTGTGTGCACGATATCAAGCCAATCCAAAGGAATCTCATTTGTGTGCCGTTAAGCGCATTTTTCGTTATCTCAAAGGCACCATTAACATGGGTCTTTGGTATCCGAAATCCTCATCCTTTGAGCTTTACGGCTTTTCGGATGCGGATTTTGTCGGATGCAAGATTGACCGAAAAAGTACTAGTGGCACATGTCAATTCCTCGAAAAGTCTCTGGTATCGTGGTTTAGTAAGAAGCAAAATTCTGTTGCTCTTTCTACCACTGAGGCAGAATATATTGCGGCTGGTTGTTGTTGTGCACAAATTCTTTGGATGTCACAAACACTTTTAGACTATGGCATTTCTCATTCATGTACCCCTATTAAATGTGATAATACTAGCTCTATCAATCTCACAAAAAACCCGATTTGTCACTCACGCACGAAGCACATTGAAATTAGACACCATTTTCTTCGTGACCATCAACAAAAGGGAGATATTCGTCTTGAATTTATTGATACTACCTATCAATTAGCCGATATTTTCATAAAACCGCTCCCGGAAGATCGCTTCACCTTCCTTTGCCGTGAATTAGGCATTTTATCTTTTGATCCATAATCCCTCTTGCCCGGCACACCGACGGTATACCACGATAAACCGGCAGCATACCGTTTTTCGATTCAGAATTAGGTTCTGTTTCGATACTCGGCATACCGTCGGTATACGTCGGCATACCGCCGGTATGCCGGATGGAGGCGGACAGGATTTCAAATAAAAGACCGGGCCCACCTCTCTTCTCTACTTCCTTTAATTCTTTTTAACCTTCCTTTATTCCTTCCTATCCATCCCATCTATCATAACTACCTATCTCTTCACCTCCCATCTCATTTATTAGTATTCCATCACATCCCCCCTTTCCTTCCTCTTTTTACTCCACCATCATAACTACCCACCACCTTTTCAACTCCCTTATATTAAACCCTCCTCTACAACCGTTCCCACCCTCCTCCCCTTTTTTAAACTCCATCTCTTCATCTTCCTCCTCCTCTTTAAAATCCTCCTTTCTCCATCATTTCTCCTACTCCTCCTTCATCCACTCCAACAACCTAACTCTCTTCATGGCAAACCCTAAGCGCCCCCGATCCTTCTCCTCCTCCATGTTCAACCCCTTCGTCCCGGTGGTGCAACCTCACTGCTATGACCAACGCATCTTCTCCAACTCTTTGGAGGCCGAGCTTTGGTTCCAGCACTTCGTCCATCACAATGTGTTCAAGGAATGGGCGATCAACTGGAACCTCTTCCCCGGTCATGTCCTCCTGTTTGACGACGCCGGACTCTCCTCCCTACTTTGATGCCAAATACCCGTCTACCCCGCTGCTGTCCGTCTTTTCAATTGCAACTTGGTCGGGGACGACGATCCATCCGCCATTCAATCTATGGTCAATGACCGTCACTTCCGTCTAACATCTCGAGAAGTGGGGAACATCCTTGGCATCCCGGACAAAGGGGAAGCGTTACCATCCTTGGGTGCTCTCAACTCCTCGGCGGCGTCACCCTTCGACGAATTCTGCCGTATCATCTGCAAGGGCCCCAACCCTCCTGCCATCCCGGCCCTCTCTGCCCAGCTGGAGCCGTTTTACTACGAGCTCCATAGGATAGTGTGCCACACACTATTTTCTAAGGGCGGGAACTATAACGCCATCACCGGTGATGCCCTCGTCTGCATGTATTATCTCTATGCCCGAAAGCCATTCTCCTTCCCGAAGACTCTCCTTCTGCTCTTCAGGCGTGTCATGCCTTCGGGAAAGCAAAACCTCTACTACGGCTCCCTTATCACTCTCCTTCTGGAGGCCAAACAAGTTGACCTATCTCTTTGCTCCTCGGATGGCGTGCCCTCCTACCTTGCTGTCTCTCGTTCCTTTAGCGGCGCCTCTGCCTCCCGTGCCTCGTCTTCCCAAGAGCGTCCGGCATCCACTCCTACTGCTCCCACATCTACCCCTCCTGCTTCGGGCCGTTATATGCCGCTCACTCAGCAGCACTTTGATATGCGTATGGCCCCGACGGAGGAGCAGATACGGGCCCACACTCGTGGACTTGGCACACTGATCCAGTCCCGTTTTCACGATCAGGGGTACTTTATTCAGCGCACTCTTCAAGACCGTGATGCTTTTCTGGATCTTAATCTTCAGGATCCCATGTACACGTCCCCGTGCTTCTCTGATCCCAATGCCTATGGGTTTATGTACCCTGACGGCATTGATCCTTTTGGCACCTTCCAGCAAGCTCAGGGTGATGATGACGATCCGGCTGATGAGTAGGGATGGATTCCCTTTTGGGTGATGGTCTCGTCTTATGCGTATTTTAGTTTTTATGTGTTTGTTTTTATGTTGTCTTTTGTGGTCCTTCGGGGACCGGTGTGTGGTTGGTACTAGTTGTTTGTAGTCCTTCGGGGACTTTATCTGTGGTTATCTCTAGTGTGCGGCTCTCGTTGAGGAGAGTCTTTCTATTTACTTTATGCTATGTATGTGTCGGGCATGTATTCAAATTTCACTTTAATATATTAATACATGCTTCTCTTTATATGCTCTTGTCATTATCAGTTTGCACGTTTTCTGTTATTATTCCCATCTTTGACTAAGTGACAAAGGGGGAGAAATCGTATTAAGGGGGAGCTGTCTACCTACGGGGGAGCTACTCCCTGAAGATGCTATCTCTCTTTTTGTCAATTATCAAAATGGGGGAGTTTGTTGGCACATTTTATTTTGATTATTAACAGCATCTTCGTAGTTTAGTCTTCTGTTCTTCAGATTCATATATTCTCAGAAGATCTACTACATGGAGCTCTTCCATTCAGCGCAATCATCTCTCACTTTGAAGACTGAAGCAGTTACCAACGTTTCCTGCATAAGACGGCGTCTTCCTGCTTAGAGTCTTTGAGTCTGTACTAGTCTAGGTATATCTGTAAACACCTAAGGACGGATGACAATTAAAAAGCATAAGTCAAAAATTAAATACTTACAGAGCGGCATACCGGCGACATGCTTCGGCATACCGGCGGTATACCGTTTCTAGCATCCAGAAAGTTGCTGTGATAAATTGTCGGCATACCGGCGGCATGCTACGGCATACCGGCGGTATACCGATTTTTGTGTCCAGAAAGTTGCTGTGACAAAGTGTCGGCATACCGACGGCATGCTCCGGCATACCGGCGGTATACCGTTTTCAGCAACCCAAAAGTTGTTGTGACAAATTGTCGGCATACCGACGGCATGCTCCGGCATACCGGCGGTATACCGTTTTTAGTAATCCAAAACTTGCTGTGACAAATTGTCGGCATACCGGCGGTATACCGAGTTTTAAATATTTGGTTTTTGAATTGTCCTGACTAGCATTAATGGCCGTATTTAATGCTCTCTAACGGTCATTAATATGACCGTTACTATTTGGACGGTATACCGACGGTATGCCGCTGCATACCGACGGCATGCCGGTCTGTCTGTTTTCAGAGCATTAAATGCCACCAACTCTTGGTTCTCTTATAAAAGAAAGCTCTCTCTCTCTCTCTTGAGCTTCTTCACCAACTCTTACCATAAATTTTCCAACAACCAAGAGCTCCACTATTAATACTCTTCCAAGCTTTTCATTGTCATCCTCTCCCAAAGTGCTAGAGTATTAAAGAGTTATACATTTCGATCTTCATGTGTTTAGAAGATCAACAAGTTCTCATTCTCTTTTGTTTGAAGTTGGCGAGCCTTCGTAAGAAAACTCGTGTGTAGAAGTTGGCGAGTCTTCGGATCCAAACTCGTGTTAAAATTGGCGAGTTTTTCGGATCCAAACTCGTGTGTACTATTTTGTTAAATAGTGGATTAAAGCCGGAGAGAGTTCCGGGACTGGACTGCCTCAAAAGAGGATACCAGGATACACCATTGCGTTTGATCTTTCTACTCTTTACTTTCAATTGTCTTTATTGCATCAATTATTGTAGTTAATTTTTAATTACCCTATTCACCCCCCCTCTAGGGTTCTACACGGAGGCCGATGGTTATGACTCACAAAACCGTCGGTAAATTCCAGCTAAAGTGGGAAGGTCCATTTATCATTGAGGCTGTATTCTCCAACGGTGCTTACCGCCTCGCAAAACAAAATAGAGACTTATTCATGTTGCCCGTCAACGGTAAGTTCCTGAAGAAATATTATGTCTAAGCGACATTCTCCAAATCCCAGATTATTGAGTTATGTACCCGCCGGTACCGCTGAACTCACATTCACAAAATCCCAGATTATTGAGTTATGTACCTGCCGGTACCGCTGAACTCACATTCGCAAAATCCCAGATTATTGAGTTATGTACCCTCCAGTACCGCTGAACTCACATTCGTAAAATCTCAGATTATTGAGTTATATACCCTCCAGTACCGTTGAACTCACATTCTTCCCCCAAATATCCCAGATCGCTGAGTCATGTACCCGCAGGTGCCTCTGAACTTATATTCCGATCACTCTTTTAGGTTGTAAGTCATGTATAACCATACCTGTGAACTTATTCTTCTGAAAGAGCTCCTCCCACATGATTCACTACCCGCACTCTCAGTGCACAAAAAGGGTAACAGATCCACAAAATTTCTAAAATGACAACGTCGATATTACCACTGAGTCGTCTCACTTCCGCCAAAAACAAATCACCCCCTACATAGAACCTACATGTCCTCATTACCTCTGAGTCATTCTATGAACCCCTTCATGGAGCCCACTCCTACCACGTCCTTATTACCTCTGAGTAGGAAGGCTCCATCGAAGAAACCCTAATGCTTGCCATGTCCTCATTACCTCTGAGTAAGTATGCTGGTTCCCTTTCGACTTATTATCCGTACCCAAAATCGGAGTACGCCAAGGATAATAGGTCCAAAAATGTCCTCTGTTGACCACAAATATCCTCCGCTGAGTCCACTCCTGCCATGTCCTCATTACCTCTGAGTAGGAAGATTCTGCGATGAAAAACCTTCATGCTTGCCACGTCCTTATTACCTCTGAGCAAGTATGTTGGTTATATCTCATCCTATTATCCGTATCCTAAGCCAGGGTATGCCAAGGATAATAGGCCCACAAATGTCCTATGCTAAGCTTCTTAGTACGGGCCCACCATTTCTCATCATGCCCCGGGAGCCCAGCTGCTCCATGGCATTCTTTCTTCCGATACCAGGAACGTCCATGACCACCTTACCGTAGAATTGTTCTAGGTATCCCCATCAAACTTGTTATCTATACCTAAAACCCAGGTATGCCAAAGGGTAACAGGTCCATAAACAGTCCCCCAAGCAGGACAAACTCCACCACAACACCATTAACCCAACAAGCAACACAAGTAAAGGTAAAATAAAACATACTATTTTATTTGAAAGCCAAAAGTACTACATGTTCTCGAACTGTGTCCCTCTCAAAAAAAAAGAGAAAAGAACGGAAACAAAAGAAGGAAAAAAGTCATCTATGGTTCGGCGGTACATAATTCCAGGAGACGATCCCTCACCAAAGCGGTCCCCCGTTCAAGCCGCTGCTTGGCTCGGCACTCGGCCTCCTGAGATAACCGCTCTGCATCATCCAAGTACATGTGTGCCCACCAGCCATCCTCCAGCTTCTTCAGGGCGAGCTCCTGGCCAGCAGAAGCTCGAGTAACTCTGTCGGCCTCCTGGATAATCAGCCCATTTTTGGTACGGGCAGCCTCGAGCTCAGACTCCAAGAAAGCTAACTTCCTCTGAAGCTCAAGGATCTGCTCCCGCATGTCAATGACCCCACGGGAGGCAGTCGCTTCCCGAGCCATGATATCTTCACTCTCGCGGCTCAACTGATCATATAGCTGAGATAGATCACGGAGGTCCTTCAGTATGACCGGCCTGGCCTTATCCCGAATAGCCCTTATCTTCTCTACAGCAGCTGTGAGGAAACCGCGCTCTTGATCTATAGCAGCAGGCAGATCAGCCTGCCGCAGCACCTGAAGCTGGGCTACCAGCTGATCAGCCTCCAGCAATTTTGCCTCCAGAAGTGCAGCTGTCCCCGCCCCCACTGGGAAGAGTCTTAAGAATATCAATGTGACCCTGGGCGCATTGCCGGGCCAAGGCAAAAGGGGTCCCCTGTTCCACAGCAGCCGCAACCCCTCTCTTCAAGTGGCGATAGAAGCTGTCAACCAGGTCCTGTGACGCTTCATTCAGAACCTCCGTAGAGGATGGCGTCAAAGGAAGCGTGGCCGGCAGTGTCGAAGGAAGCATGGTAGAACTTGCCACCAGGGAGACAAATTCTAAGTTAAAAGATGTGCGGATAGCGGCTAACTCCTCCTCCGCCACCCGAAGAGTCTGGACACTTGGCAAAGTAGAAAGGTCGAATCTCGGAGCCGCCTGAGCAGAAGAGGACACAGGGACTGTAGAAGCATGGAAAATACTAAAGAAAATGACTCATGCGGCCAAAGAATCCCATGCGGCTCAGAAAGTCCATGCGGCTCGGAGAGTCATGCGGCATAAGGGACTATGCGATCCAAGACATCCCATACAGCTCAGAAAGACACGTGGCAGGACAGCCCTCTCCTTTGCCCTCTCGCATTAATTGTTTGACGGTTGACAACTCTAAAAAAGTGACAGCCCTGACACAGAAAAAAGTAATTATGACTCTGTCATAATGACGAATCTCTAGGGAAGAGAAAAGAGATCTCTGACACAAATCC
This sequence comes from Iris pallida, assembly GCA_029216955.1. NCBI lineage: Eukaryota > Viridiplantae > Streptophyta > Magnoliopsida > Asparagales > Iridaceae > Iris > Iris pallida. The sequence continues at coordinate 4,046,884 of JANAVB010026000.1, forward strand.
CCCGAGAGCCATAAAAATGCCATGTGGCCTTGCCACGTGGGCGTTCGTATGCGGCTCACTTCTCATGCAGTTCAGAGTGAATCCGTCCTATACGGCTCAGGCCGAGAAAGCCTCATGCGGCTCGAGCAAAGCACTTCTCATGCGGTTCAGAGTGAATTCGTCCTATGCGGCACAGGCCGAGAAAGCCTTATGCGGCTCGAGCAAAGCACTTCTCATGCGGCTCAGAGTAAATCCGTCCTATGCGGCTCAGGCCGAGAAAGCCTTATGCGGCTCGAGCAAAGCACTTCTCATGCGGTTCAGAGTGAATCCGTCCTATGCGGCTCAGGCCGAGAAAGCCTCATGCGGCTTGAGCGAAGAACTTTTCATGCGGTTCAAAGTGAATCCATCCTATGCGGCTCAGGCCGAGGATGCCTCATGCGGCTCAAGTAAAAACTTCTCATGCGGTTCAAGAGGATCATCCCCATGCGGCTCAGGTGGATGTATCCCTATGCGGCTCACATTGATTACCTCCCTGTGGTTCAAAGGCTCAAGGGAGGGCCACTACCCAGACAGCCCTGACACGTGGCCCTAATCCTATGCGGCCCAAAGTCATATGCGGCTCACTCGTCATATGGTTCAGATCCCCCCAATGGCTCCTAGGACACGTGTCCTAAGCCGATCAATTCCTCAGATTTATTGCAATCAAGGATTGGATCAAATCCCAATAATCTGGGACACGTGGCAGGAGAATAAATCTAATTTATTCGCAGACATCAGAAGACCATTATGAAGAAGATTTATTCTAATCAGCATTAATTGCTGATGGGATTTGGTGTAATCTACACTCAATGGCTCGGATTCGTTACAATCAAAAGTAAACGGCCTAGATTGACCAATCCACAGGCCGCCGCCATCTCCAAGAGACAATCATTGGCAACCCTAATGATGACATCCCACGATTATAAATAACAAGGTGCCATTCCCTTGTAGAGAGGAGAAGATATCAGAGAAAAAAATACGCATATACAGAGAGACTCCCCAATAGTCAGAGAGAAAATACACAGAGAGAGAGAGAAGCTAGAAGAGCAACAGGAGGAGAGCAAGAAGAGCATTTCTTCATCTACGCCAACCATCTTTTCACAAGGAGCCAAGGCCGCATACCGATCGTCCAAGGAGTAAGGAAGGGCTGCCGTCGCCTTTCCGAGCCTCTATCGTCACCCCCAGAATCTAAAATAAACAATTGTACTTAGATTGCTGTACCTAGGTTTTCGTCCCTAGGCTTTCTTTGTACAAGCGAGTTTGTAACATGAAGTAAAAGTCCGGTCCTCCAATAATTGTTCTGTTCTTTTATATTTCATGGCAAACACGATGGCGACTCTGCTGGGGACAAACTTCTCTACGGCTGAGGAGTTGGTGACGCAGTCGGATGCAGCCAAACTTGGTTCTACTCAACAGAAGATGGTCGCCCGGTTCGACCAACAGGCATTTGAAGAGATGCTCTCCGACAAGAGCGCTGGCCCGGTCCAGAAGCGAGCCCGTACAAAGAAGGCCCACAAGGAGTGGAGACCCCGATCCTTCGTTCCTACTGAAGCTCTTGCGGAGATACCATCTGTTGTTCAAGACGGCGAGCAAGACTCCCCTACGGCCCTACTTCAGACCGTAGATAACTCTGCTGTCCCCAAGTCCAGCAGAAGAAAACACTTTGATGCTGGACTTGCAGGGGCAAAGAGGAACTCTATGCGATCAGAGCCGCATAAGGATATTAGCCGCAGGAAGAAAACTCATACGGCTACATCAGCCAGCCGCATGAAGAAAACTCATGTGGCCACAACTGTCAGCCGCATAACTTATGCGGCTACAGCTGCCAATCACATGGATGAAACCCATACGGCCAGGAAAGTCAAACGCTTGCAGAAAACCCATGTGGCCACAATTACCAACCGCATGCGGCCAGCCTGCACGGTCGTAGCTCCTAGCCGCACAAAAACAATTCATCCGACGGCAGAAGACAACCACATGCAGACAGCCTGTACGGTACTCAACCCTAGACGCATAGCATCCATTCCACGCTTCTCTCGATCAGTCTTTGACCGTCTCTCATGCGGTCCTGACCCTGATGGTTCTCTGGATGATAAGCCAGACTCTGTGGTATTCAACTTGGACTCCTCCTATTATGTACCCGCAAGTGCTAAAAGGAGGAAGTCTAGGGCAGTGCGGGCTCATCAGGCCCAGACAGCTGTCCCAACCTCTGACTATCGGGGCGTTCCGTTGATTATCACACGGGCCTCGGATGGGAAGTTGTATACAACCGCTCGAGTCCAGCCCCCGGCGGCAAACGGACAGAGTGGTTCCTCGGACCTGCGGGAGGCGATCCTCCACAAACGAAAGGAAAGAGGAGGTGTATCGGCGTGCAAAGAGTCCTCTCTTGGACATCGCTGCACCCAAATCATCGTCAACTGCTGTTGCAACAACGCGACAGTGACGGAAGATCGCACATCCGTCTTCCAAAGACTACAGCATCCGACCTCAGAAGATGAGGCACCTCCTGTTGTCTCCTGCAATTCCACTCAGAAGGTCCCCGTCGAAGGGAGAGGGAAAAAGACAAGCATCTCCAGCCCCAAGATATCAACCACTACAGCTAAGAAACTGTCGTCTAAATGGTTGTCCTCCACCGGAGTATTCCAACACACCCGTTCAAAGACGAAAACTGCCACGATGGGAAATTCATCATCCACATCGCTGGGGGTTGTGAGAACTGGGGGTAGCACTCCTTCGAACATACACAACAATCCGATGTTTCAAGGAGCCGAGCCCGGGGAAACCACTCTCCCATCAGGTACAACAGACGCTGATGTCCCCGAGGATATCCATGGCTCTCAAGACGAAGCAAGCTCCGAGACTGGGGATACCGTTCCCTCCGAGTCCGAGCCCGAAGAGAACATTCCCACCTACCCCGATGACTTCTCGGTGTATGGGTATGACTCGGAGGGCACATCCTCCACTGTTCCTTCTATCACTCCTCATGTAAGGACGGTATTCATGACGGATAGCAACCAAGGTGGTTCCAGCGATCGCCAATGCATCGACACTTTGGAGGCTATACTGCAGGCCTTGGTCAAGTCTGTAGATGAAATCAAAGCCGCTCTTCCAACTCTGCAAGGAGGAACGCCTGGCCAAACAAGCACGGGTCCCGCGGTCAATGCGGACTCAAACTCAGCGGCACCAAACCCGGGCAATAATCCTCCCGAAATAACAGCTCCTACCGTGACAGATGAGGCCCGAGAAGTAAGAAGAGAGGTTCAGGAGCTCCGAGCCATGTTCCATGCCCGAGAAAACGCTCAAGACCTCAGAATACCGCAACCATATCCTGCTGAATGGAGAGATGTTCCGTTCCCACCAAGATATAAGCCATTCAACATCAACCCATATGACGGCAAGACCTCAGCAAGTCGGTACATCACGTACTTCGAGGTCACCACCGACCATCTGCTCTACGATGATGCTATCCTCACACGATTATTCATTGGGGCATTGGAAGGAGTCGCCTTCGACTGGTATCGCAATCTGTCAGGCAATTGCATCCACTCCTTCGCCGACTTCAAGCGCATGTTCTTGGAGAGATTCTACGAGGTAGGGCAGGACGTCACCATGTCCACCCTCATGGACGTCATCCAAGGAGAGAAAGAGCTGACAAGGAACTACATTGAGCGGTTCTGCCAAACCGCCATGAAGCTGCCCTCCGGAAATCCAGATTCCTCTTTGATTGAAATTTGCCAAAAGAGACTGCTTCCAACGATCAGTCTCTGGATGGGCGAGAGTCAATTCAAGGACTGGAAGGCATTTATCATCAGTGCCACAAGTGCCGAAGAACGACTGAAGAAGGCTCGCCAACTGGGATTGCACATCTTAGAAGGAGAAAACAAGGGCAAGCGTCCCAACAACGATAATGGGGGTAGCCCCTCTAATAATCGGGACAGCAAGGGAAAGCAGGCTATGGTGGCCGATACTGCACAAAAACCTGAGCCAAAGCCAGCAGACAAATAATGGCCGCAAATCGATTACTCCTTCGAAGACAGTCACGTCAAGCCCATCTTGGACATGCTCATACAAGGGGACAGAATCCAGCTTCCTCCACCAAGACGAGAATCGCAGCCGGCAGAGATGGAGAATCTAAAATACTGCCATTATCATCGCTATGTTCATCATGCTACACACGATTGCTACCAGCTGAAATGGTATATCCAGAACCTCATCGATTCGAACGCTCTGGCCATCGATTTCGAAGAGGTAACCGTGGCGGCCAATATGGTGTCCGTACAATTCGACAGCTTCCCTCCAAAGGAGACTCAAGATGGGGTAATCCCCGTCCCTCTGGCGACAATGGAGATTACCAATCTTCTACCTCCCCGAGATCAGGCTGCCAGTCTAGTACCCCTCACCACATCACGAGGGGAGGTCATGTGGATCCATCCAGGCTTGGCGTCAGAAGTGACTCGGCCCACGCCATCTACCACCGACAAAAAAAAAAGTGGAAAAGTCAGGACCTGCCACACAATCTCGACAGACAACGAGGAAGCTACAGCCGTCGTCACACGATCCGGAGCGCAATCCCAACTTGTGGTTGACAATCCACCTGAAAACCATCAACCCACTACAACTGATGCTCCGGGACCGGCTCAGCCTTCGACGACCGACAAGCCTAGGCCGAGGGAGACTTGTTTCGATAAATTCCTCCGAAAAGAGGCAACCCAAGGGCTAGAGAGGCCCTACAACTTTGACATCTTAGCGCAATTGGCTAACACATCGGCCAAGTTATCACAGTACGAACTCCTAAGGCTCTCCAAGGATGTTCGTATTGCATTAAACGAAGCACTCCAAAATGTCGATGTCTACCTGGCTCAATCCAACCTCACCGGGGAGGACTCACCCGTGGATCTCCAAGACAGTGCCTGCACGGGAGCAATGCCCAACATCGTCTTCACTCCACAGGACATGCTCATCAAAACCAACCTACACGATCGCCCGCTATACTACACGAGATACATCGGCGACGTGAAGGTGGATCGGATGCACATAGATCCTGGCTCTTCCATAAGTATCATCCCGAAGGGTCTGCTACATCATCTCCGTATCCCAATGCATCGTCTGACGCCTACAAGCACCGCCATCAGCGGTTTCGATTCGGGCAGGAGCTACCCTATTGGGAAGATTCGTTTGAAGTGCCAAATTGGCGACCTCCAATCCGAAGTCACCTGCTACGTCATACATGCAGACACTTCTTATAACATCCTCTTGGGGCGCCCGTGGATACATGATTACATGATCGTACCTTCCACGCTATACCAGTGCTTCAAATATGTCGACAAGCTCGGCTTCGTGAAGACAGAATTTGCTGATATCGATCCCTTCAAAGGGGTCGAATCCTACTACTCAGACTCCTGCCTATACGAAAAGTTAAAAAGGCACCTTGATGAAGAAAATGAACAAGTTAGCACCGAAACGGCAACGGGATCAGAAGGACCCCTGACGATCCACCTCCAAGCTCGTAAACCGGGCAAGTCCGCACCCCTTACCGCCACTCTGTGGAAGGATGCAATCAACCTCTTAGCACAAGAGGAGCAGATGATAATCCGGCAGCCAAGGTCCGGCCAAGTACCGAGACCCACAACGGGGCCACTGACAATCAGACTACCGAGAGTCAGTCAACCCCAAACGGAGAAGCTCAACCCCTCCGACAAGCCGCTGACGATACGCCTTCCCAAGAAGGGTCGTCACCCCGATGCAAGGTCCGACACTTCTAGCGAACCAGCCACTCCTCGTCCCACATCAAGTGCCAAACTGGGGGTCGCTAGTCTGCCAACAACTCCACGCTTTGCTCCCTCAGTTGAACCTCAGACAATCAAGCTGCCCAGGGCGTCCTCTCAATCTTCGTTCACACAGGGGGTAGCCGAAGAAGAATCGGAGCTAGCCAAGTATGTGGCAACCCACACTGATGTTCCCTCTGCTGATGATGTAATCCCCCTAGAAAAGATACCTTACTTCATCAATAAAGGGTTATCTTTGAACTACACCGAGCTCAATAAGCTATGTACAATGTATGCTATGGAACACGGTATAGGCACTCACCTACACACACAAGTGACAAATGTGTACACCGCGATCCAGCTTACTCCAGTAGAAGACGCTTACCAAATAATCGAGGGAGGAGATCATCCAATCATCTTCGGCCGGATGAACAACCCGCATCCCTCCACCATAGAGGAAACCGACCTCGGGTCAGATGCCGGAAGACTGCCTCTGTATCTGTATAGCCCACAATCCAAATATCTCATGCAAAAATAGGGGTATGACCTAGAGACGACGCCGGGTTTGAACTACGGCACTGGGCGACAATTACCTTTGAAGCCGCCAGTCCCGGCGGGGAAACCACGGGATTACTATAATAAAACTCGATGCGGGCTAGGGTATGTAAGCCCACTACGACCCCTGAGAGTTCAGATGAAGAATGCGACTGGCAGTCACATTCAACTGGGTCACCAACTTCTGACTCAGATACCAGCATCGGAGACGTATTCAGACAAGTCTTGTCAGTCAACATGGCATTCGCCGACGCCTACGAGGAAGACGAAGACATCCCCGAGATCCTCGAGCTAGAGCCATGGGCCCAGCAATTGGATACACAATGGGAAAAGCGGTTCGAACTGAGAGAACCTCCTACTAAAGATAAGGTTATACAAGTTGACCTCGGCAGCGAATCTTCTCCAAAACCGATTTTCGTCAGTAAAAGCTTAGCAGACGAAGAGCGAGAGTCGCTGCTAGAACTTGTCAGAGAATATATTGATGTGTTCGCCTGGAGCTATGAAGACATGCCAGGGTTAAATCCCGACATTGCTCTTCACAAACTCAACATTCGGCCAGATGCGAAGCCAGTCAAGCAACAGCAGCGACGCTTCCGCCCAGGCATCATGGACGCGATCGAAGTCGAAGTCAACAAACTGATAGCCAGCGGCTTCATCCGAGAGGACCAACATCCCGACTGGGTTGCCAATATAGTACCCGTCCTCAAGAAAAATAGGAAGATCCGAATCTGCATCGACTTCCACAACTTGAATGAGGCATGTCCGAAAGACGAATTCCCCCTCCCTATCACAGACATCATGATCGACAACACATGCAGATTCGAACGTATGTCATTCATGGATGGATTCTTGGGGTACAACCAAATTAAGATGTCTTCTGAGGACGAAAAGCATACATCATTCCGAACACCAATTGGCACGTACTGCTACACAGTCATGCCTTTCAGTTTGAAGAATACCGACGCCACATATCAACGAGCCATGAGTATCATTTTCAGAGACCACCTGTGCAAGATAGTGGAGTGCTATGTTGACGATATAGCCGTCAAGAGTCGCTGCAAAGGAGACCATCTGCAAGATCTAAGGACGGTATTCGACTTGATGCGAGCCCACAATCTGAAAATGAACCCTACGAAATCTTTCTTGGGCGTATCCAGCGAAAAATTCTTGGAATTCATCATCACCGCTCAGGGCATTCATGTAGACCCCGAGAAAACAAAGGCAATCATGGAGATGGGTCCCCCGAGAAATCTCTGCGAACTCAGAGGCCTCCAAGGGAGGCTAGCTTACATCAGGAGGTTCATTTCTAACCTCTCCGGGCGATGTCGACCGTTCATGCACCTTATGAAAAAAGGAGCCTCATTTGTATGGGACGAGGAATGCCAGCGTGCTTTCGACAGCATCAAAGAATATTTGTCAAATCCTCCGGTCTTGGTGGCCCCGGTTCCTGGAAAACCATTCCTGCTCTATGTACGAGCAATAGAACACTCCCTCGGGGCTCTGCTGGCCCAAACAACGACGCAGGCCATGAACAGGCCATATATTACCTCAGCCGAATGATGATTAGGCCAGAGCACCGATACACCGCTGTGGAGAAGGAATACCTTGTCCTGGTATTCGCCATTCAGAAAATGCGGCATTATGTCACCGAACAAATGATACATGTAATCTCGTGAGTCAACCCTCTCAGGGTCCTTATGACTAAACCAGGGGCACTCAGCTCTCGCCTCGCTACATGGGCAATATTGCTGTCCCCTTATCATATGATCTTCGTCCCCCAAAAGGCAGTCAAAGGTCAAGCCCTAGCGGACTTCTTAGCAGCCCACCCAGGCTCAGAGTCCTCCAGAATATATGAAGAGATCCCAGATGAGGTCGCCAACTCACATGCAACCTCTCACAATAACATATGGCAAATGTTCTTCGACGGTGCTTCGAGGACCGGACCTAAAGGCAATATAGTCATCGGGGTCGGGGTAGTGCTGGTCTCCCCTTTCGGATTGGTGATCAACCGCGCTTATTCCTTCATAGAGCCCTGCTCTAACAATGTGGCCGAGTACAACGCTCTGGTCATTGGCCTCCGACTTGCAAGAGAGCTGGGAGTAGAATACCTTGAAGCATACGGCAATTCCCAACTAATCGTCAATCAGATCCGGGGCTCATATGAAGTCCGCCACGAAGACATGATCCCTTATCACCAAATAGCGATTGACATCATCTCGTCATTCGAAGGGTTCTTCATCGAACATGTCCCTAGACTCTGAAATATCGAAGCTGATGCCCTAGCTGGTCTTGCTGCTTCCCTAGCAGTTCCGAACTATGATCGCCAATAAGTGGATGTGATAGGCCATGAACTGGTCTGTCCCAAGAACAATGTGCAATTCGTGGCGAGTTATTCCGCACAGACGATCGATGATGCCCCAGATTGGAGACAACTATTCATCGACTTCGTCGTCTATGACATCCTGCCCGAGAACCCAAAGGAAGCCACCTCTATCAGACGGTGTTCTCTCAGATTCTTCTACGATACAGAGACAAAAATGCTGTATCGCCGCTCCTACGACGGATTAATGCTTCGGTGTCTGTCAAATGAAGAAGCCAAAGAAGCCGTACGAGAAGCTCATGACGGTGTCTGCGGGGCCCACCAGCCTGGCCCAAAACTGCAAGACCGTCTTCGCCGAATGGGCTACTATTGGCCCACAATGGTGGCAGATGCGATAGATTATGCTAGAAAATGCAAAGCCTGCCAAATCCACGCAGACTTCATTCACCAACCATCCGAGTTTCTATATCCGACAGTGGCATCCTGGCCGTTCGAAGCATGGGGAATGGATATCATTGGTCCAATCACCCCACCTTTCTCTTGAGGACATCGCTTTATACTTGCGATCACTGATTACTTCTCCAAATGGACGAAAGTTGTCCCACTCGTAGAAGTTAAGACTTCAAACTTGATCAGCTTCCTTAAGCATCACGTCATCTACCGCTTTGGACTACCCCAAAGGATCATCCATGATAATGGTCCGCAGTTCGCAAGCCACGTATTCTATCGGTTTTAGATAAGCACCGTATTCAGAATGTCGCTTCAACACCATACAACCTGGCAGCAAACGGGTTGGCAGAGGAATTCAACAAAATAATCATCAAACTCCTCAAGAAGTTTGTTTCCTCCAATAAACGTGACTGGAACGAGAAGCTCGGTGAATGCTTATGGGCTTATCGCACCACAGTTCGAACAGCCACCGGGAATACGCCATTCTCCCTAGTGTACGGGAGTGAGGCAGTTCTCCCATTAGAGACTCAAATACCCTCACTCCGCGTCGCCCTCACTTATCAATTGACGACGGATGACAACTACCGACGTCGGTTACAGGAATTGGAGGTACTAGATGAGAAGCGCCTCTTGGCTCAGCAACGAATTGAGCTATACCAAGCACGCATCTCTGGAGCCTTCAACAAGAAGGTCAAAATTAGAACGTTTCAGGTGGGCGATCTCGTCCTAGCAGTCCGGAGGCCGATGGTCATGACTCACAAGACCGTCGGCAAATTTCAGCCAAAGTGGGAAGGCCCATTTATCATTGAGACAGTATTCTCCAACGGTGCTTACCGCCTCGCAAAACAAAACGGAGACTTGCTCATGTTACCCGTCAACAGCAAGTTCCTGAAGAAATATTATGTCTAAATGACATACTCTCCAGATTATCGAGTCATATACCCGCTGGTACCGCTGAACTCACATCCACAATATTTCAGATTATCGAGTCATGTACCCGCTGGTACCGCTGAACTCATATCCACAACATTTCAGATTATCGAATCATGTACCCGCTGGTACCGCTGAACTCATGTCCACAACATTTCAGATTATCGAGTCATGTACCCGCTGGTACCGCCGAACTCACACTTTCTCAATATTCTAAATTACCGAGTTATGTGCCCGCTGGTGCCTCTGAACTCACATTCCGGTCACTCTTTCAGATAGTAAGTCACGTATGATTATACCTCTGAACTTTCTTCCTGGGAGAGATCCTCCGTCATGATCCAATACCCGCACTCCCAGTGCACAAAAAGGGTAATCAATCGACAAATTTCCAAAACGGCCATGTCCTCATTACCTCTGAGTCGTTCCACTTCCGCCAAAAACAAATCACCCCTCACATAGAAATTCCATGTCCTCCTACCTCTGAGTCGTTCTATATACCCCCTCTTCATTGAGTCCACTCCTGCCATGCCCTCATTACCTCTGAGTGGGAAGGCTCCGTCGAAGAAACCTTCATGCTCGCCATGTCCACATTACCTCTGAGCAAGTATGTAGGTCCCCTTTCAACCTATTATCTGTACCCACAACCGGAGTACGACGAGGATAATAGGTCTACAAATGTCGTCTGTTGACCACAAATGTCCTCTGTTGACCACAAATGTCCTCTGTTAACCATAAATGTCCTTCCTACTTGCCATGTCCTCGTTACCTCTGAGCAAGTATGTCGGTTCCCCTTCATCCTATTATCCGTATCCGTAACCAGGGTACGCCAAGGATAATAGGCCCACAAATATCCTCAGCACAAACCTACCATCTCATCATGCCCCAGGAGTCCAGCTGCTCTACGGTATTCCTTTTCCCAATACCGAAAGCACCCATGACTACTTTGCCATGGCCGCTTCAGGTATCCTGACCAAAACTTGTTATCTGTACCTAAAACCAAGGTATGCCATGGGTAACAGGTCCACAAATATATCCCCTATGCGGGGGAGAACATCACCACAATATCACAGGTATAACAAGCAATGCAAATGAAGGGTAGAATGGAAAGTACTCTTTATTTGAAGGAAGAAAAAAGTATTACATATTTTCGGGACCACGTCCCTTTTAAAAAAGGAAAAGAAAAGGCCGACTACATTTCAGCATTACTCAATTCTATGAGGCGGTTTCTCACTGAGGTGGTCCATCGCTCAATCCGTTGCCGAGCGCGACGCTCGGCCTCCTGGAGTAACCGCTCCTCATTGTCCAAGCCCAGGAGCGCCTGACAGTCATCTTCCAATTTCTTTAGGGCAGTCTCCAAGTTAGTCGAAGCTTGAGTAACCCTGTCAGCCTCCTGAACAATTAGCCCCCTGTCATTTCGGGCAGCCTCAAGTTCAGACCCCAAGAAAGTCAGCTTCCTCTGAAGCGTAAGGATCTGCTCCCGCGTCTCAGTAATCTCACGAGAGACAGACTCCTCCCGAGCCGTGACATTTTCATTCGCGTAACTCAATTGATCATACCGATCAGATAAGTCGCTGAGATCCTTCAGGATGGCCGATCTGGTCTTATCCCGAGCAGCTCTGGTCCTCTCTATAACAGCGATAAGGGAACCCCGCTCCTCGTTTATAACAGCAGACAGATCAGCCTTCCGTAATACTCGAAGCTCGGCCACCAGCTGATCAGCCTCCAACAATTTCGCCTCCAGAAGCGAAGCCACCCCTGCATCACCAGGAAGATCCCTAAGGATATTTACTTGACCCTGGGCGCATTGTCGGGCCAAGGTGAAGGAGCTTCCCCTTTCCACAGCAGCCTCGATTCCCCTACTCAAATGACGATGAAAACTGGCAACCACGTCCTGTAACGCGTCGTCCAGAACTTCAGCAGAGGATGGCGTCAGGGAAAGCAGGGACGGCAACGTCGGAGAAGTAACGCTAGAGCTCGCCACCGGAGGAACGAAGTCCGAGTAGAACGATGCATGAATAGCGGCCAACTCATCTTCCGCCGCCCGGAAAGCTTGGATACTCGGTAGGGCAGAAAGGTCGATTCTCGGAGCCACCGGAGCAGAGGATGACGCAAGGATCATCGTTCCCTGCCCCGGCTGCCCCGATGATTGGCCCGCTAAACTCGAGCCCCCAGAAGGCCCATCAAGACAAGTCGGACGGTGAGAAGGTACACCCTTCTCCACCAATGCCCCTTCGGTTGGGATGGTCCTAACAACGTCCGTCCTCGGCACCGGAGGGGTAGGACCTGTATGTCCAGAATAACAATCAATCAACGTAACCCGAAGGACGTGATGGTAGAGCAGATAGGCTTCCTCACAGGTCAAGATTCGGCTAATCTTACCAGGGGAGGGGCATGAAGGCTGCAGCTCATCCACAACTGGCGTGGTCCCTTCACCCGCGATCCCCGAGTTAAACCCAGTCACGTCCTCTGTCCCCGTCACCTTGAAGGGGGATACAGATTGATCTGCCTCATCTTGAAAAGGAATAGGCTCGCAGGAGTCCCCGTCATCCTGGGTCACCGCCTCGACATCATGAAGCTCTTCTTCTTCTCCTGGCGCCTAAAAGAGAGAACGAAGACGATTAGAATTGAAGCTCAAAAAAAAGGGGAAGAAGGAATCGAGAGCAGTTTTGTTACCTCTGACGCAGGGGTAACTTCTTCTCCACTTTCTCTTATGGCTAGCAGGCGGTGCCTAGTCGCAACCAGCTTTCGGGATCGAGAAACACCGCTAACAGGAGAAACTTGCCTGCTACGTTTCGAAACAGGACCAGGCGCAACGAGGGACTGATCCCCCAACATCTCATCTGACGAAACAGGCGGTTGATCCACCTCTGTATCGGCCACTGGAAGGATAGAGTCATCTTTATCATGCTCGTTGCCTTCATCACCCTCAGCAGCGGAGTCCAAATCTGGTACTTCGGCTCTAGTCTTTCTTTTCTTGGCCCCTTGAGAGCCATCCTCCAGACCGGTACCAACAATAAAACTGGTACCTGGGTTAAAACCGACCGGGGGTTTATTCGCCATGACATGATACAAAGCCGACATATACAAGATCTCCACTGACTCCTTAATAGCTGGGACTGAGAAAATGGTACGAGTATGGAACGAATCATAATATTGCCAAGCTCTGATACCATCAAGAAGGCTACCTTCATAACCCAGACAAGAACTGGGGCTGTCCAGACAAAGTCGGCTGTATCCAAACTGCCGGGCAAACCTGCTAGGCAGATAAGGCTCCAGAAAGACAGTGTTGCGATTACGATACACCAGATGTGCGGGACGAATGTTACGCAGCCATAGGAGCATCTGGCCATCCAGGAGCTGAGGGGGCGCGATACCGTCAATATGTACAGTCTCTATGTCCCTAGCAGTAAAGCGAGGGACGGATACGAAAATATGATACTTATCTGCCCTCACCAATGCCATCCGGCAAGCCCGCATGGTTTCACATTCCCAAGGCTCGTCACGATAGCGGAAGATAAATGCGTCATCATCAGTCACACCGTCTTCAGAGCTCGGCCTCATCAAAGACGGGTAATGTATCAGCAGCCACCCCATCAAATAGTGATAGGACAACTCAGTTCGTTCAAAATCCTTGGTCACATCGCAAGCAATGACTTTGGATGTGAAGGTACGAAGGCCACAGTGTACGCTGCACACCATGGCCGGGGGGAGAGCTAGCCTGATTCGCAAAACTAACTTCACAGCCGGAAGGATGATGTTACGACTAATTCTCTCAATAGAACCGGCTCCTCCCGAGACTACACAATTTCGTAGCCAGATCATCAAAAATCCTGCCAGAAGCGCTTTCTCGGATAGCTCTTGAGTATCCTGGTAAAAGTAACCGAAAGTGTCAGTCTTGCTCCCTAAGCCGTCACTGGTAGTGGCCACTCTCTTAGCCGACGACACCAAGTCCTTAACCATTTCTCGAGATCGAGGGCGACGAGAGGTGACTCGACCTGAGGCATCTGCCGGGAAGAGATAGTGCACCCAATCCTTGGTATAGGGATCATTCCCTTCCGAGTTACCATCCTTTCGGGTTATTTGATGGCATGTGTTATAATGGCACAATATCTCCTGGTAAAGAGCCACGAAGCCAGGATACCGTCGTTCCAAATCCTCGAGTTCCTCATTAGTGGGAGTATACGCTTCAAATGCTTTGTCCCCCCAAGGAAGCTTGGAAACCGCGTGCATCTCATGGAGCGCGAGTCCCATCTCCCCTACAGGTGTGTAAAAGGTCCCCGTACGGCAATTGTACATTTCCAGCAGAGACATGAATAGCTTGTTGTTTATGGACAAGCCATGACTGGTACCTCGGATAGCGTGGTAAAGGCCAATCTCGCACAAAAAGACCTCATACTTCTGCAAGATCCAAGTAGACAAATTGATCCACGAGGGAATAGGGTGTACCCAACCAGGGAACGTCAACAGACCCACGGGATAGGAGCCTTTCCGAGCAAGTTGATTTATAAAAGTATCGGCAGTAGAGAATGTGAAGTTAGGGCCTGCCACATTCAGGAAAGAACCTGGGACCAACCCCGTCACAGAACAACTAGTATGCACTTTGCCGGCAGTCACGGACTTCAGATTGTTATTATAATGGATGTTCCCCACAAACATCCCACTTCTGGTAGGGGTTAAAGTCTCCCCCATCTTCCGGTCCAACGGGAGCATATTGAACCAAGATAATGGAAAGTGTCGCTCCATCTGGGGGATGCGGATCGCCATCCCGTTAAAAACAAAACTCCAATCCTCCGACACCTCCAGAACATGATCATTCTCCACGGTCAAGGCGTCTCCAAAAAAGAATACAGGCTTCAAATACTACCCTTCAAATTTCCCGGAGTTCATCATAGCATTAAGAAAATGGAAAGACTGATTCTTGATGGCATTCAATCTAGCCATAGGCTCATCGCTCGGAAACTGGTCCGTCATATGCTGATCAATATGGTCGTACCTATAGCCGAGAGCAGCTTGAGCGCTACCCACCAAGAGTTCTCCAGCAGCGTTAACCGGCAGATTCACTGAAGAACAGACAGAGAAAAGTAAGTTAAACGGAGGGATAAAAAGAGCTGATTGGGTGCTTTCAAACCCCAAGCGGCTCAAGAAAACATCCATGTGGCCCCATGAAGCTCTTATAAGTTTTATGCGGCTCCAAAAAGCCTCATACGGCTCGAGTTCAGAAGAACGCTTATACGGCTTCGTACAATAAAAGTCTATGCGGTTTAGCATCACTTATGCGGCTTTGCCGACAAGGCATGCATACAGACACGGTGGTTTTCTTATGCGGCTCGCAGCTCAGCCATAGGGCGAATATGCGATTTACAAAGGCTCGTGTATAAAGTAGGCGACGTAGCCATGGCGGTTGGGGTTCCTTAACTCATACATTGTCCTTACTAGTAATGGGGGGGCGAACGTCAGGATGAACATCAGGTACGACGACCGGCGGAGTAGCAGCCGCAGTCGAGGCGGAAGTGGAGGCCGCCTTCCTGACCTTTGCTGCCACGGTCTTCTTAGGAGCCATTAATTATCGAAGAGAGGAAGGGCAATCGAGATAGGGAAGGTCTGAGGAAGAAGAAAGAAAATAAAGAAGCCTTCTCTCTCTTCAAAACTCCTCCTATTTATAGGAAAACGGAAGAAGGAGGACACGTGGGCCAATGACCGACTCATGAAGAACAAAACCGACTCCTTGGGTTTCGTCTCCAAGATTCACCCAAGGCGTCAAATCCGAAAGATTTAATGAGCTGACCCTTGGGAATCCCCCTACAAAGACGGCGTTAAAACGAATTTGAGGCAATTAAAGACCCGCACACGGGCGAGAAGCTATGCGGCTGAACAGTCCCCTGCGGCTGAACCACCTACGCGGCTGAACAACCTATGCGGCCAAGATCTCTATGCGGTCAGGGTTTCATATGCGGCTAGAAGAACACAGCCATGCTTCTTATTCAAAGTATTTCAATTTTGCAAATTGAAAACTTTGAAGGGGGTCTTGTAGAAGCATGGAAAATACTAAAGAAAATGACTCATGCGGCCAAAGACTCCCATGCGGCTCAGAAAGTCCATGCGGCTCGGAGAGTCATGCGGCATAAGAGACTATGCGATCCAAGACATCCCATACAGCTCAGAAAGACACGTGGTAGGACAGCCCTCTCCTTTGCCCTCTCGCATTAATTGTTTGACAGCTGACAACTCTAAAAAAGTGACAGCCCTGACACAGAAAGAAGTAATTATGACTCTGTCATAATGACGAATCTCTAGGAAAGAGAAAAGAGATCTCTGATACAAATCCCCCGAGAGCCATAAAAATGCCACGTGGCCTTGCCACGTGGGCGTTCGTATGCGGCTCACTTCTCATACGGTTCAGAGTGAATCCGTCCTATGCGACTCAGGCCGAGAAAGCCTCATGCGGCTTGAGTAAAGCACTTCTCATGCGGTTCAGAGTGAATCTGTCCTATGCGGCTCAGGCCGAGAAAGCCTTATGCGGCTCGAGCAAAGCACTTCTCATACGGTTCAGAGTGAATCCGTCCTATGCAGCTCAGGCCGAGAAAGCCTTATGCGGCTCGAGCAAAGCACTTCTCATGCGGTTCAGAGTAAATCCGTCCTATACGGCTCAGGCCGAGAAAGCCTTATGCGGCTTGAGCGAAGAACTTTTCATGCGGTTCAAAGTGAATCCATCCTATGCGGCTCAGGCCGAGGATGCCTCATGCGGCTCAAGTAAAAACTTCTCATACGGTTCAAGAGGATCATCCCCATGCGGTTCAGGTGGTTGTATCCCTATACGGCTCACATTGATTACCTCCATGTGGTTCAAAGGCTCAAGGGAGGGCCACTACCTAGACAGCCCTGACACGTGGCCCTAACCCTATACGGCCCAAAGTTATATGCGGCTCACTCGTCATATGGTTCAGATCCCCCCCAATGGCTCCTAGGATACGTGTCCTAAGCCGATCAATTCCTTAGATTTATTACAATCAAGGATTGGGTCAAATCCCAATAATCTGGAACACGTGGCAGGAGAATAAATCTAATTTATTCGTAGACATTAGAAGACCATTATGAAGAAGATTTATTCCAATCAGCATTAATTGCTGATAGGATTTGGTGTAATCTACACTCAATGGCTCGGATTCGTTACAATCAAAAGCGAACGGCCTAGATTGACCAATCCACAGGCCGCCGCCATCTCCAAGAGACAATCTTTGGCAACCCTAATGATGACATCCCACGATTATAAATAACAAGGTACCATTCCCTTGTAGAGAGGAGAAGATATCAGAGAAAAAAATACGCATATACAAAGAGACTCCCCAATAGTCAGAGAGAAAATACACAGAGAGAGAGAAGCCAGAAGAGCAACAGGAGGAGAGCAAGAAGAGCATTTTTTCATCTACGCCAACCAACTTTTCTCAAGGAGCCAAGGCCGCATACCGATCGTCCAAGGAGTAAGGCAGGGCTGCCGTCGCCTTCCCGAGCCTCTATCGTCACCTCCAGAATCTAAAATAAACAATTATACTTAGATTGCTGTACCTAGGTTTTCGTCCCTAGGCTTTCTTTGTACAAGCGAGTTTGTAACGTGAAGTAAAAGTCCGGTCCTCCAATAATTGTTCTGTTCTTTTATATTTCATGGCAAACAGGGACCATTGTCTCATGTCCCGGCTGTGCCGCCACCTGACTTCCCGAACTCGATCCAGTGGAAGGTCCTTCAATATGAGTCAAAAAAGGAGAGGGTATGCTCCTCTCCGCCAGTTTCCCTTCAGCAGAGCCCACCCTGACAGTGTCCGTCATCGGCACTGGAGAGGCAGAACCTGTATGTCCAGAGCAACTATCAATCAGTCTAACCTGAAGGATGTGATGATAGAGCAGATGGGCCTCCTCATAAGTTAAGATTTGGCTTATCTTACCATGGAAGGAGCATGGAGGCTGCGAATCACTCACAACTGCCATGGGCTCCTCACCAGCAACCTCCAAGTCATGTTCAGCTAGATCTTCTGCCCCAGCCACCCCGAAAAGGGATCCAGTTGGTTCAGCATCACCCCGCTAAAATTTAACTATCTCAGGGACAGGTGCAGCAGAGCCCCCGTCACCATGGGTTGAGTCCTCAGCAAGGTGGGACTCCTCAGCCACTTCCGGGAGAACTCCAGAAGAGATCGCGGTACACATGTCACTGACTAAAGTGGTCAGGGCCGGATCAACCTCAGCGGCCGGATCTCGAGAAATCGACTCCTCTGACGCCTGCGAGAGGAAGCAAAAATGATTAAGGTCAAAGTTCAGGAGAAAAGGAAGAACTGAATAAAGATGGTAGTAACTCAATTTACCTCCGAGGCGGGTTCGACGTCCTTGCTTCTCTCTTTTATAGTAAGCTTGCAACGTCTGGTCGCAGCCCATTTTCGGAAGGAAGGAATACCGCCGACAGGGGAGATTTGCCTACTACGTTTCCATACAGGACCAGGTGCAACAGGCGGCTGATCCACCACCATCTCATTTGGTACGACAGGTGGCTGGTCCGCCACCATCTCATCTGACATAACAGGCGGCTGATCTACCTCAACATCTTCCACCGGAAGGAAAAAGTTATCTGCATCATACTCATCATTCTCTTCGTCCGTAGTGGGGGGACTCCGAGTCAGGCACGGGAACTGCGTTCGCCCTATGCTTTCTCGTCCTCGACCCCTGAGGCTTCTCCGCCAGGCCAATACCCACGATGAAACTGATCCTCGGGTCAAAATTAACGGGAGGCTTATTTACCGTTACATGGTATAGGGTGCCATATACAGAATTTCTACTGGTGCCTCGTCATTAGGGACAGAGAAGGTGGCTCGAGTATTGTAGCACCCAGTTTCCCAAATGAGGGTAATTTTGAAATTTTGTGTTTATAATTATTTTAATAATGATATTTAATTCATGATATAATTTTTGGTGATTTTAAATCATTTTTAAAATTACTTAAATCAATGACTTGTGGTTTTAACGTTTTGCTAGAGAAACCCTAGAGACTGTTTGACCTAGAGCCTAACCATGTGATTATGATATTTTAATGTCATTTTTGGCCTAAGAATATTTTTACATTTGACCTCTTTGAATTATTTTGATATTATTTTATTATTTATGATATTGTTTTGGGGTTATTTGAGTCGGGTTCAAATTTCAACTCAATCCGACTTGAAACGGGGACCCGGGGGTAGTTTGACTCTAGTGGGACCCACACACTAGTTAGGCATGGCCCACATGATATTAATTTTAGTCCACATGATAGAAATATTTTAGTTAGAGGTTAGACTAATTATTATGGATAAGGTTAGTGTGATTAGAGACTTTAGAATGACTAATTTAGCTCCAACCAATTAGCCCTTTCCTAATACTCATAGAATAGGTTAGTGGGGGCATTTTGGACCTTACCATAATAGGACAAATAGCCCCATATAGACAGCCACTTTGGGAGAGGATAGGCTCAAGTTCATTTCATTATTCTCATCCACACTCTCTCTATTGTTCTTCCCCAAATTCTTAGAGAGCAATCCCTAGAATTTCTCCACCAAATCCTTCCATTTCGCCACCAAATCTTCTTCTTTCCTTCCCAATTCTAGCCAAGGAGGAAGCTACCCAAGTTTGGGAGGATTCGGAGCTCGTTCGTGTCCTTTTGGAATCTCTACGTGTCGGTGTCGCTCCGGGAAGACTTTTCTTCGATTCGATCTACCGGGAGGTATAAATCCCTTCTCCTTTTCATTTCCTCATGCATATAGGTCTATTTTGAACCCATAGGAATGACCCACATGGTTGTATCTCCATTTGTGTCCATTTTGTGTCCATTTGGAGGTCATAGGAGTGTTCTTTATGTTGTGATTGTGTCCATGTGGAAAAATCCCAAATTTGGACACACTATGTGTTGTTGTTATGTATGAATTAATTATTACATGTTTAATCTCATATTTTTGTATTGGAGATGTGTTCTATAGTGTCTCATATATATATATATATATATATATATATATATATATATATATATATATATATATATATATATATATATATATATATATTTTGTCTCATATATATATATATATATATATATGAGACAAAAAAAATATATATATATATATATATATATATATATATATATATGAGACAAAATATATATATATATATATATATATATATATATATATATATATATATTAGTGTAGAAAAAAAAAATATTAGTGTAGAGAGTGAGTTCTTGATATATTATGTTATATACTTGTGTTCTTTTGTCTCAAACTACCCAAATCCGTCATGATTTTTATCCACGTTTTTAATTTCAGCCCTAATTTAGAAATATCATAACTTCTAGCTCAAAGCTCGGTTTAATCTTCCATTTTTTTTTAAAAGAAGCATATTGAAGTTAGCTTTCTAAAAACATGTATTAATAGGCCTAATTCTTTCTGTAACTTTCTGGAGAATTATTTGAGTGTCAGCTGTACGAAAGATAAACGCGTTCTCGGTGTTTTCGCGATTCCGGGAGTTTTCGGAAACGAAAACGCGATCCGTTTAAAATTTCGGAAAGCTAACACATAGATCTTTAACATACTTTAATTCTAGATTTTAATTCATGCTGAGATGGTACAGTATTGATTATTAGTAGGAGTTACTATTCGGCATATGCATTTTGTGTACCCTTGTGTGTAATATAATGTTCTATTTGATTTTAACCCATGTTAATATTTATACATTATGTAATTAAATAGAGAATGCAAGCATGAGTAAATGGTTAAATAAATGATGTATGAGGTGTAAGTATCCTATCTAATGTAAGCATGTATAAGTATGGCTTGTAATGAATATGTAGGTTCCATAGTATGTAATGTATGGTGCATATAGTGGTGCAAAAGAATAAATGAATGATGAATGAATGCAAGCATGAATGTAATGTAATAATAGATGTAATGTATGCAATATACAAGTTAATGAGATTTAATGTTCTATGTTAACACAAATCCTATATTACCTCATGTACCCCCTTACACTATGTTGACACTATCACACTTGACACATTGTTCACTTCCACTTTGACACTCTTTGATATGTATACACTATGTATGCCCATTTAACCCTCACTTGCCCCTTTGCCATGTTCACATACACACACATAGCCTCTTAAATAAGTATTTATGAATATAGTTAACTTAGCTATGTATGTATATTATATATATGTTAGCATATTGTGTTGTAATATATAAGTTTATATAACCATTTGAAATGCCATGATTATAGACCTAATGTTGAATACCAATATATGCATGTGTATATATGTGTAGACATATATAGCTTAAAGTAATAGATTACCTAGTGTATATCCAATGTGAATTCTTGCCTATCTGAGTATTGAATAATTGCATGCTATATAGAGTTGGGTGTATGTTGGCTTGTATAGCCTTGTATTGATGTGTGCTTGCTAGGATAGTCTTGGTTAGGCCTAGTAAGACTTGCTGGGTTAGGACATGACCTAGTTTGACCTAGTTTGACTAGTACAGTTGACCAGAGTTGACC
Organism: Iris pallida; assembly: GCA_029216955.1. Taxonomy (NCBI): domain Eukaryota; kingdom Viridiplantae; phylum Streptophyta; class Magnoliopsida; order Asparagales; family Iridaceae; genus Iris; species Iris pallida. Next base: position 4,068,481 of record JANAVB010026000.1, read on the forward strand.
AAGGGTTGACTTTGGCCTAGTTTGACCTAGATTCATGTAGAATGCATTGTAGTACTTTATATTACCCTTCTGGACATGTTGTGACTTGTGCTATTCTAATTAGGAGCCAGACACCTCTCCTCGGACAGTATCTTTACCTTAGATATTCAGATATCAGGCGAGTACATTCTCTGATCATTTTATATCCTGCTTAGAATTATTTCCTGCATTAAATTACTTTACTTGTACTGTCACGTTGGTCACACGGATTGGTACTATACGGATCCCTTCTTGAGATGTTATCCTTAGGGAGCATCGGGTACTACATGTTTTGTGCGTTTCACTTACATGACGTATCACTATGCTTCACAGGTTCTTTGATCACTTGTGACATATACTCTTATGATCACAGAGTCTCCTAGAATCTCCTATCCCATTTACTGGGTATCCTAGAATCTCCTAGAATCCCTATTTTTGGGACATCCATATATCACCCTTCGGGGGCTTTGCGTGGAATCATAACATAACTTGGTTGGATCCTTGTGTATCGATTGGGGGTACGGGGGAGTAGAAGTAGACATGTGAATAATACCCAAGTAGTATCTTATCAGAATCTCTTCCATAGTGTCTTATCAGAATCTCCTATGCCATTTACATGTCTATATTGTACTCTGACTCACTAGCCACATGTTAGTTCTCTATTTATAGTAGATATTTCTATTACAGCTCTCTCTCTGTTTATATAGATCATTTCTTTCAGTACCTGTATCTTACTTTACTGCATGATTATATTTTCTAACCTGCTATGAACTGTTGAGATGTAATGTACTCGCTCCTGTCCTGACTGGACCTATTGATAAATTTTACAAATAGCCTAGAGGTTGCCTGCTAGCCTAGAGGAGACAGTAGAGGTTGCATAGATAGCTAGGGTTTTTGCTTATAGTTTATTTTCAGTCATCTTGAGTTGTATTTATGGATTACTGTATTTGGGTTTTGAGATGTATTCTGAGTTTGTATCTTAGACACTTAGACTTCTATCTGTTGTATCTCTTTTCGATTTCTTGTTTTATCTATCTTCCTTTATGCTCAACCTTAGATGTGATTGAGTTTACATTCTGCTATGTCACCCCCATTCAGGGAGTATAAACTGTTTAGTCTTATACTGTTAGATGCATTGAGACCTAGGACAGCTTTCTACAGCCGACACTGCGGCGTAGGCTGGGCGTTGTTACGTTTCCGTACCCTAACTCTAGGGTGCGGGTCGTGACACATTTTTAGTGGTGGCCCATGCAGGTCGAAATTCGCATTAGTGCGATTTCGTAGTAGTGCAACGACTTAGTTGTACTACTACGAGCCTGCTATAGGATATATAAATTAAGGTGTTAGGATGAGAGGATACTCAATCACTGTTAGGATTCCTTGAGAGATTCCTGGGATGACCCTTGAGAATCTCATGTTGAATTCCGATTTAAACTCCTTTTCCTTATTTTGATTCACCTTTTTCCTTGATTTGAATTTGATTTTGTGGATTCATTGTAGAACTTTGAATCCTGGTATTAGTTGATGATTTTAATAAAAAAAAAACTTAGTTGTTGATTTAATTTTGTATTTAGATTAATATTTTCAAATCTAAGGTACTCAATCACACTTAGGATTCTTTGAGAGATTTCTGGGACGACTCCTGAGAAACTCATTTTGAACTTCAATTGGAATTCCTTTTCCTCTTGTTTGGATTCACCCTCATTTATTGCTATTGAATTTAAGCTTGATGGGTTCCTCTCGTTTGAACCAATGAGAAGGAACATATCTTCATTATTATTTCTCGCCATTATTCCCTTGCATTCTTATTTACCTCTTATCTTAAACTCTGTCTCATTACATTAATTACCCATATCTTGTCGTCCCTACTAGATGTACTTCAAAACCCTTGAATCTTCGTGTCTTTTGCATGGGAAAGGCTAAGGAAGTGACGTAAATTATGTAGCTCAGAGAAGACATAACTGGTTATTTTATGATCTAAAGGAAATCAAATGTGGAGTGTTCCATATGGAAACTTGAGATAGAAATGTGGTAAAGGTCTCGAATAAAATAAAGAGATGTATACTGCCAATCTGGAAACAATTACATTTAGAGAAATTTTGGGGTTATGAGATAGTTTATAGGTGTATTCAAAACTAATGAGGATATCAGAGGTCAACCTAGTTTTGAGAACTTAGAAAATCTTGGTTATTGATTCTGGGGAAAACTTTTACTCTTAGGCTATGTAGAAGGTTAGTAATGGAAAAGAGAAGTTAATTGTGTTTAATAAGGATATTAAACAAGATGTTGCGAGAAAATGACTAGGGATAGAGAGAGCACAAAGTTATAAAAGTTTAGAGATTGTTGTGAAATATTTTTAGGAGAATAATATTCAAGGGTGTATGTCGAAGAAAATACAGAAGTTGATTTTATGATGAAAGATAAGTTTTGTAAGGCCTAGAGATTTAAATTAAATAATACGAGGAGAACAATTTGAACAAGTTCAAGGAATTCGTAAACGGGATTTAGAGGTTTTGGGTCAAATTTAAGACAAGGTGAAAGAACTTGGAAATTTAAATAAATGGTTAATGTTGATTCCTAAATGTGAGGGTTGTGCTTCAAGAGTGATGTTTGGAAATTGGGAATTGCCTACGGTAGTCATGGTAAGGGTTTAAGTAAAGGTTAAATTTTCATATGGGGACTGGTGAGGTAAAGATATGGTTGGCAAGTTATGACCAGATGAACTTAAGAGTATCAGAAGCAGATGACTAACTCGATCTTCATTATTTTTGTGCATTAATTACCACCTCTTGAACTCCCACTTTCTAATTGAGATCCTTGACGTTCCTTATCGTGACTTTGATATTCGAAAAGTAATACTAGCTGTTACCCTCCAACAAATCTTATATGCAAGACCTAAACGAGCTCACCTTCGTGTAGGTATATCATGTCCCACTAAAACCCGTCTTCTTGTACTCTATTTTCTTGATATAATTTTTTGGTCAACTGGATAAACTATAACTCTACCATTATACTAAATTTCTTCTTATTTCGATTAGAAATCCAGCCTTAACTCAGTTCTTTCGACCCGACATGTGATGATGTTCTGCTTGTTTCCTTAGATGCTTAACCTTGTACCTTATCTGATTACTTGACCCGTTGGTTAAAAAAAACTTGGACTATGTAATTCCTTTCATCATTACCACCCTTATATCTTGTGCTGCTAAATTAGCCTTAGTTTTGCAAGCTTATCTATTTTCGAGCTTGGTCATGACATATTTTATTGGGTGGCCATCTACTAACATATTGTCTAATCAGAACCGGTACATGATGGTCTGATCTACCTATTGTACTTTGGTTCGCTTTTTCATGTATCAATCTACGAGAATGGAGACATAGTTAAACTTGACCCTAGAGTCTCATTCGCGACAGCCTTGACAATTCTCTTTAAAATCTTTTTATCGCCTATGAACCTCGTATTCGTACTCAGTCAAATTAAATTTAATCATGACCTGAACCTCCATCATTGGATGCTCGTGCTCATACTTTGATTTCGTTGATTTCCCTTCTTGTCCAAATCTCGTTTTATCCCGAAATTGATCAACTTAGATCGTGTCAAGAAAAAATCTATTTGTGATTTGTTGTGCCTAAATTTTCAATTTTTGCCATTTTATGTAATAGTAACCTTTTAATAATTTCTTAGTTGCTTGTTAATGACCAATTTTTATATAGGATGGTAGACAGCCCTACAACCTTGATGATTGTTGTTCCCTTACCTTCCCAATTAGGACACCCTAGATTGTTTGTGTGTTGATACCATAGTACTATTTTGACCTAGAATGATTAGTGTACCTAGGTGAGACTTCCAACTGCTACGGTATACCCTGACCTTGTATATTTTTCCTTCAAATTGCATGATTTAGATAAAAAAAAATGACCTTGATTGTTGGGAAATAGGGATGTCACCCCATTAGTATCAGTTGTAGATATATATAGGTTAGTCCTTGATGTGGGGATGTGTGTCTCTAAACATGTAGCTTATGAGATTTATGAGAGATTATAGTATCAGCCTTGATAGGATGTACTAGTCTTTTGGTGAGTATAAATGTGTTATGAGAGATAGGGGCCTATATGTCTTAGTAATGCATCGTTCCTATGGTAATAGAATGTATTAATAGATAGTTAATAGGAAGATAATAGTTTGAGCATACCTATAGCCTATGATCAGTTCCTTTTCATCCTTAGTTAAGACCACTTTAAAACAGGTCCAGTCCCTTGGATATAGGTTCCAGTCCATATTTTATTGAAGTTCCATTACCGCCGTACAGCAGAGCAGTATTCGAGGTATTCCTAGATTGACACTTTTTAGATGTTCGTTTATTATTCCAGTGTTAGGAAGTGTTATCTTAGATATTGGGTAGGTTAGAGGCTCTAGAAGGACTACTATCGATCTTAAATTTCGAGGACGAAATTTTCCTAAGGTGGGTAGAGTTGTAGCACCCAATTTCCCAAATGAGGGTAATTTTGAAATTTCGTATTTATAATTATTTTAATAATGATATTTAATTCATGATATAATTTTTGGTGATTTTAAATCATTTTTAAAATTACTTAAATCAATGACTTGTGGTTTTGACGTTTTGCTAGTGAAACCCTAGAGACTGTTTGACCTAGAGCCTAATCATGTGATTATGATATTTTAATGTCATTTTTGGCCTAAGGATATTTTTGCATTTGACCTCTTTAAATTATTTTGATATTATTTTATTATTTATGATATTGTTTTGGGGTTATTTGAGTCGGGTTCGAATTTCAACTCAATCCGACTTGAAACGGGGACCCGGGGGTAGTTTGACTCTAGTAGGACCCACACACTAGTTAGGCATGGCCCACATAATATTAATTTTAGTCCACATGATAGAAATATTTTAGTTAGAGGTTAGACTAATTATTATGGATAAGGTTAGTGTGATTAGAGACTTTAGAATGACTAATTTAGCTCCAACCAATTAGCCATTTCCTAATACTCATAGAATAGGTTAGTGGAGGCATTTTGGACCTTACCATAATAGGACAAATAGCCCCATATGGCCAGCCACTTTGGGAGAGGATAGGCTCGAGTTCATTTCATTATTCTCATCCACACTCTCTCTCTTGTTCTTCCCCAAATTCCAAGAGAGCAATCCCTAGAAATTTCTCCACCAAATCCTTCCATTTTGCCACCAAATCTTTTTCTTTCCTTCTCCATTCTAGCCAAGGAGGAAGCTACCCAAGTTTGGGAGGATTCGGAGCTCGTTCGTGTCCTTTTGGAATCTCTACGTGTCGGTGTCGCTCCGGGAAGGCTTTTCTTCGATTCGATCTACCGGGAGGTATAAATCCCTTCTCTGTTTCATTTCCTCATGCATATAGGTCTATTTTGAACCCATAGGAATGACCCCCATGGTTGTATCTCTATTTGTGTCCATTTCGTGTCCATTTGGAGGTCATAGGAGTGTCCTTTGTGTTGTGGTTGTATCCACGTGGGAAAATCCCAAATTTGGACACACTATGTGTTATTGTTATGTATGAATGAATTATTACATGTTTAATCTCATATTTTTGTATTGGAGATGTGTTCCATAGTGTCTCATATATATATATTAGTGTAGAGAGTGAGTTCTTGATATATTATGTTATATACTTGTGTTCTTTTGTCTCAAACTACCCAAATCCGTCATGATTTTTATCCACGTTTTTAATTTCAGACCTAATTTAGAAATGTCATAACTTCTAGCTCAAAGCTCGGTTTAATATCTCGTTTTTTTTAAAAGAAGCGTATTGAAGTTAGCTTTCCAAAAACATGTATTAATAGGCCTAATTCTTTCTGTAACTTTCTAGAGAATTATTTGAGTGTCAGCTGTACGAAAGACAAATGCGTTCTCGGTGTTTTCGCGATTCCGGGAGTTTCCGGAAACAAAAATGCGATCCGTTTAAAGTTTCGGAAAGCTAACACATAGATCTATAACATACTTTAATCCTAGATTTTAATTCATGCTGAGATGGTACAGTATTGATTATTAGTAGGATTTACTATTCGGCATATGCATTTTGTGCACCCTTGTGTGTAATATAATGTTCTATTTGATTTTAACCCATGTTAATGTATATACATTATGTAATTAAATAGAGAATGCAAGCATGAGTAAATAGTTAAATAAATGATGTATGAGGTGTAAGTATCCTATCTAATGTAAGCATGTATAAGTATGGCTTGTAAAGAATATGTAGGTTCCATAGTATGTAATGTATGGCGCATATAGTGGTGCAAGAGAATAAATGAATGATGAATGAATGCAAGCATGAATGCAATATAATAATGGATGTAATGTATGCAATATACAAGTTAATGAGATGTAATGTTCTATGTTAACACAAATCCTATATTACCTCATGTACCCCCTTACACTATGTTGACACTATCACACTTGACACATTGTTCACTTACACTTTGACACTCTTTGATATGTATACACTATGTATGCCTATTTAACCCGCACTTGTCCCTTTGCCATGTTCATATACACACACATAGCCTCTTAAATAAGTATTTATGAATATAGTTAACTTAGCTATGTATGTATATTATATATATGTTAGCATATTGTGTTGTAATATATAAGTTTATATAACCATTTGAAATGCCATGATTATAGACCTAATGTTGAATACCAATATATGCATGTGTATATATGTGTAGACATATACAGCTTAAAGTAATAGATTACCTAGTGTATATCCAATGTGAATTCTTGCCTATTTGAGTATTGAATAATTGCATGCTATATAGAGTTGGGTGTATGTTGGCTTGTATAGCCTTGTATTGATGTGTGCTTGCTAGGATAGTCTTGGTTAGGCCTAGTAAGACTTGCTGGGTTAGGACATGACCTAGTTTGACCTAGTTTGACTAGTGCAGTTGACCAGAGTTGACCAAGGGTTGACTTTGGCCTAGTTTGACCTAGATTCATGTAGAATGCATTGTAGTGCTTTATATTACCCTTCTGGACATGTTGTGACTTGTGCTATTCTAATTAGGAGCCAGACACCTCTCCTCGGACAGTATCTTTACCTTGGACATTCAGATATCAGGCAAGTACATTCTCTGATCATTTCATATCCTGCTTAGAATTATTTCCTGCATTAAATTACTTTACTTGTACTGTCACATTGGTCACACGGATTGGTACTATACGGATTCCTTCTTGAGATATTATCCTTAGGGAGCATCAGGTACTACATGTTCTGTGCATTTCACTTACATGACGTATCACTATGCTTCACAGGTTCTTTGATCACTTGTGACATATACTCTTATGATCACAGAGTCTCCTAGAATCTCCTATCCCATTTACTGGGTATCCTAGAATCTCCTAGAATCCCTATTTTTGGGACATCCATGTATCACCCTTCGGGGGCTTTGCGTGGAATCATAACATAACTTGGTTGGATCCTTGTGTATCGATTGGGGGTACGGGGGAATAGAAGTAGACATGTGAATAATACCCAAGTAGTATCTTATCAGAATCTCTTCCATAGTGTCTTATCAGAATCTCATATGCCATTTACATGTCTATATTGTACTCTGACTCACTAGCCACATGTTAGTTCTCTATTTATAGTAGATATTTCTATTACAGCTCTCTCTGTTTACATACATCATTTCTTTCAGTACCTGTATCTTACTTTACTGCATGATTATATTTTCTAACCTGCTATGAACTGTTAAGATGTAATATACTCGCTCCTGTCCTGACTGGACCTATTGATAAATTTTACAGATAGCCTGGAGGTTGCCTGCTAGCCTAGAGGAGACAGTAGAGGTTGCATAGATAGCTAGGGTTTTTGCTTATAGTTTATTTTCAATCATCTTGAGTTGTATTTATGGATTACTGTATTTGGGTTTTGAGATGTATTCTGAGTTTGTATCTTAGACACTTAGACTTCTATCTGTTGTATCTCTTTTCGATTTCTTGTTTTATCTATCTTCCTTTATGCTCTACCTTAGATGTGATTGAGTTTACATTCTGCTATGTCACCCCCCATTCGAGGAGTATAAACTGTTTAGTCTTATACTATTAGATGCATTGAGACCTAGGACAGCGTTCTACCGCCGACACTGCGGCGTAGGCTGGGCGTTGTTACGTTCCCATGCCCTAACTCTCGGGTACGGGTCGTGACAAGTATGAACCATGTCATAATAATACCATGTCCTGATACCATCCAGGACGCTACCTTCAAAGCCCAGGCAAGGGCTGGGACTGTCAAAAGATAGCTGGTTGTACCCGAACTGGCGGAAGAACCAGCTAGGCAAATAGGGCTCCAGGTAAATGTTGTTGCGGTGACGATATACTAAGTGTGCTGGGCGGATATTGTGTAGCCAACAGAGTAGTCTATCGGGCAAGACAAGAGGAGGTTCAGTACCATCAACATGACCTCTCCTCACGTCTTCAGAGGGTAAAAGGAGGAACAGATACAAAAAAGTTGTATCCGTCCACTCTCGCCAGCGCCCTTCGACAAGCTGGCATGGTGCTGTACTCCCAGCGCTGATGACAAAATTGGAAAATGAAGGCATCATCAGCCGTGACACCATCCTCTGGACCAGGCCTCATCAAAGACCGACAGTGCATTAACAGCCACCCCATTAAATAATGGTACGGCAGTTCTACGTGCTCAAAATTCATCGCCGTATCACGGGCGATAACCTTAGACGAAAAGGCACGAAGGCCGTGATGTATGCTGTACACCATTGCCGTAAGAAGGGCCATTCTGACCCCAAAAATGAGTTTTATAGCAGGAAGGATGAAGTGGTGACTAAGCCTCTTAATGGAGCCCGTCCCTCCTGAGACTATGCAATTCTGTAGCCATACCATCAGAAATCCTGCAAGAACCGCCTTCTCCGATAGCTACTGAGTACAATGATAAAAATAACTAAAGGTGTCGGATCGACCCCCAAATGTGTCGCTCGTAGACCCTGATCTCTTGGCGGATGACACTAGCGTTTGCACCTCTTCTTGGGTTTGAGGATCTCGGGAAGAAACCCGCCCTAAGGCGCCCAGCGTGAAAAGGTATAAGACGTTGGTCGTGGTATGAGGAATCGTCCCTTCTGAGATACCATCCTTCTTGATGGTCGTTTGGTGGCAAGTACTATGGTTACATATCAATTCCCGATATACGACAACAAAACCCGGAAACTTCTGATCTAAACCATCGAGCTCTTCACTCGTAGGGGTGTATACTTCAAAGACTTTTGTGCCCCAAGGCAGCTTAGAGATAACGTGCATCTCGTGAAAAGCAAGCCCTAACTCCCTGGCAGGCACGAAGAAAGTTCCCGTCCGTCGGTTGTACATCTCCAAGAGGCCTATGAACAACGGCTTATTCATGGGTAAGCCGTGACTGGTACCTCGAATGGTGTAGTAGAGGCCGATTTCACGCAGGGTAACCTCGTACTTCTGCAAAATTCACGAAGTCAAATTAGCCCACATAGGGATAGGGTTTATCCAGTTCGGCAGCGCCAACCGGTCGGCAGGATAGGACCCCTTCTGCGCAAGCTGCTTTATGAAGGTGTCATCTTGAGAGAAAGTAAAGTTGGGGCCCGGTGCATTTATGAAAAAACTCGGAGCCAATCCCGTCACGCACCGACTGGTCGGTTCCTTTTTCGCATATGCAGACTTTAACTGACCATTGTAATGGATGTCCCCCACAAAGAGCCCTGACCTGCTTGGAGTCAGGGACTCCACCATTCTCCTCTCCAACGGTAATATGTTGAACCATGACAGGGGAAAATGGCGCTCCATCGGAGGGATGTGGATCTCCACCCCATCAAGAGTAAACTCCCAGCTCTCGGATACCTCAAGCACTCGGGTATTCTTTGTAGACAAAGCATCTCCAAAGATGAACGTTGGCTTCAGATATTTCCCATCTAATCACCCTGAGTTCATCATGGCGCAGAGAAAGTAGAAAGGCTGTTTCTTGATGGCAGTCAACCTCTCCGAAGGATCTTTCGGAAGCTGCTTCGTCATATGCTCAACTATATGGTTATACCGATAGCCCATAGCAAATTGGGCCTGACCCACCAGAAGTTCCCCCGTTGCATTAACTGGCAAATTCACTGAAAATAGACAAAAGGAATAAGTTAAAAGAGGGAGGCTTTTGGCTTATGCGGCCCAGCCTGCAAAGGACTTATGCGGTTCTATTATTGAACATGAGCTTATGTGGCACTAATTATTGTAAGCTTATACGTCTCTGTTTCGCGTACGCTTATGCAATTATGCTTAACAAGGCGTTATGCGGCTCAAATCAGAAGAGCGTTATGCGGCTCAAATTTAGAGGAGCTCATGCGGTTCGCTTTTCGCACAGCCTTATGTGGATAAATCCAGAGGGGGCTCCATGCGGTTTGGATTAAAAGAGTCCATACGGTTCTGAACAACAGGTCATTATGCGGTTCAGTTTACGAAGTATTCATGTGGCCCACTAAGACAACTCCTATACGGCTCAGATATGGGGTATACCCCCATGCGGCTCGGTTATGGGACATGTATACGGCCTATACAATTCGAATAGTTTGCATTAAAGGCTTGTGCATAAAGCATGCAACAGAGCCGACTTTATTAGGGTATTCGAAGTATATGACTTTCCCAAATCCTTACCTTTAACAGCAGGATGAACGTCGGAGTGAGCTTCGGGTGCCGCAGCCGACGTCGAGGCTACGCCCTTACCCTTCGCCGCAGCCTTCGCCGCAACCTTGGAGGACTTGGGAGCCATTGCTGATGATCATAGAAGGAAGACGAAGACAAGAAAGCTAGGGCAAGAGCAGAAAGTAAAAAAGTCTTTTTTTCTAAAAACACGCTGCTATTTATAGACGGAGCCCATAGATCGATGCATCGATCCATGTGCAATGTAACCGACTCTTCGGTTATCAAGGCAATCCGATAATTCAAGGCTAAACTCTTGGGATCCTGTCCCAAAAAGCGGCTTTAAATCTAACAGCAAATCAAAGGCAATCAATGCAAAGATTTGCACACGTGGCATGAAGACGTGTCAAGGAGTCTATATGGCCAGACAGCCTATGCGGCTCAGATGGCCATGCGGCTGAGGAAGCCATACGGCTGAGACATCCATGCGGCCAGAACATCCTATGCGGCCAGAAGAGTCTTTACATGGCCATGCTTCTTATTCAAAGTATTTTAATTTTGTAAATTGAAAACTTTGAAGGGGTCTTGTAGAAGCATAGAAAAGAATAAAGCAAGGCCAATGCGGCTCCGACAGAAAGATCCCCATGCGGCTCAGGATCCCCATGCGGCTCAGACGTCCATGCGGCTCAGGAGTCCATGCGGCTCAAGGGTCCATGCAGCTCGGATAGTTCCATGCAGCCCAGGAAGAAGCTACGTGGCCTTCAACAATTCTTCTCTCGATATTCGGCTGCATTTAATGACCTGACAGCTGCTCTGACAAATTACAGCTATGACAGCTCTGGCACAAAGACGCAATAATGACTGACATGATGGCGTGTCCCTAGGAAAGAGGAGAAAATCTCTTTACAGCTGGCAAAATCCAACAAGTCCCGAGCCTACTCCATACGGCTGCTGCAGTTATGCGGCCACCCACTTCATGCGAATGCATATCCCCATGTGGCTGCCCATCAGCATGTGGCTGCCCATCCCCATGCGGCTGCCCATCCTCATGCGGCTGCCCATCCTCATGCAGCTGTATGCTTCATGCGGCTGAGAGGACCACCTATATACGGCTCTGCCAGGATGGTCCAGTTAAGACACGTGGCACTCTTTGCGATAATTGAGACACGTGGCAGTCTTCTCTTCTCTGAAATTATGGGTGCTAACAAATCCTAACAAAAGCAGATTTGTTACGAGCGTCATAATTGCCCAGATCAAATAAAATCAAACAAATTGGACACGTGGCAGGCTATCACAAATCACAAATATTTATGGCAATCAATATTTATTACCCACAAAGATTTGATACAATCTACATTAATTACCTAGACTTGCTACAATCAGAATTAATGTCCCAGATTAATTGATCCTTAACTGCTGACTTCTCAAGGATGCAATCATTTGCAAACCCTAATGATCGCATCCCACTCCTATAAATAGCAAGGTGCCATTCCCTTGCAAGAGAGCGGAAAAAAAAGAGCACTACAGAAACATCCAGAGATCTAGCAACCGAAGGCGCAAGGGAGTCTCTACACACGTCCAAGAGCATTTCTTCACCAGAGCCAAGGCTACGTCCGATCGTCCAAGGAGTAAGGCAGAGCTGCCGTCGCTTTCCCGAGCCTCTACCGTCACCCCCAGAAAAACTAAATAATTGTACTTAGATTCTTGTACCTAGGTTTTCGTCCCTAGGCTTTCTTTGTACGATCGAGTTTGTATTATGAAGTAAAAGTCCAGTCCTCCAATATAATTGTTCTGTTCTTTTATAATCAATGGCAAACATTAACATATTTAATTTATGTGACAATATTTATTTGAAGTTCAGCCAACTAGTACTTCAATGTGACTCATATGGTGTGAGCTACACATTTAGTAATTGCATACTTTTGTGCTTCATACATATGAGACACTTCCATACAGTGCAATCATATATACTTGAAAGATTGTTTGGTAAATTGGATGTGTGTTTATTTGGCACAATAGGAGTGTAAATTCTCCCATGAGCAGGAAATGTCAACTTTGCAAATAAGCCTAGAAATTGTTGCATGAGAGTAAGAATCTGTATCAATTGCTTACTTGGATTCAAATTAAGCTTGGATGCCATTTTAGTGATATGCAGTTGATAGCCTAACATTTGAATCTATCAATCTTTCCTTGTAGTGTGACTTTTTCGGTTCATTATTGAATTTACTAGTTTATGCATAGCTAAAACATTTGAATCTATTAATCTTTCCATGATATTATGACACTGGGCAGACTCTACAATAATGTATCATGTTATGTCATTTTATTTGAAATGTTAACATACTAATATAGAAGCTGACATGTATGGTAGATAAATGTTTTACTTGATGCTTACATATCTGCTTGTTCATGTACGGTATGTGTTGCTGCATATGGACCTTATATCAGCCTGTGAAAAAAATGCTTTCTTTTCAACTTTTATCCAAACCTATGAAATCATTCCTTCCAACAAAGTGGTATTTTAGCATTTTGGGTCATGAATGTCTAGGCAACATGTTAAGGGATGAGAAAATATGAAGGTGAATTTTCGAGGTAGTTAAGCCCTGAAGAAACATGGAAGTAGAAGCCTTTTATTTAAAAAAGAAGAATATGGTGTTTAGCATTTTTGACATTTAATTAGAGTGTCTGTATCATGTACGATATCTGCAGAAACTGACAACCATTTTTGAGTGCATGTGCTTTATAGATTACATGCTTGGATATACTTTTCCAACTTTGAGTGCTTTAAGGCCATGGAGATGGGGAGGGTTCACATTGATCAGCTTCAGTTTTGGTGCCAATACTGGTATTTCTTTTGTTCTACATATTTGTTCTTACAAGCGAAGAGTATTTGTTTCAATCTGATGTGCATATCAAAATATTTTACAGCTTATGGATTTCTTTCACAAAGAGTAGAAAGCTAATCTTGTAAAAAAAAACTTGGAGTATTTGTTTCAATCCGCTGTGTATATCAAAATATTTTGCAGCTTATGGCTTTCTTTCACAAAGAGCAGAAAGCTAATCTTGTAAAAAAAAACTTGGATTTCTGTGACTTCATCTTTCTTTTTATGCATTAAGAATGACTCAATGTAGGAAAACTGGTGTAATAAATATGGTAGGCTCAAGGCTAGTGGTTGAAGCTCTACAGAGTAGACAGAGGTTGTAATAAAGACTGAAGGAAGATATGTGATATTTTTTTTATAGTGTTCAATAAAAGTTTCACTAGTTGGTGGTTCTTTGAAATCTAGAACTTGGGGAATTAGTCATCTTAATTCTCGTAGTGGATAATAGGGAATATGTAAAAATATGGTTTTATGAGTAACTCTCATAAAGCTTTGTTTTCCTCTGTACATTTCTATTCCTTTTGATCCATTTGGATGTGGAATTTAGGAACTTATAAAGCCAACTGCCTTTTAATTGACAACTTACGATTTGCCACAGGTAGTTACGGAGTTATCACATTTTTTGACAAAGGTGAACTTGCTAGAACTTACATTGCATTTACCAACATTAAGAAGTTGGTAACTTTTTTTCTATTTCACCAACATTAATCTCGTTCCTTTGCATGTATGTCTGCTTTGGTCCATCCAGGTAACAGAACCTATATTTCACCAAAAGTAATCTTAGATTATTGTATTTACACCTTCTATCTGGCGAAGCAAGACTAGGTATGAAGTATCAACCTAATTTTCTATAGTTTTAGTTATTGGTCCACATTTGTTCCCATGCGAAGTTTAATTTGATTTTTGGTTGACCCGAGAATTTTGTTTGTAGCATGACAAAGATTGATTCACTACCATGTTCAGATCAAACAGGTAGCATAATTGGCATTTTATCAAAAATTCTTATAACTTTCACCAAGTACTCATATATGCTACTACTCTCTCCTGTCATATTGGGTCGGGCATATATTATGGCTACATGATACAGGGAAGATATGGCTAGAAGATATTAGCATTTCAAATAGGTTAAATATAAGAAATCACCCACGTTGCATAGATTAGGGTATTTTTCTTCATGCAAAATATCCCAAGTGAATATTCTGACCAATACCCTAATTTATAAGTATTTAGATCATGAGAGGTCTAGAATAAATTTGAAGTTGGGCATTGATCGATTCCATGACGTATGTCAACTTGACCAACTTGTAGTGGGTGGAATTTGGATATTTCGTTATGAAAGTTATGAGGGAGCTTATGGAGGCTCTTCTATGTCTGCCAAATCGATATACACAAAGGATGAAGTAGTTGAAAAAGTTTTTTTATTCTAACTGTTTAGTTGAAAAAGTTGTGTGCCAAATCTATATACACAAAGGATGGAGTAGATGAAGCTTGGACTGAAATTATCGAATTCATTGTCGAACATAGAAAACGTAAGTACTGAGGTAATTTCTTTGATTGTACGATGCTCGCTTTGGATATTTTAGTTTATACTTGTGTTATCTTATAATGCTTGTTGTCCTTGCCTAGTTGGAATTCTTATATATAATCATTTTTTCTACATATAAGATGCTTGTTGTCCTTGCATGGTCGGTCTCTACACTTGTGTGCTTTATTCTGTTATATGATGTGATACCAACCTCTTTTTTCTTTCCTTGCCTGGCTGGCCGACCTCTTCCTTTACTTCTCAATGTCTGAGAATGTAACCAATTAACTTGGACCTGTAGAAGATCATCACAATTTCTTCTGATACATACATTCTTCACAATAAGGTTTTGCTTTCTTTATCAGAGGCGATGATGATCCTTATCAGATTGTTAATTTTTATTTAAGAATAATGTTTGGCTTTCTTTTTCCTCTCTTTCGATGGCGTGGTGGCTCAGCTGCAACCAATTTTGTGAGATGTACGTAATTTGGAAATATTTATATTCTGATGGAATCTCTCTTTATTAATTCATGCATTCTTTTTTTATCAATATGGGATAATGACAACAATGAGAATTCTCATTGATTGAATCTCTACTGTTATGTCAAGGCATGTTCCTCGAGTCATTTGTCGATCTGAGCCTCTTATCAATATTCTTTCTTTTGGCTTGTGCTTTGCTGTTTTAGGTAAGTGCAAGATATTTCTAGAAATTGGGGGTCATGTTCGGGCAATCTAAACTGCTAGTGTAGATGTTATGTAATTATGAAGGATTTAAATAGGTTGTATCATTCACAAGGGTTATATGAATCTTATTTATTTATTCTGGCAGGAATCCCTCTTTATTCATTCAGTCATTGCTTTATTATTCTTGGGGATCTCTTTATTCATTTAGTCATTGCTTTTTTTATTTCTGAGAGAATTTTTGAGTGAATCTCTAGCTACCTCATGTGATGGCGAGGCATATTCCTGAATCTGTGCTCTGGTGTATTGGATCATGGGTAAGTGTCTTGCATTTGTAGGCAGTAGTCTTTATACAATAACGGTTTTCTGATGTGTATCTGTAGAGGGTTCATTTTGTGGGAAATGTGTATGTGTGAAGCTAATGTACAATTTGACTGGTATTTGCAGAGAGGTTTTCTGAAGTTTGCCTCTTATTTGTTTGAAAAATCAATAATTTTGTATGCACTACCTTTATTTGTTGGGTACAGTATTGACTTTTGAAGGGATATACAATGTTGGCTTTTGAAGGGATGTCACTATTTGGTGTTGGTGAATGTTTCAATATTTTGAGGCCGGTTGCCCTAAAAGGAAAAGATGTATATTTTTTGGATTTTGAAATATAATGGTGATATGTTGGTGAAAAAAAAGTTAGAAAAAGGTGATATATTTTGAAATGTAATTAAGATGGTGCGATATTTGGATATTTTTAATGAAATATTAGATGTTAGTTAAATTTCATATTTATGTTGTATCAAAAAATTAATATACTTTTTATAACGCATTGAATTATAAGCAATGATAGGTGATATATATGTGTGTGAATAACCAGAATAGGACGTTAGAAAGTGTTATGTTTAAGTTCTTTTTATAACATTTTATGTACATTTTATGAATAGTTTCAGAACCAGATCATTTTAGCAAGCGTTATGTATATGTATCTTAGTCATAACGCTTTCGGACAGATATGTTATATATAATGATAATATTAATGTCGTTTTAAAATTTAGTGTTATATATAATTGACTTAATTATCTCTTTTTTATTAAAAAAATGTCATATAAGTGTATATCTTATATAACGGTTTTTCTAAACCTTTATAACACCAGTGTTCATAACGGTTGCCTGCTTCAAAAAAACCGTCATAAATTATCATATATGACAGTTTTTACCCGTCATAAAAAGGTATTTTTCTTGTAGTGATAATGCATTATGACTCTGAAAATTCAAGTATGCCTAACTCGTGACGCAGATAATTGAATTGATCTTCAGCTAGTAGTTTTATGAAAATGACTGCTAGTTGATGATCTGTGTCAATAAATTCTAAGCAAATATTCCTATGTTGTTAGTGATCACGCAAGAAATAATGACGTATTTCTATGTGCTTTGTACGTGAGGGACATACTGGAATCTTAGTCAAGTTGATCGTGCTCGTCATGTCATAATAAATGGGAATTTTTGTGTATACAGATTATAGTCTTCTAGGGTTTGCTTCATCCACAAAATCTGAGCACAACAACGCCCTGCGACGATATACTCAGCCTCAGTTGTTGATAACGCTACAAAGTTTTACTTCTTACTAAAATAAGAGACTAAAACTTTTCTTAGGAAGTGACACGTACCATTGGTACTTTTACGTTCTATTTTGCATCCAGCAAAATCAGCATCTGTGTAACCGATTAGGTCGAAAGATATGATTATGGGATACCATAAGCCAATTGAAGGAGTTCCTTTAGGGTATCAAAAGATATGCTTAATGGCGCATAAGTGTGATTCCTTAGGATTAGCTTGATATCGTACACATATGCAAACGCTAAACATGATATTACGACGACTAGCAATTATGTAAAGAAAACTGCCAATCATACCTCGATACTTACGCTTGTCGACTGGTTTACCACTTTCATCAATGTCAAGCCTTATTAATGTAGCCATTGGTGTGCCAATAGGCTTTACATTGTCTAATTCGTACTTCTTAAGTAAATCTTTCGTGTACTTGGCTTGATTGATGAATGTTTCTTACGAGTGTTGTTTGGTCTGAAGTCTTAGTAAGTAGTTGAGCTCTCCTATCATACTCATTTCAAAATCACTCTGCATACACTTAGAAAAATCTTGACAAAGTTTTTCATTAGTAGAACCAAAATTAATGTCATCTATGTATATTTGTACAAGTAAAATACTATCAACTGAAGAATTGATAAATAAGGTTGTATCAACTCTTTCTTTTGAAAAACTATTTTCAAGTAGGAAAGCACTTATGCGTTCATACCAAGCACGCGGTGCTTGGTTGAAACCATAAAGAGCTTTTCTAAGGTTGAAAATGTGATCAGGTTTTTGAAAATCTTCAAAACTAGGGGGCTGTTTCACAAAAACTTCTTCCTGTAAAAATTCGTTCAAAAATGCACTTTTCACACCCATTTGAAAAAGTTTAAAATTATGAAAACAAACAAATGCACAAAACATACGAATGGCGTCTAGTCTAGCAACATGAGCATATGTCTCTTCATAATTAATTCCTTCTTCTTGATAGATAACCTTGTGCCACTAGACGTGCTTTGTTGCGTAGAACTTGTCCATCCTTACAAGTTTATTTTGTAACACCCATTTGGTACCAATTATTGATTGACCAATAGGTTTAGGAACAATTTACCAAACCTGGTTTCTCTCAAATTAATTAAGTTCCTCTTACACGGCATCAATCTAAAACTCATTATTAAAAGCATCTGCTACTATCTTAGGTTCTACTTGAGAAATAAATGCTATATTTGCTTATATATCTCTAGTAGAAGAATGCATACCTATGCCTTTGGATACATCACCTATTACGAGTGTCTCTGGATACTCTGGCATGAATTTCATCCTCTTCGGTAGACTTTTCAGATAACTCTAGTTGGTAGAAGTATCTTCGAATGTCTTGGACTTGTTTTGTACATCCTCATCCTCATCGTTACTGGCTAGATCTCTAAATATTAAGCTCATCAAAAGTAATATTGATTGATTCTTCAGCAATCATAGATCTTTTATTAAAAATTCTATATCCCTTACTCTTGGCAGCATACCTGAAAAATATCCCTTCGTCTGCCTTCGAGTAGAACTTACCCAAGTTATCCTTGGTGTTCAGGATGAAACAACGACAACCAAAAATCTTGAAATATAAAAATTTTGGAATCCTTCCAAACCACAACTCGTAAGGGGTTTTCTTCGAGATAGGTCGAATTAACACCCTATTTAAACACATGACAGGCTGTACTAACAGCTTCTGCCCAAAAATATTTATGATGATTATGCTGATTCAGCATGACTTTAGCCATCTTGCTTAGAGTACGATTCTTCTGCTCCACAACACCATTTTGTTGAGGATTTTTAGGACAAGAAAACTCGTGGCAATATCCAATATCATCATAAAATTTTTGAAATATGCATTTACTAACTTGCCACCATGATTACCTCGGATTCGAGTAATCTTGATGCCTTTTTCATTTTGTACACTTTTTGCAAAATATTTAAAATTTAAAAATAGCATCACTTTTGTTTGATAAAATAAAATTCAAGTATAGCAAGAGAAGTCATCGACTATAACAAAAGCGTAGAGTTTACCGCCAGGACTAACGACTCTACTAGGACCAAATAAATAGATATTAATCTACTACAAAGGTTTAGAAGTACTTACAGTGTTGATGGATTTAAAAGAAGACCTAGTTGCTTTATTCTTTTCACAATCAGTACATACCATATCTCTGTTGAATGTACAGTTTTAATATCTAGGAGACCTTTTACCTGCTTTTTGATGCACAGTTTTAAGATAGTGTCCATATTTGCATGTCCTAGCCTCAATGTGCCATAGCCAGCTTTCATCTTGATTGGCTACTAGGCACTTTTCTTTATTGTTAGTACGTTCTAGAAAGAAAACATAAATATTATCTTCCATGATCCCTTCATATACGAGATTCCCGGTAGACATTTCATAGGTAGAACACTTGTCTTTTACAAAGTTGATGCCATAACTATTATCTGCCAAGTGACTTATGCTTAATAAGTTATGTTTCAACTCTGTGACTAGACATACGTCTTTTATTTCAGGATAGGGACACATACCAACAGTGTCGTTACCGATAATATCACCTCTCAGATTGTTGTCAAAGGAAACATTTTCTTTCTTCATCGATACCATAGCTGCTTGTCATGACAAAAGTTATACAAACTTTTTGTATTCAAGCGTATAAATAGTACAAAAAAGACTTCTACATTGGAGGTTTAAGTACATAAATTTCTAAGGAAGTGTAACGGTAGAGATCGAGCACAACAGTGGCTCCTTTACTCCGTTGATGATCTGACGATGACTTGAACTTGCTCTGATTTTTTGATGCTCGAGAGTGGTACTCGAGGTTGTTAATTAGGAAGATGTCGACCGTATTAATGAAGGAAAACACTTTCTATTTATAGGCCCGCACATATACAATGTGCATAGGGTTTTTTGGGCGCACAGAAGCGCTGCGCGTGGAGATATAACAGATTCTGTTGTAACTGTACAGTGAGGGCTACTGTTGAGCTGACACGTAGCGGACGTTGAGATTCTCTTCTATCAAGATCTTGAGTGGTTATCAACATAACCGAATAAATGACACATGGCGTGCGTTTATTGCTTGATAATCTTGAACGGATGAAGCTGAGTAGGGTTTGCTCCTATCCATAGAGCTGAATTTTGTTCCCATCTTAGGGGTAGCAATTTAAACAAACCAATTGGATATTGCCTTTGTTAACAGAACCAAACTTCGTTTTTATTTTAGGACCGACGGTTTTAAACAAACTAATTGTATATTGCTCATATCAACAGAACCAAACACCATTCTTATCTTAGGAGCGGCGGTATAAACAAGCCAATTGGGCCAAACTCTGTTCTTATCTTAGGAGCAACGATTTAAACAAACCAATTAGATCATATCTGAAAAGATATAGATGCCAAACTGGCCACGTGGAATAATTCTACCTCATAGAATTGTACGTCTATATGAGCTGCGCTTCTGGTGAGGTTTCGATGTTACTACGCTTTCAGGCGACGAGGAGACTGCTGTTTCAAATGCAACGGAGTCACTACACTTTTGGGCAACGAGGAGACTGTTTTTCAAAGGCAACAGAGTCAATGTGCTTTTGGGCGACGAAAAGACAATGTTTTGAAGGCCACGGAGTCACATGTGTTGTTAAGCGATAAGGAGACTTCTTTTCGAAGACAACGGAGTCACTGCACTTTTGGACGATGAGGAGACTATTTTTCGAAGGCCATGAAGTCGCTGCGCTTTTAGGCGATGAAGATAATGTTGTGTGGATTTGTGAAACCATGGAGTCACTGTGCTTTTGGGCGACGAGGAGACTGTTGTGGGGATTTGTGATGCCACTGCGCTTTTACAAGGCGATGAAAGACTTCTGGGAGCTTTGTAAAGCCTTTGCGCTTTTTACAAAGCGACGAAGGACTTCTAAGAGCTTGCATTTTAGTAACCTTTTTGAGTAGCCGAGTTAATGTGTCTTTAGTTGTCGCCACTTTTTTAGGGATTTTCAAGAAGTCTTGGCCTAGGATTCAATCAAATGAACCTATTAAATAGGATCCATTGTGCTGAGTCCTAGGTTCATCCCATTAATTCGTGGTCATTGACCGATTGACAGGTAGCGTGTGAGTTGGACCACACACAGCTTATATAAAAGGAAGCTTTTTTTCAGGAGCCATGTACATTGTCTCTTAGCATTCCCACTTTCTTGCTCGATGTCGACTTAGCTTCGAACGGCCATTGGCCTTGCACAAGCCGACTGTTGGTTGTAGATCTCTTCGTTCAAAGACGCTATGACCTTGTAGAAAAACAACTACTGAGTTTCGAGATGCACTTAAGCCTTTGGAATAAGGGGTTCGAACCTGAACAACATCTTGGAGGTCGAGGTTCAAGCTATTGGATTTGGATTGATTGCCAACCCGAAGGGCCCTAGGCTTCTCTCTGCCCTACTCAATAACGGATGTGCACTTTTGTTAGGCTGGAAGGGCCTCAAGCGATGCTGTTAAATTCATGCAGGAGCTGCGTTCTTGCTCGGGTCAATAGCTGCTTCATTAGCCATATTGGAGTTCCTCCACGTTTGATTAGGAAGTGGCTCGCTCTGACCAAGAGGTGATTCGCTCTGACGTTGCTTCGCTTTTGGCGACTGCACGCTTCTGATGATTGCACATTTGTAGACTTTAGGTGTTTAGTCTTTATATGTAATCATGAAAAATCTATAATAGATCTTTGTAGACATGATTTTTGATAAAGGGCTTCTTTTTATGCACTGATTCTCTTGTGATTCTGAGTAATGAGCACAACAACTTTGGTATTTCTGTGCTTCTGTGTACTGCGCTTTTGTAGATGCTATACTTTTTTCATGCTTCTACAAGACCCCTTCAAAGTTTTTGAACTTGAACAAGTTCGGAACACTTTGAACAGAAGTATGAAATGACACATGGCTTTGAAAAGTGCACAGTACGCTTGTTGACAGGATGTCGTCACGCTTAGCCTTCAGCATTAAATGCCTTGAGCCGTGATAACTCCTCGTTTTTGGGAAACAACCATCATGATATCGATTTTAATTCCCACGACGTTCGAAGAGTTTTTTTAATACAAAGGGTTTTGTTTTTATCTGCTGACTGGCCCCATCATATAAGTAAGGGGTTGCTCAGAGAAAACACTTTTCTGCCTTCTGCCTTCTCTTCCAACAGAAGCTTTTGTCAGAGTTTTCTTCTTCCTTCCAAAATCCTAACTTTCTCGCCATGGCTCCTAAGAGATCGAGAGTTCCTAAAGCTCATCATGCAGATTCGTTGAGCATAAAGAAGGCCAGAGGAAAACGGCCGGCCTTACAGGATTGTCGGTCGTTGACGCTATATTCTATATCTGATTCTTATCACAAAAATTATAGAATGCATGGCTCGCAAACTGGAGGCGATTATCATGTATAATCCTTCTAGGAACTTCAAAGCGGTATATGACATAATGTATAACAAAGCTGATAATGTTCGAGGTTTTCACCTCGGCCTGTGGTACTGCTTCTGCCCACTTAGAAAAGTAGTCGGTGATGGCAAGGATGAACCGGCGTCCTTTGGAGGACAGAGGGTTGATCGGCCCGATGATGTCCATTCCCCATGGTTCAAATGGCCAGGCAGTCGTAGTAGGATGTAGGAACTCAGAAGGTTGGTGGATGAAGTCAGCATGCAACTGACATATCCGACACTTCTTAGCATAATTCATGACGTCTGTCATCGTGGTGGGCTAGTAGTAGACCATGCGATGTAGTCGGTCCTGCTACTTAGGACCAGGTTGGTGAGCTCCACAGGTACCATCATGTGCCTTCCAGAGTGCTTCTTGTGCTTTAGCTTTAGAGAAACACCAAAAGAGAAGTACATCGTGTGAACGACGATACATCATTTTGGTAGCAGTATCATTGAAGAACCGAAGTGAGCACCTCTTGTTAGAAGTAGCTTCCTTCGAGTCTTCGGATAGGATTCCGAAGACCGCATAGTCTATGAATGGGAATCGCCAGTCCGAACATCAACATTAGTGTCTGTTTGTACAGAGTAACTTAGACACGCATGTAGATTTTTTTGGGCAAACCAGCTCCCGACCCATCACTGTGATGGAGTAATGGGTTCCAACAGGAGCTTCGAAGGAAGCGGTGAGGCCGACAAGGGCATCGGCCTCCAGGTTTTGTAATCGAGGTACATATTCTATAAAGAACCCTGTAAAGGTAGACATGATGTCGATTATCGCCTGATGATAAGGGACTAGATCTTCATGTCGAACCTCATATTGTCCTCAAACCTGATTGATAATCAGTTTCGAGTTTACATAGGCCTAGAGGTAGTCGACCTCCAACTATTTAGCGAGCTGGAGCCCGATGTTGAGAGCATTATACTTAGCGACATTATTGGTGTATGACTCCATTAGAGAATATGCACAGTGGATGACCATACCGTTAGTAGTGATGAGGACCACTCCGACCGCTGTGATGATTTTGCCCTTGGGTCCTATTCTTGAAGCACCATCAAAGAACATCCATCATACGGGATAGTTTGAGACCACGTTCAACTCTAAGACCACGTTAGGGTTGCCATCGTAGAGCTTCGATATTTCCAGTACAGGATGTGCCGCCCGGAAATCGGCATCGCTTGCCCTTTAATTACCTTTTGTGGATCGAACACCATGTCATAAGGAGTCAAAAGGATTGCCCGTGTGGCTAACCACGAGTTTAGCGCCCCTGGTTTAGTCATGAGGACTCTGCGTGATTGACTTGGAAGATGACGTGAATTGTTTGTCCAGCCACATAATGGCGCATCTTTTGAATGGAGAAGACTAGAACGAGGCACTCCTTCTCCACAGGATTATATTGATGCTCAGCATCAATCATGGTCTTGCTAAGAAAGTAGATTGCACGTTCGTGGCCTTCGTTGCTTCTCTGGGCTAGTAAAGCACCGAGAGAGTGGTCCTTGGCTCAGACGTATAACAAAAATGGTCTTCCCACGACTGGTACTACCAGGACTGGTGGGCTGGGGTAGTATTTCTTGATGTCATTGAATGCGTGTTGACACTCTTCAATCCAGGCATAAGAAGCCCCTTTCTTTATCCGTTTAGTGAAGGGTTGGCATCGTCCAGAGAGATTTGCTATGAATCTTCTGATGTATGCCAATCATCCCTATAGCCCTCGAAGCTCACGGAGAATCTTCGGGGAAGCCATGTCCAGGATGGCTTTGGTCTTTTTAGGGTCGATGTGAATACCCTTAGCTGTGACGATGAAGCCCAAGAACTTGCCGTTGGAAACCTCCAGAAAAGACTTGCTTAGATTCATCTTAAGGTGATCTGTCCGCATCAAATCAAACACAGTCCTTAAGTCGTCTAAATGGCTTGATTTATTTTGGCTCTTAACGGTAATGTCATCAACATAACATTCCACCATTTTTCGGAGGTATTTGCAGAATATGGTGCTCATAGCCCGCTGGTATATTGCTCCCACATTTTTTAAACCAAAAGGCATTACTATATAACAGTAGATTTCTATTGGAGTACGAAATAAAGTGTGCTTTTTGTCCTCCAAAAATATCTTGATCTGGTTGTAGCCTGAGAACCTATCCATAAAGGACATACACTCGAAACTACAAGTATTATCGATCATCACGTCAGTGATCAGGAGGGGAAACTCGTCTTTTGGACAGGCCAGTTGAGATCCCTAAAGTCAATGCAGACTCAAATCTTTCTATTCTTCTTAGTGACTTGGACGATGTTGGCCACCCAATCGAAATGGTGATCCTCTCGAATGAAGCCACTTTATATGAGTTTGTCAACTTCTTTCTCGATAGTATCCATGATATTGGGATGAAAGCGATGATGTTGCTGTTTGACAGGTTTATCATTGGGTAGGATATTGATTCGATGCTTTACGACTTGTGGGTCTAACCCCGACATGTCTTTATATCTCCAAGCAAAGACATCGATGTACTCTCGGATAAGCTGTATCAGATATTTCCTGTCTTTTTCAGTCAAGCTTTTGGTAATGAAGATGGGTTTAGGGGAAGCCTTATCTCCTATCTCGACTTGGACAGCTTCGTCTTCGGTGGGAGCTTATCGTTGTTCGAAATGCCACTCCCATTAGGATCCTAGGCATTAAGCATAAGGTTCATCCTTGAAGAATTTGAGCATCTGGTCTTCATCCTCGACTGGAGGATCTGCAGAAACCATGTTGACTGATAGTACCTTTTTGAGGGCCTGGCCGATACTGGGATCAGAGTCCCAGGTTGAGGAATCAGAAGAGTGAGAGTGCATCATAACTTTCGGTGTCACGACCCGCACCCACTGTGAGGGTACGAGAACGTAACAACGCCCAGCCTACGCCGCAGTATCGGCGGTAGAACGTTGTCCTAGGTCAACAATCAACTAGCAATATATCTCTAAACAGTTTATACTCCCCGAATGGGGGTGACATAGCAGTAAAACTCAATCACAACTAAGGAAGAGATAGCACGATATGAAATAGAACTCAAGGAAATAAATAGATGAAAAGTAGTCTAAAATAATCCCAGCAATATCCAGAAGTACATGGTCTCAGATACAGAATGAAAGAATATATACAACTCTGAACTCCAAATAAAGTCTAGCTAAAACATGCCTCAAGACTACATAAAAGAAGATAAGCCTAACTAATCTAGTCTAGGCAATCGGGGTGATATCCTCAGCTAGAGCTGGGTCCTCCTGAGGGTCCAGCTCGCAGGTGTCATCTAAGGCTGCCCCGTAGTAGGTATCCAGGCAAGCCTCCTCCTCGTCCTCTGTAATATTTTCAACAGGTCCAGTCAGGACAGGAGCGAGTATAGTACATCTCAACAGTTCATAGCAGGTTAGAAGATATAATCATACCGTAAAGTAAGATACAAGTACTGGAAGAAGTGCAGTATGTAAACAAAGAAAGAAAGCTATAATAGAAATATCTTCTATAAATAAAGAGCTAACATGTGACTAGTGAGTCAGAGTACAACATGGACATATAAATGGCATGGGATGATTCTGATAAGACACTACGGAATGATTCTGATAAGATACTACTGGTGTATTATTCACATGTCCACTTCTACTCCCCCGTACCCCCGATAAATACACAAGGATCCAACCAGGTTATATTATGATACTATGTAAGGCCCCCGAAGGGTGATAAGCCCCCGAAGGGTGGTAAGCCCCCGAAGGGTGATACATAGTAGACCCATATATGTATATATATATATATATATATATATATATATATATATATATATATATATATATATATATATATATATATATTTTATATATATATATATATATATATATATATATATATATATATATATATATATATATATATATTGATACAAAAAATATATATATATATATATATATATATATATATATATATATATATATTGATACACTTTTATATATATATATATATATATATATATATATATATATATATATATATATATATATATATATATATATATATATATATATATTGATACACACATATGTGTAGTATAAATTAACTATAATATATAAACCTATAGGCTATATGTATACTATACTACCATATATGTTAATACATAAAAGTATATACAAAAGCATAGAGAGGGGGCACTCAAGTGCTCATGTGCATATGTGTATGTGTGTGTGTGTGTATAAGAGTGAGTGAGGAATGTGAAATATGTGTGTGTGCGTGATGAAGAGTGAGGGTGAGTGTTGAGCTGTAGAAAACAGTGTGTGTGATGAAAAAAAAACAATGTGAATGCATGTGTGTAGAGTGGGGTGTGTGGGAGTGTAGCAGTGGGTGATACATAGGAAACATGGACAGCAAGAAGGGAAGGAACCAACTCACATAACAGAAATCTGAACCTATTTCAGTCTACACACATCCCAACCCATTGATTCCAAATATTCACCAAACAATCCCAAATTTGAAACCTAAGTAGATAACATATAAGAGTACCATATTAGTGACTTAACCCAACATGTAAAAGCATAGGAAGGAGAGAAAATCAATGCACAATATCATAAGTGAAAACTAAAACAGTTTCCAGTTTTTCCCCACTGTTCAAACCCCTATTTGAATGCAATATACTACCAAATTACACAAAATTCGACACACAACTAGATTACCTATAGGAGAACCCATATTGGGACTTAAACCAACATTTTAACAATATTAAATAGGTTAAAACAACTCTTCAAATTCATATTTAAAAACTGGAAAAATAGGAAATTAATACCATGTTTCAGAATTTTGATAAATTGATAAATACCTAATTAAAACATATTAAAATACAAATAATAAGGTTGGTAATTAAAATATACATTATATATGTGTCCCACAATGCAATGGTGTCCACCCAAGTGGACACGATGTGTCCAGAACAAAGAATACTCAAAACAGACACAACAGTGCACTGTCCAGTGCACTGTCTCGTGCACACGTGCACTCGTGTCATGCACACGACACAGGACACTTCGTGTCTCGTGCTCGTGTCAGTAGGTACACCTAGTGTCCAGCTAAAAGTGTGACAGCCTCAATTAGGTCCTAGCGTGTCGTGTCCGACGCTACAACGCCGTATCAGTGGCTAGATTGCTCGTGTGCACTGCACAGGCAATCCCCCATGCGAAGACGATTTCTCTCCAACCAGGGCACGAGACCCAAGGAGATTTGGGGAGCTTGATGACAGAAGGTGCCCCAAGCATCCCACAAAATCTTGTGTCCAAATATCCAGTGTTGTGTCCGCTACAGGCCCCGAGTAGCAGGGGATCCCTGTAGCGTACGTACGGGGGTGTGCGGCGCGTGTCCAAGCTACGAATCCGACACAAACCGACACTAACACTACCACATAAGAACAGGAATCAGTAAGCAAGATTAAAACTTAATTTTCTATTTAAAACATGGCACAAAAGCAATCGAAATGCCCTCAGTGGCATTTCGACAAACACCTAGGCTACAGTCCTGATACGTGTCCGAATGGACACGAAACTTATGGAACTTGACACGAGACCAATACAGACACTTAGGGGACCCCTAGGGCTTCCTAATCATGAAGACAAAACAAAATTTTATGGAGAAATGAGAAAGTTACCTATTGTTGAACTTTCAAGAAAAATCCCCAATCAATAGCTCTTGTCTTGATGTCCCAAACCACTCAAATCACATCAAACTGAGATGAGACCGTAGCAACAGCAAGAATAGTCATATTAGGACCTAATGGAATAAATTAGAAAGAAAAAGGAAGAGGAAAGGAGTTTTAGGAATTAAAATACAATAGAAACTAACCTCCTTGAACTTAGAGCTTTTCCTAAGAAAGAGGCAACCCTAGATTTTAGGAGAGATTTTATAGTGGGGGAATCCCAATGAGGATAGGGGTGGCCGGCCAAGTGGGTCTAGGGATTAGGGTTTGCTAATTTTTGGGCTTTGGGCCAAGTTACATAGGCTATGGCTAAGTTGTTTTATTAATTGGTTCAAACCATAAGTCATGACTTATGACTTATCTAATTCCTAATGCTAACTAGAGTCTAATGACCAAACCAAGGATTAGCTTAGGCTAGACTAGAGTCATATAACCTAACCAAGTCCATACTAACTAGGGTTAGCTCCTAGGTTGGTCTACAAGGGTCAACACTAGTCAAAGTCAACCTAGTCCAAACAATTCCAAAATAATTCCTAAAAAATTCCATAAATTCAAATAAATTCTAATAAATTTAAATTACCCCAAAAATGACAAAAATACCCTCACACTAGAAATGTGGTAGTGACAAACGGCTTTGAACTCTCCAAAGTTGTTGTGGGTGTAACATAACCCAACCCTCGATGAATGCGCTGGTAGTAATTTTTAGCCTTTCCTTTAGGAGCATGAAGTTGTCAAGAAAGGCATCGTCCTTTGCCATAATTTCATCCTCTATTACTGGTCAAGTCCTAGCCCATCTTCTAGATAAGGCGCTTGGCTTGAGAGGTGTAACGGTAGAGCTGCATCTTGCCGTTATCGGGTTTTGGTTCTGCGAGAGTCATCCACTCAGGATGCTCTAATCGACCGAAGATGATGGGTTCCTCATCTTTCTTTTCTACTAGAACCAGGAAGTAAGCATCTTAGGAAGAGACACCTCGGCTTGCCAAATTAGCGGTTCTCACTTAAGTTTACAACATATACATGGCATTGTCTAAGAAATACATAGTGTTCCAGTGTTCACAAGAGTAATTCGAAGACAACTTTCTATTAATGAAATGTGAAACCATATCCTGAGCGATTATAACATCTGAAGAATGTGCCTCAATATTGGTGCCTATGTAGTCCCCTAACTCCTTATCAGTGAGAACGGGGGCTGCCATGGAAGAAGGTGGATGTGGTCTCCACTTCAGTTTGACTACCAAGGGTATTGGAGCCGAAGATTCTTGCAACTTTGAGGCTGCCTTCGGGACCTTTCGGAGGAGTTTTATTCAAATGGGCTCCTGGCTAGCAGTTGAAGCTGTCGTGGACGAGTAAGCGGGTGCCTTTCCTCGAAGTTTGATGATAAGAGGTGCTGGTGTCTGAGGAGGCTTCCCTTTTAGTTAAACCCTCAAAGGCTCTTCAGCAACAACTACATTTTTTTATGTCATTTCTGCCTCATCGATGGCATCATTAGCGTCATCATCCCAGGGGACGGACTTATACAAGTCAGCATCAATACAATATGCTTCAAAACCTCAGAATGGGTCGATGTCAGCGAACTCAGTCTTGATAGTCCTATCGCTGGCCACAAACTTTATGTATTAATAAAGAGTAGAGGGTATGATCATGTATTCGGGGATCCATGGTCGACCCAACAGCATGTTATAGTTTATATCAGCATGAATAACATAGCAAGTCACATCCATCTGAAGATCGCCTATTTGATATTTCAGATGTATCTTGCCGAAGGGCTCACTCTTTTCTGCATTGAAATTGCTGATTGTAGTGTTTAACGTGGTCATGCGATACATCAGAATTCCCTAGGTTTGGAGTAAACTTTTAGGAATTATGTTGAAAGAGGAACCATGGTCGATGTGGATACGATCGACCCTGATGGCGCCAATATACCCTGTATAGTACAGGGGTCTATTGTGTCGGTTGTTCTTTAGTAGCATATCCTGTTGAGTTAAGGTAATATTGGGAATCACCTTGACCATACTATGGCAATGTAGGCAAGCGACATGATCCTCCTTAGGTGGTTGCACCTGGGTGAGGAAGGAATCAGCGTTCTGCAAAGCCTCGCTGAGGACGTCTCGAGTCTCTTTGGAGAGATGAAGGAGCTCAAAGAGTGATAGCCTGGCCGTGGTATTAGCAAGCTGTGCCAGTATATCGAAATTGTAAGGCATGATCGGCCCCACTGTCGAGTCTTTCCTTAGCAGTTGGTCGAAGCGGACCTCTTTCTGCTTTTACTTGTCTACTGCAGGAGATTGAGATGGGCCTGCTTCCGACGCATCGAGTGCAGTAGTAGCAACAGGCGGAGGTATTTCTTCCTCTGAAGCTTGGCGGTCCTCTCACTGGTGAGCCGAGAGAGTGGTAACCAGATCATCATCAGTCGAGGTAGAAATTATACGACATGACCTGATCTTCTTACCCTTCGCAAGGGGTATTCGTGGAGTGCCATATCTGGGATGAGATTAGGATGGATCTACATGATTTCACCTCATGGCATTGTAAGCATAATAAGGCCTTTAACATTATCGCAGGCCGGTGGAAGGTTGAGCACTTCCATTGTCGCCCTTAGGATTGGCACAACACCGTCTCGAGTCTCCATTTTCGAGAAGCTTCCAGATTGGAGAGTCACTATATTGGTCGTGACTGTCTTATCCTCATAGTTGAGTAAGATGACCTTAGCATCAATGAGGCACTGGATCTACTTCTTCAACACGTAGCAGTCGCATGTTGAATAGTAAACATACTGATGGTAGTGCTTTTGATTGTCCACCTTTTCCACTTTGTAAGGACGCTTAGGAGGCGAGAGTTGAAGCTTGCCACTATTCATCAATATATCAAAGAGTTCTAGTGTATCTTTGTCGTTAAAGGAATATGTTTCCTTCGGCTTTGGTGCTTCTGTCGGCTTGGGGTTTGTTGACGCTAAACCTTTAGAAATGTTGACGGTCAGGGCTTGCTTCCCCTTTTTGTCCTTATGGACAAGGTTATTGCTAGATGAGTATTTTCCTTTCTCTTTGAACAAGAGAAAACTCAGTCCCAACAATCGTGCGTCCCGAGCTATTCTTTCAGCTACATCTGCCTCGGTAATAAAAGGCATCCATTCTATACATGGAGCACTGTGCCACAATCTGATTGTGTAGAGCATGTTCTTGTGACACGAATCCATGAGCATGGGCTCGGGTATACCAGGTAGTAGCCTCAGAGCTGCCTGGCGGAAGTGTTTAATGTAAGCGCGTACCGGGTCCTTCTCCTTCTAGGCGATGTCCATAAGAGTGGACATCGTCATGTCCATTCCTCCTTCGTAGAACCGAGCAAGGAAGATATGCTTCAAATTGTCAAACAACGAAATGCAATTGTCGGAGAGGTTGCAAAACCATTCGTAGGCTATCCTCTGCAATGTCCCTACAAATATATTTGTAAGTAGAGCGTCGTCTTTCAGCAGATGTCCTATTACCGAGACAAAATACCTTAAGTATTGACGAGGAGACTCCTTTGCATCGAATAGTGCGAACATATGTGGCTTGTATTTGGAAGGATATATCACATTATCCTATTCAGAGGGATATGGTTACCTGATCCCCATCTTCTGGAGTGATTCTTTTTTCTTTCGGGCATCAAAGTTAGCGTACAACTCCTTGAAAGCCAGCTGCATGTTGTTTGACATTGTGGATCCAGTCATTGACAGAGTTGACAAATGCGGTAGTGCATGGTCTACGATGGCAGTTGGCGTATGAGAAGGTACATTGGACTCTGCATTCGTTCCCGGGTCTTGATTTCCTAGAGTAGAAGCACTGGATGTCAATTTTCTTTGATCTCTAGGACCAAAGAAGTCAAGGACTGCATGGTCTCGTTTAACATATTCTGGTCCGTCTCCAAGACCTCTATACGCTTTTGATGGTTAGAACCTTCGCTGCCTCCCACTCCATTACCTTCGGCCATGAAAATTGACATCTAATGTGGAGAGATAGAGGGGACCGTAGATCTTTTACTTTCTGGTTCAGACACCTGAGTCTCATCATCCTGAGGGTAAACAGGTAGGTTGCGGTCATTATTCGACTCGATATAGTTGCTACCCCCACTTTGTTGGTTGCTTGCGCCAACAAAGGCATCTATGTCAGTTCCATACAATCCCTCAGGTTGGAACGAGAGATTGTCATGAATGACGGAGGGATGGCTACCCCCAGCTTGTGACATCAAGTTGGTCTGAGTGCGGGTGTGTTGGAACACACCCGTGCTGGGTACTACCGGCTTGTTACCTCCATGTCGGCACTTAGATTTGTTGGCCGAGGCGAAAGGGTTCTTGGAAAGCTTTTTGAGAGAGGGAGAACCTTTTGCCGCATTGCAAGAAGCAACAAGGAGTTCATCTTCGTCTTCACTCGACGACCCTTCGTCGAGCCTTTGGTAGACAAATGTTGTCGGTTGAAGTCATTGGAAGACGGACTGCATCTTCGGTGGCGATGCTACTGCTGAACTGCAACAACAGTTGATGGTGATTTTAGCGTAGGTGTGCCTTGGGCCGGATACGCCGTGCGCAGTAGATTCTTCCCTTGCCTTGCGTTTGTAAGAAATCACTTTATGCAGATCAGAGGTCTCCACTTCTACACTCCTTTGTGTGTATAGGGAACCTGTACGCATGAATACGGACGTGAAGATAGCTTCTCTCTTCTTAGTTCCAGTGTGTGAGATACGCTTAGGTCCTGATTAGAAGGTTGCTCATGACGCAGACTCACTTCATGCCCATAGTAAAGTTGATCGCATGAGCCTTTTCCCACAGTATGTCCCCTCTAGCTTGAATCATGCGCATGAGCGCTCAAGTGACAGCAGGGTTTTACTAGTCGAGGTATTGCAACACTTGAACCATTTTTTATAGCTTTCCATCGGTTGTGCGCGTGATTGTCAACGCGGGCCTTTGGTCGGCTGTTGGCATAGCATATTGATCGTGCAGGGTGCGTGCTGCCTTAGACTTTTTTCTACTACCCCTAGAAGGTGCGTAGTAATCAGAAGAGTAATAGGTCCACCAAAGATTACTCCTGATTATCATGGTCACGTCCATATTACCTCTGATACCAATAGTCTCCCGACTTAACACCTGTCCCCAACCCAGGACAAAAGACATGGTGTTAAGACCATAAAACCTATCACGTCCATATTATCTCTGTTAGGTTTTGTTTCAAATCTATTACCCGCACCACCAATGCGCAAAAGGATAATAGGTCCGTAGAAGTTATCCTAATCTATTACTCGCACCATCGGTATACCAAAAAGTAGTAGGTCCACAAAATATCATTCAAATCTATTTGCTCGTATTTCCAGATGCACAAAAGGGCAACAGGTCCACAAAAAGTCCCCCAGTAGGATATATTTTATCAAACACAAATGCTGTATTAGGCCCTCAAGTACAAGCACCATAAATACCCCAAACAAGAATGGAATGATTGTATTCTGTTTATTCAAAATCAGTTACATTCATAGGATTACATCTCTAGTAAAAAAAAGGGGCGAAAGAAAAGGCTACTACTCATCAGCAACGCATAGTTTGGCATGAATATCTTCCAACTGTGCAGTTGAGCGCTTGATTCTCAGCCTGGCTCAGCGTTCAGCTTCCTGGGTTAGCTTTTTAGCATCCTTAAGATGTGCATGAGCCTGCCAATTGTCCTCTAACTTCTTCAGTGCACCCTCTAGAGCGGCAGAGGCTCGTGTGACCTCATCAGTCTTCTTGCAGATCTTCTCTCTCTTATGACGAGCGTCTTGGAGCTTAGTCTCCAGAGATGTCAGCTTAGCCTGGAGCTGGAGGAGTTGCTCGTTAGTTTCTGTCATAGTATGAATGGTGGTCTCCTCACGAGTTAAGCAAATCTCTCCCTCTCGGCTCAGATTGTCATATTTAAGAGACAGCTTATGGAGGTCCTTCTCCAAGGTGGGCTTGGTCGTCTCCTGTACAGCCTTTACTTTTTCTATAGCTTTTATGAGAAAAGCATGCTCCTGCTCCACTACAGCAGACACATCAACTTGTCGCAGTTTTTGCAACTGGGTTAGGCGCTGATCAGCCTCTGCCAGCTTGTGCTCCAGAAGGACGACCATCACTTCTCCACCCAGACGCGTCTTCAGTAGGTCAATCTAGCCTTGGGCGCAATGACGGGCCACGACAATTGAAGTCCCTCTCCTTGAAGTAGCTTCAACCCTTCGTCTTAGATGATGGTAGAAGCTCTCCACTATATCCCTTGATGATTCGTCTAAGTTCTCCAAGGAGGACGATGTCGAAGGAATATCAGCCAAGGGAGCTGAAGATGTGTGAGAAGAAGGCATAACAGAGCTTGACGACCCTGTCAGAAGGAAAACAAATTTCGAGCGATGAGATTTTTGTGCGACGGCAATCTCCTCTTCTACGGTTCGAATAAGCCGAAAATTGGATAGAACAGAAAGTTCAACTTTCGGAGAAGAGGCGGCCTCAATCGATCCCGCATCCAACAAAGAGGTTGAAGGAGCCGGGACTTCTATGCTCAATACGGTGGAAGGCCCCTCAACTTGAGCTGGAAGAGGAGAAGGGACACTTCTTGCTTGTACCAGGTTAGCCCCTGAATCCTCTTCTATCCCTTCCTTCGCAGCCACATCCACCATCAGTAGCGGAGTGGCAGATCCTATAGGTCCAGAACAATCGACAATCAGCTTAACCCGAAGAAGATCGAGTTGAAGCGAAAAAATCTTCTCATTTGTAAGAATGTGACATAGCTTACCAGAGGCAGAGGACAAAGACTGGGGCTCAATCGTAGTAGTCTCAGCTCCTCCCACCGCCTCCACATCTCATATGAGGTCAGCAGCGGCGCCCGAACCATCCACGCCTACCTCCTCAACCCTTGTTGCTCCGGACAAAGACGTAATTGTATCAGCACCAATTTGTGAGGACCTCGCAGCTCCATGGTCAGATCCCAGAGAAGGAAACGCACGGGCAACATCTGATGATTGAAGGTTTGCTTCCTTCATGCCTGCAAAGGAGAGCCTTTAGATACCGTTCCAAGGACAACATTGGGGTTTGTCGTAAAATAATTTACCCTCATGTTGACTTCAGTATCACTACCCATTTCCTCAACGGCAGACCCACGGAACCTAGCCGCAACTCGCTTCTGGGAACGAGGTCTCTTTATGACAGAAAGTTCAGGCCTACTTTGTTTATACGGAGGATTTGATATAGTAGAAGGTACGCACATCGCCAAAGGGCTTACAGAAGGCAGGATATCTTCGAAGTTATCTTCCTCCTCCTCCGTGCTATCGGAGTTAGAGTCAAAAACTTTCCTCTTCCCCTTCGTTATCCTCTTGAGGGAGTCTCTCGGTCGCTCCTCTAATTTCGTACCGACAATAAAATTGGTACGGGGATCAAAGTCGTTGGGAGCCGCATTCATGGACACATGACGAAGGGCCGCCATATATGCGATATACCCCGAAGTCCTGGCGTCAGACAGGATGAAGCTGGCCTGGGTATGGATCGCAGAATAATAGTGTCAGGCGCGAATACCATCTAAGACACTTCCCTCGAAACCTAGGCAAGGATTACGATTATCCAAATATAATTGGCTATACCCAAATTATCGAGAATACTGGCTGGGTAGGTATGGCTCTAGGAATACAACATTGCGGTTGTGGTACACCAGGTGTGAGGGACGGATGCTCTGCAACCAGTAAAACAACTTTTCAGACAGGGTCTGGGGCGCAACAGTACTATCAAGGTGAACGTGTCCTATCTCTTTCTCAGTAAAAGATGGGACCGATATAAAAAATGAGTATATATCCACCCGCACAAGAGCAGCTCGGCAGTCCAAAAAAGTGGTACAGTTCCAAGGCATGTCACGATAGTGATAGATGAAGGCATCGTCACTTGTCGTATTACCCTCCAGGCCAGGTCGTATTAGAGAGAGGCAATGCATCAGCAGCTACCCTATTAAATAATGATATGGCAGTTCGATTCTGTGGAAGGGTTTCGTAAGTTCACCGGCGATTGTTTTCCATAAATAAATTTCTTTATTTATTGTGTATCTGGGAAAATTACAACTGTGGGAATCTGATCTAGAAGACGATCACTTTATCCCTTAGACTATGCGAAGAAGAAAAGCTCTCAAAATTTTGACAGTAGATAACTATGTATCCGTTACAATGAATGAGAAAAAGAACTCTATTTATAGAGTCAAAAATAATAACTGAAAAGATAACTGTCTTCACAGCCTGTGCTTAGTTGAAAATCACGCAGGATTTAACATACACAAGGTTGTGAGCAGTTACTGGACGTGGCCTGTAACTGTTGGACACATGGCAATCATGCATGAGTCGTGTGCAAGTTACAGGACACGCAGGCGAGAGATCAGTGGCATGGCTGCCACATACTCCAATTTGATAAAATCCACGCAGACTTGTTGAAGACGAAATCCATGCAGACTCGGGGTAGAAAGCTTCAAAATCTACGCAAACTTGGGGCAAGAAGCTTCAGAATCCACGCAGACTTGATGAAGACGAAATCCACGCAGACTCGGGGTAGAAAGCTTCAAAATCCATGCAAACTTGGGGCAAGAAGCTTCAGAATCTACGCAGACTTTGATGAAGAAAACTTCAGAATCCACGCAGATTTGGAATAGAACTGCCAGCTGTCTTGATTCAGCGTGCCTCGACTGACAAAAAATCTCTGGTAGTGATTGCTTTTGTCAGTCACATTAAATGACAAGAAGCTCTTTTGGTACGCTAACTTGACAAAGGTTGAGTCTTGCTGAAGAAGATTTCGAAAATCACGCAATAGACGGCTGTGATCTCTCGAATTCTGTGCATACGTGGCATACGAAGAGACATTCTTCGACTGTTGTGCTGTCAGTCATAATTACTCTCTGACAAATGATGAGCTGTCTCCCCAGCGTGATTTGTAAATATTGTCTGGATCAACTGAGCGTGACTTTTGACTCTGTCTTGATCAACTCAGCGTGACTGTCATTTTTTAAAGGCCTACAAGACCCCCTTCAAAGTTTTCGAAAAATTGAAAAGACTTCAAAATTTTCAAAATACTTTGAAAATAAGATGATAAAATGAAATCAGTCACGCTGTGATGACTTTAAAGAGATATTTATTCCTGAATGATTGGACTGTTGGGATTCTGTGCAGTTAAGATCCCGTATCAATCTCCTAAATCGAGGCAAATCATGATGGGCCGTTTGGAATTCTTCATAAGCCTATAAATAAGCCATAGATTACTTCTTTCCTTCTTTACTTGCATTTGAAAGAGAGAACCCACAGAAGAGAACTTCATCTTCTCCGACAAACTCCTTCCTCTCCGACTTCTTTTTCTACTTTTTCAGCAGCAATGGCTCCCAAAAAAGCTGATGCTCATGCCAAGGGGAAAGCCCCTGCGACTTCGTCGCATGCCACAACTGACAGACTTCCTCGACAAGAAGTCCCGCGAGCTCCTATGCATCGTAAGTGATGGGAGAACACAAACTGTCGAAGACGATGAAGATGAACTCCACATAGAGTTTTTTAGGATCTTAAGATATTAAACTTCAGAAATATATCCCCCCTCCTTAGGGCAAAGGATATTTAATAAAGTATGCCCCCTCTTTAGGGTCGGCCATACTTCACATCTTCGTGTTTACGAAGCTCTGTGTTTCACGCAAAGGAGCATGGTTCTCATGATTCTGCGTGACTTTTCACGTTGGCAGAAATGTCCATGTTAAAATAGTCACGCAGCTTTCAGGATGACACTGCGTGATTTTTCACATGTTGACAGAGATGTCAATGTTGAATTATTTACGCAGACTTCTGAGAGTCATCTTCTGGATAGATTAGTCTTGATCTGTCAGCGTGTTTTTGTCATTTCCACTTAAATGTGATTCTGGCAAATGATGCGTGACTTTCATCCTAATCTGTCTGAGCTTTGCGTGAATTAATCATCCGCGTGAATAAATCACTCAGCATGTCACAGTAATATATCCATGTGGAGTCTGCGTGACTTTTGAATTTTTCTTCAAATACTGTAATACACGTATAGACATAGGTATATCTGACTTTGTCTTCTTGTCATTTTCTGTAGTGAACATCCGAAGCGAAGAAGCAGATTTTGAGGGGTGCTTGATTATTTCATTTAAGCATGATCTATCTCATATAACATTCCCTCATTTTGATCTTCCTGAAGCAAGACTATCACTGTTGGCCAATCAAGACCACGCAACTTTACTCTGCTTGATGAATGGACAACCTTTCCAGAGTCTGGATCTGGTATCCCATAAGAAACCAGCATTCTTGTTCGGAGATGCTATAGCACAAAAATCTCAGCCGAAGGGCATCAGGGAGAAGGTGTGTTTCTGCTTTGAGGGGGATGTGAAACAACCCATGTACTGGCCAAAGGTTTCTCGGGGCTTATCAATCATGAGACTTATGCATGCCAGCTACCCGAGAAAGATGTCCTGGTATTTGATAGAATATCAGCAGGCGAAGGCAAGCCGTATTATTTACAGGAAAGAGGGATTTTTCAGTGCCCCGGAGGATCATGTATCAGTATTTCGGGGTTTGAAGCCTGGATGCATACCACCTGAAGATTCAGCCATATTGATGCCATTCAGGATGCCCATTTTCATAAATGAATTCATGTCTAACAAGAATGCATTCTATCCCACCGACTCGACGCCGAGGATGAATGGCCTAATGAATCAGGAGAATGTAAGATGGAAGACTTTGGTCAACTGGGTTTTAGAGAATTTCGCGACTGAGCTGAAGAAGATAAATCTCTATAATGCCGTCGTCAATTCATCCTACGGCTTCAAGCCTAACCCCTTTCTATTCCTGGCTTTGGTTGAGAGATACAATCACAGGACGGGGACCTTTATGACTCCGAAAGGAGAGATGGGCTTCGCCCTTCATGAGATGGAATACATCTCACACCTGCCTTCAGGCTCGCTGCCGTATGAGGAATATGTTCCTACGACAGAGGAACTGAACTTTCTGTCAGAGAAGAACCCAGAGATGGTCCATCTATTTGAAGAGATGATGTGCCATTTTGGCACATGTACTCTATATTACAAGGGTTCCAAGGATGAAGCTGGCAACCACATTCAGAAGTGGATGTCCTACCTTTTCATGAACCGTGAAAAGGATGAAAAAAAATAAATGAGAAGAGGTGGTATCAGATTAGCAACTTCAAACCTCTTTCTGAAAGTGAAATCACTTATTTGCTGGAGAAATATGATTGTAAAGATTTCACTATTACTGAAGACTGGTACGAGTTCAAAGCTGGAACCACTTTCAGCTCTTATGTTAGACAGAGCGGAAAGAGTCTGTCAAGGAACGGTCATCTGGCCGGATTCTTATCCCTGTGGTTAAGAAGATTCATCATTCCTGGCTCCAGCTCTTTGGACAGGATACACAGAGGTGTTATCTTTGCAGCGGTGCTCCTTGTGTATGGTTACAAGCTGGATTTGTTATCAGCGATGACCTGTAGGCTGAATGCAGGTCTCCGGAATTTTGTCACTAGCATGCTGTCTGCTCAGAGGATGATGACTGAAGAATTCCCAAGGATAGAGATGCCCTTCACGTATCTTTATGGTTGGCTTCTCCATCATCATGATGGTCTGATACCTCCAGGGGCAGGAGGAAGTAGTAGTCTTTTTCTGGAGAGGTACTCTGGAGAGACGTTCTTGAAGGTTCACACCCTCCCAGAATGCAGAAATGTCTTGAATAGGGCGTCCCATTGGTCTATCCAATGTGTCCCTCCACCATCGGGCTATGAGAGTATGTCCTTAAATATGATTGACGGAGATATGGGAAATCGGCTAGATGATGTAGCCTTCCAATGGTTACAGAAGATCCGTCCTTCTCATCTAGTATACCGTCACAAAGAAATGGCATATCTGGAGCCATATTTACCAAGCCGTTTTGCCAGACAATTTGGGTATGACCAACTCCACGTTGGAAATGCCACTACTTATCTATCTGCTCGTGGAGGACTCATCGACGGAGCTCGAGCTTGGAGATATTTTGCGGCTAGAAATACAAAGGTCGTATTCTCTATGCCAAATCCTTTGTCTAGCTCGGGGCCAAAGATGCTTTATACGTATGCTCGCTTCTATGTGTCATCGAGCACTTTCAGGCCAAGTTTCAATCTGAAGACCTTTGTTGCAGAGGATGATCCGGCTCCATCGAAGAGATCGAAGAGGAAAATTGTTATTCAACACTTTCCTTCAGAACCCGAGGATGAGACAACAGAAGTTGATCCTCCCTATGAATTATTCCAGGAAGGAAATTTTCCTGACGAGGTTCTTCCTCCTATATTTATATCTCTTTCTAAGAGAAAGAGAAGTGACGAATCTGAGACCGTCTCCAAGAGGAGTACTAGGTCTCAAACATCCAAGAACAAGAAGAAAGGGGTCTCGGTGACCGCTACTTCATCTTTGGGCGGTATCTCAGTTGATGAAGACGATGCCGCTGATAAGGATGAAGAGACTGATGAAGATGACGCTCCTTTAATAAGGAGGTCAAGAAGGAAGTATGTTAAGAAGTCTGTCAGCAAAATTAAAGGCAATAAACTCCTAGAGACGATCATGAGTGGAGGAACTTTGCCGGAAATCAATGAAGCAGCTTCTTCTGAGAAGACTGAGTCTGATAATATTCACCTTGCAACAGCTTCAACTAAACAGACTGAAGTGGAGTCTGTTCATGCTCAGGAAACAACTGCTCCAACCATAAGTGGAGTAGCTATCGAACCCTCAGAGACGAGGATAATCCCATTTGAGCATGGGACTGAAGGCGTCATTCAAGCACTGGATGATCAGATTAATTACTCTTAAGAGGAACTAGCTCTAGAAAAAGTTTCAGAACAGCCAGAAGTTCCTGAAACTCAGGCTGAAGAAAACATTTTTGTGACCAGAGGCAATGAAGACGTGCCGGCGTCTGAGCTATCAGCTGCTGATGATCTATTGAAGAATGTTTATCAGGACATTATTCTTCGGACCGATATTCCAGAGACGACTGAACCGACAACTAACACTGAGCTTGCTATCGTCACTGTTCCAGAGATTCATGAAGATGTGAATATCATTAACTCTGAATCAGAAGTTCATCCTGAGGATGAAGAAAAAGAAGAAGCTGAAGGAGGAGAAGACTGGCATGCTGGCACTTCGACTCCTTATGATGAAGATAAAGTGAAAGGGAACAGAATGGAACTTAGCCCTGAACCTGTTCAGTCACCGAACAATGCTTTAGCACCTAGTAATTCTGGAGCTGGAAGCAGCCATATAAAGCAGGTATCGGATACAATCATGGAACGGCTGCGAGAAGAAGCAAGACTCCCTCCACATATCGAATATGAACCTCAGCCAGGTAAAGCTTTATTTCAGATTCTATTTCTGCTATTTCTCTTCCTTTAAATGCTAATCATATTTTTCTTTAATTGTAGGAACTGCTGCAGCAATGAGCTCGACTCATGCTCCGCTTATCCAAGCTGATGCTGATGAAGAGAGTTCACACTTGCCAACTTCTCCTGTCGCACATACTTCTATTCCGAGGATAGAGAATATTCAAGCTTCTTCTTCCATGATGACAGCGACTCCTGGATTTGAGACTGGGCTAGCAAGAACCCTGGGAATATATCCGAAAATCATTTATTCATATCTAGATACATATTCTAGACGTTTCTTGAAGGATGAAGCTATGCCCTTTTCTGATCTCAGAACTATGGTCAAATTCCCACTGATGGCGCTGCGACATGCTGGTTACGCATCTCAGTGCATCTTCTTTGAACATCTCCTGGATGAGTTAGAAGTAACTATCCGAAAATACTGGGAGACCAAGAAGGAGGACATTCAATCTTTAACTGAAGCTGAGATTGAGCAACTAGAGAATGAAGTACAGTCCCAATAGGCAGCTCTAGAAACATTTCTTGCCTCTTCTACTGAAAATTAGTAGAAAAGGGCGAAGAAATATTAGCTGCTCGTCAAAGAGTAGAGTTTTTAGAAAAAGACAACGCATCCAAGACTGAAGAATTGAAGAAATTGAAAGAAGAATTAGCTCGTCTTCAAGAGCGCATTGCCGTCATGGAAACAGAACAAGCTGAAGTTGCTACGGCTTATATCTTTAAAGCCGAACATTGTAAGATTCTTCAGAAAGAACGGGAACAGATGCAGGCGGAACAGTTTGAAGAAGCCAACCGTCGCCAGTCTGCCATCATTACTTTTGATGAACAGAATGTTACAATTGTAGCAGCAGAAAGAGTTAGAAAAACTCGTGAAAAGAAACTGAATGTTGTTCTAGATCGTATTAGGGAGCTGATAACTCCAAGCAAGTAAATCCTTTTTATTTTCACTTTCACTTGTATTCCATGTTTTGATTATGAAATGACAACAAATGAAAGTTCTTGATCTGACTTCTGGTTTTGCTGTTTTGATAATGATAGATTCTTAGAAAATATGTTCAGAGGTAAATAATACATAACATATTTCAGTAGAATAGAATATACAAACGAACTTTGTAATTCTATCAGATGATATTAAACCAGAAATGATCTTAGTTTAATACTGATTGGAAAAAATAGAATTCAGACATAAAAATATCTTTGAACTCAATTTTTCATGATCTTTGGACTTGGAAATCAAAAGACTAGATGAATGAACGGATTAACCGTCAGATTATAATGAACGGACGAACCGTCGGATGAACGGATGAACCGTCAAGTATTAATGAACGGACGAACCGTCAAGTATTAATCACTTTTTTTTAAAAACAGCCAATACAAACCATGTTGGAAGTCAGAATGTTGCAATAGAAGTCCTCGATACTTTTATCGGAATCCCAAGAAGTGGTACTAGAAGAATCAGATCTCTTATCTTCGTCAGACTCGGGATCTTCATGGATAATATTGATAAAAAGAGTAGGAGCTATATAGCCCAATCCGCATTTCGTCCTTCCATATTTCAGAGGAGGAATACGAACAGGCATTTTTCTTCCTTTTCCAC
This sequence comes from Iris pallida, assembly GCA_029216955.1. Taxonomy (NCBI): domain Eukaryota; kingdom Viridiplantae; phylum Streptophyta; class Magnoliopsida; order Asparagales; family Iridaceae; genus Iris; species Iris pallida. The sequence goes on from JANAVB010026000.1 coordinate 4,111,953, forward strand.
TATTGAGGCCAGTCCTGAAGTCATAGCCCATATTTTTGATGATGTCTTTAGATTGCTGACTATAACGACGTAGTTGTAATCTTCCAGTATCATCATTTTTGTCTTCATCTTCTAAATCAGAAGGACTTTGGGGCCCTTTATAGAAGAATATTAGAATGTCTCCTGGCTTTCTGCTGGGAACTAGAAAGTATGAAGATTGTACAGGTTCTAGGGATACATCTGTATGAACAGTCTGTACAACCCCTATGGTTATTGCGTTCAAGTCATCTAACAAATGTAAATAACTATGAACATAATTACACACATCAGCATACTGCAAAGATGGAGACTTTTCATTAAAAAGCAGCAATATTTACATTGGGAGAAGGCTGAGCCTTAGAGATTTTAGCCAAGTCAATGACTAAAGGAGGAGAAGAAGAATGAGAAGAAGTGTTGTTTCGATTAAGATCGATAACAAATGGCTCAAAAGAGGTGAGCTCCCTTGAAGTTTGAGATGGAAGAATAATCCGCCCTTCAACTGGAATTAGCAGAGTATCATGTTTCATATATGGAGATGCAGGAATTACAGTACGCCCACTGACAGGAATAATCATTGTGTCTTGAGCAAACGACTGAGGTAACGGAGAAATCCGTCCACTCACCGGAATGATGAAAGAACCTTCTTCAGAGAGTTTGGGAGATTGTTGCTGAATAGTTAACCTTTAACAGGAATTATTAAGGTCTCACTTTGTGAATCCTCTTTCTCCATAGCTGGTATAACCCTTGTATACTCTTCTTTGTACATTCGGAAATCATTGAAATAAGCTTCAACCCCATGGAAGGGATTTATATAAGCAACTTCTTTTTGTACTCTTCCATTGCTATCAATGTATTTAAAATACTGATGAAGAGTAGAAGGCACCACATTATTTTCATGAAGAAAGGGCCTCCCCAGAAGAAGATTATAGGATCCCACGATCTCAATCACATAGAAAGTGACTTTGGATCTGAAATCACCTATTTGAAGCTTCAGATGAATCTTTCCCAAAGTCTCGCTTCGGCTTTGATTGAATCCCAGGATAGTAGTAACCGTCTTAGAGAGCTTGTGAAGAGGGATTTTTAGTTCATCCAACAGACACTTTGGCATTATGCTTATAGCAGACCCTGGATCAATGAGGATACGATCTATCTTCATTGTATTGATATAACCGGTATAGTAGAGAGGCCGATCATGTCGATTATTCTCCAATAGCATGTCGTCTTGTGTAAAGGTGATATTTGGGATAATTTCCAATACACTGTTGCAATGTAAGCAAGTGGCAGGTTCTGCATCTGGCTTCTTCAATTGTGCAAGACAAGAGTCAGCTTGTAGAAGTGCTTCACTTAATGTCTCCCGAGTCTCTTTGGAAAGACGTAGAAGTTCAAAGAGGGACATTCTAGCTGGAGTATTAGCAAGCTGACCTAAAATGTCAAAATTATAAGACTTCTGAAGTCCAAGAGGAGAGGACTTCTTGATTGGCTTATCAAACCGAGCCTGTTGTTTGCCTTTCTCCAGAGCTGTAGGCTTGGGAGGAACAGGTTCAGTGGATGATTCTTCTTCAGGAGGAACATTAGAAGCATCTTTATTAGCTAGAGGGATATCAAGAGGATCCTCAGGATTTTTTGAATAATCCTTTAGATAAGGTTTCCCCGTTCGAGTAGCACTAACAAGTGCTTCTTCTTTCTCTTTTGGCTCTGTGTCAGGAATAGATCCAAGAGAAGTCATATGACATGATTTAATCTTTCCAGCCTTCTTGGACTTTTGAGAAGTAGTCTTTTGAGGAGAAGGCGATTCAAAATCTGCCACTAGATCAGGATGGATCCACATGATTTTCCCTGTTTCCAAAGTGATTGGCACTAATCCTTCAGACCGTGGAGGAGAAAGATTCACTATGTCAAGAGTTGCCTTGGGAATAGGAACAATCCTACTTTTAAGGAGTTGAGGAGGGAAATCTCCGAATTGCATAGAGACGACGTTGGAGGTGACGGTCTTCTCTTTTGGAGTAAGAGAGATAGCTCCAGATTTAATCATTTCTTGGATCTTTCCTTTCAGTACATAACATGTACGAATTGTATGACCCAGCATTCTGTGATATGGGCAGTATTTGGGATGATCTGTTTTACCAGCTTCATCAGGTTCCTTGATCTCAGGTAGTTGTATCTTATTACCTTTCAGCAGACATTCAAAGATACCAAGGACATCGTCGTCATCGAAAGAATATTCTTCTTTGGGGCGAGGTGTTCTTGGTTGTTGAGTTGTAGGAGAGGTTTGAACAGTTGACGCATCTTTGCTCTGAAGATTAACTTCAAGAGTTTTTTTTCCCTTACGAGCATTGTTTTTATTGTTAGTACCTTGACCTATTTCTTTAGGAGTCATCTGCACTCCTAAACCTTTGAAGGTTTCAGTACTAATTTCTGTGGCCTTGGCACTAACTATGAAAGAAGGCCAGTCTTGGAATTGAGTGGATCCTGTCCACATGCTGATGATTGGCAACAAGTTTGATTTGCATGTGTCGATGGTGACAGCATCAGGAGTTCCAAGAGGCATCTTCAGAGCTTCTCTTCGAAACCGTTCAATGTACTCTTCTGTAGTTTTATTATTTTTCTGCTTGATTCTAATAAGAGCAGACATAGTCATGTCATTGAGCCCTTCATAGAACCGTTCAAGAAACATCTGTTTGAAATCGAAAAATAAGGTAATACTCCCATCTGGGAGACTTCTATACCATTCATAAGCCGTTCCCTTGAGACATCCAATAAACACCCGAGTAAGGAGGGCGTCGCTTGGTTGCAGCTGATCAGTCATCACTTCAAAGTAATTAATGAACTAACTTGGAGAAGTGGTTCCATCATAGAATGAGATAGTGGGAGGCTTGTATTTAGGAGGATACGATACTTGCTTCCATTCTATCGGATAAGGTTGTTTGATGCCTAACCTTTGTAAACCATCTTTCTGTTTGAATGCCTCGAATTGAGTTCTGAGATTCCTCAATTCTTCATTAACAATTCCAGAAGATTGTGGAGTTGTAACTTGTAGAGAATAATTGGGAGGAGGAACAGCATTGTAAGCACTACCTCCAGCTCCAGAGAGACTAGGGTTTGGTTGAGCTGGTCCAGGAGTATTAGATTGTACTGCTGGAAGAACTTGTACTGGACTCATATCAGTGTCGGTTGGTATGGCATCTGGTACAGTCTGTCGATTTTGTATCTGTGTTGCCATGAGTTCATACATCGACTTCATAGTATCAGCCATAGACTTCATTTGTTGTTCCAAAGAAGCAATTCTTTGATCTTGAGGAGTCAAGGAAGAAGAAGTTTCATAAGTATTCCCATCAACCATATAAGTTGTGACTGTACGAGGAATTATTGATGAACTGGTAGATGTTGTTTGTTCTGAATCATTGCTTTGTGCATCAAAGTCAATTATAGGAGAACTACCCCCAGTAGGAAGAGGTGGGAAGTTAGATTCTCCAAGGAATTCAGAATCATCTTCAGAGATCAAATTTCTTTGACTAGAGGCCAGGACTCTTGCTCTGGTATTTCTATATACTCCATCTGGACTATCAACTCTACCCCCAGCATCCCGAGAGGTCATATTGACAGAAGCAAACAAAGGCTCATCTTCATCAGGCATAGGTTCACACTGAATCCGATTGAAGACAGATTGTCGTTTTGTTTGACATCTGCATTGTATTGTGACTCTTGGATGGAAGTCACATTCATGATCAACATGATCATGAGCCATTGATTGACATCTGCATTGAATTATGACTCTTGGATAGAAGTCACATTCAGCATGGTCCTTTGACACAGAATTACTTCTTCTCTTCTGTTGAAGATATTCTCGTAAATCTGTTTGTGAAGATTGAGGAGTATATTTCCTGTTCTTGGGTCTTGACGGCTCTTGATTATATAGATAATGATTAATATGAGCCACATAGTTTCTTGCATACTCTGCATCTGGATCTCTTATCCTTGTTTCCAACTAGTATGGTTTCTTAACACCAGAAGTGTTAATTTTTATTCTTAGATCAGTTGGAGGTAACACATTGGTTTTGGACACATGGAGTTTTCCTTCCATTGATCTGGATATTTACAGAGAAGGAAGAGTTGAACCACCCCCTTGATTAGGAGTTGGTAACAGACCTTTTCTAGACAAATTCTGTGCCCAATTCGAAGAATTCATAGAAGAAAACATTAAGGAATGTTTCTTCTTAGACTCATTCAAGTTTTGAGACATAGAATGTCCAGAAGGAAGAGTAGTCAAAAGACCATCTTCTTTTCTTTGACTAACAAAATTGTCAGTCAAAGCTGTTCCTGAAGTAAAAACTACAGGAGCAGAAGAAACAACTAAAGAGTTATTTCTTTTCGAAGGGACTTTGTGTGGAAGACCACCCCCAGTTCTGGTAGAACTTGGCAAAGAGGAAGAGATAGCTAAAGAGTTATTCTTCTTAGATGAAATATACGCTGAAATAGGCTTGGTTAAAGAACCAGTGCTGTTGGCGTGACTTTTGACTTTGGAAATACACGCTGGAAAAGATTTGGCTAAGGAGCCAGTATTGTTAGCGTGACTTTTGAGGTTGAAATTGCACGCTGGAACAGATTTGGCTAAGGAGCCAGTACTGTCAGCGTGACTTTTGAGGTTAAAATTGCACGTTGGAACAGATTTGGCTAAGGAGCCAGTACTGTCAGCGTGACTTTCAACTTTGGAGACACACACTAGAACAGATTTGGCTAAGGAGCCAGTACTGTTAGCGTGATCTTTGATTGCTGTCATCTTCGAGCACACAAGAGTGTGCGTGCTTGCAGTAGAGTTCTTGCCAGTGTTAGGAGCAGACACTGTGGCAGAGACTTCACCATTGGCTGCCAACTGATTCTTAGGGACATAGATAGAGTGTCCCTTCGATTTGGCAGTGAAGATGGAGGCTGTAGTGGGTTTACCACTCTTAGCCCGCTGCATTTCTTCATAGGCGAGTTGATCGAATTGGATCGTCATTACCTTCTTCGTCGAGCCGATTGACGAAGTATCGCATTGAGTTATTGCCATCTCAGAAGAGGAGATGGTTTTTCCCAGCAGAGTCACCAATTTGTTTTCCATAAATAAATTCCTTTATTTATTGTGTATCTGGGAAAATTACAACTGTGGGAATCTGATCTAGAAGACGATCACTTTATCCCTTGGACTATGCGAAGAAGAAAAGCTCTCAAAATTTTGACAGTAGATAACTATGTATCCGTTACAATGAATAAGAAAAAGAACTCTATTTATAGAGTCAAAAATAATAACTGAAAAGATAACTGTCTTCACAGCCTGTGCTTAGTTGAAAATCACGCAGGATTTAACATACGCAAGGTTGTGAGCAGTTACAGGACGTGGCCTGTAACTGTTGGACACATGGCAATCATGCATGAGTCGTGTGCAAGTTACAGGACACGCAGGCGAGAGATCAGTGGCATGGCTGCCACGTACTCCAATTTGATGAAATCCACGCAGACTTGTTGAAGACGAAATCCACGCAGACTCGGGGTAGAAAGCTTCAAAATCCACGCAAACTTGGGGCAAGAAGCTTCAGAATCCACGCAGACTTGATGAAGACGAAATCCACGCAGACTCGGGGTAGAAAGCTTCAAAATCTACGCAAACTTGGGGCAAGAAGCTTCAGAATCTATGCAGACTTTGATGAAGAAAACTTCAGAATCCACGCAGATTTGGGATAGAACTGCCAGCTGTCTTGATTCAGCGTGCCTCGACTGACACAAAATCTCTGGTAGTGATTGCTTTTGTCAGTCACATTAAATGACAAGAAGCTCTTTTGGTACGCTAACTTGACAAAGGTTGAGTCTTGCTGAAGAAGATTTCGAAAATCATGCAATAGACGGCTGTGATCTCTCAAATTCTGTACATACGTGGCATACGAAGAGACATTCTTCGACTGTTGTGCTGTCAGTCATAATTACTCTCTGACAAATGATGAGCTGTCTCCCCAGCGTGATTTGTAAATATTGTCTGGATCAACTGAGCGTGACTTTTGACTCTGTCTTGATCAACTCAGCGTGACTGTCATTTTTTAAAGGCCTACAGCGATGACTTTTGACGTAAAAATATGAAGACCCTGATGGATGCTGTATACCATAACCGGAAGTTGAGCCAACCTGTCTCCAAAGACAAGCTTTACCGCTGGAAGGATTAGGTTGTGGGTGATCCTCTCAATCGAACCGGAGCCCGCCGAGACGACGCAAACCCTCAGCCATATCATCAGGTATCTAGCCAGGATGGCCTTAGCAGACAGAGGCTGGATATTATGATAAAAATTGTTAAAAGTGTCGCTCAGACTGCCGAACCTGTCACAAGCAGCACGGGCCCTCTTGATGCTGTGTACCTGAGCACCCACTTGTTCCAGAGATTGGGAACTCCTAACAGCAACCTGACCGGAGGCGCTAAGGTTAAAAAGATAACCAATCCAAGCCTTGGTATGAGGAAGGTTCCATTCCGAACTATCATCTTTTTTCTTAGATATTTGTTGATAGGTTCTATGGTGACATAGCACTTCCTGATATACGACAAGGAATGCGGGAAACCGCCGCTCTAATTCCTCAAACTCTTGGTTTATCAGGGTACACTCCTCATAAGCTTCATCTCTCCAGGACAATTTGGACACATCATGCATCTCGTGAAGAGCAAGCCCCATCTCTCCTCCGGGAGTAAAGAAGGTCCCAGTTCGACAATTGTACATCTCGAACAATGCCATAAACAGCTTCGGGTTCATACACAAGCCATAGCAGGAGCCCCTAATGGCGTAATAGAGGTCGATCTGTCGTAGAGTATCCTCATACTTTGCCAAGATCCAAGAAGTCAGATTGACCCATGGAGGAGAACGATGCTGCCAATTCAGTAACGACAATCTTCTTGCAGGGTATGACCCTTTGTGAGCAATCCGATTCAAAAAGGTATCAACCTCAGAGAATATCATGTTGGGCTTCAGGAGCCAGCCCAATGACGGAATAGCTCATTGTTTCCCTTACTGCAACCACTGACCGTGTAGGGTTATTAAAACGGATATGGCCCACGAAGACCACTCGCTGATCCAGAGTTAGAGAACCCGGCATCTTCCTCTCAAAAGGCACCATATTGAAACCTGATAGGGAAAAGTGGCGCTCCATTAGGGGTATATGAATCGCTTCCTCCAGAAATAGAAGTCCCAGCTCTCAGATGTCTCTATGATGCTCAGGTCTGAAATAATCAGGGTATCCCCGAATAAGAACGTAGGCTTCAGATGAGTGTCCCCCAGTTTTCCAGAGTTCATCATGCTAAGTAAAAAAGAAGAAGGATTGGTTTCGAATCTCCCTCAATCAGTCCTCAGGTTGACTTCGGGTGATCTGAGTTGACACATCTTGGACTATCTGGTCAAATCCCACACCCAACGCAGATTGGGCATATCCTATCAAGAGTTCCCCGATGGAACTGTAGGCAAGGTCACTACAAAGGACAAAGCAGAAATATAGTTAGAAGAAAACAAAGTTTATTCTTCAGCTATGTGGCCTAGCCAAACAGAACCTATGCGGCCTAGTTATGAGGTATGCGCATACGACTTCAGAACATAAGACGCATGCGGCTCAATTATACAGTTCTATTATACAGTGCTCAATCAGCTCAGTCATGAGACATATACGGTCCAAGTTAGATAGTGCTCATGCGGCTCAGTCATGAGGCATTCATGCGGATCGATCAAGGAATCACTTATGCGGTTCAGTTATGAAATACTTATGCGGCTTGGACAGGGTCAATTATGTAGCGCTCATGCGGCCTCGTCATGAGGCACCCATGCGGGTTAATAATGCTTATGTGGCTCGGACCATACGGCCCCATCATACAGAACATATGCGGCCCAATGAGATAGGGTACGCATCGATCATGTCTGACATACAGAGCCGACGCATGACAGGCCGACGCATAAAATATGTAATATGGCCATTCAAAAATTAAAGTCGTCATTTTTCATCGTCCTTACCCTTGATAGGGGTTGCACGTCAGGATGGATGGAAGGAGAGTCCGCAGCTCTCGACGGAGAGGCGAGTCCCTTCCCTTTGGCCGCAACATCAGTCTACTTGGAAGCTTGTGGAGCCATGGCTAAACTGGGACAGAAAGGATGACAGGGACAATGAAAATGAAGGAGAAGAATGTGAAGGAGAAAATTTTCTCTCTCCGAATGACCCATATTTATAAGGTTTTCGAAGGAGCGTCGTTTTGATTCTCGAGTCCATTAAAGATAATGATGATGTTTAGGAATTTTATCCTTAGTAACCGTCAGCTTTATCTCAAAAAAAGAGCCCAAAATCTAAAACCAAATCAAGGCAGTAAATACAACAGTGATAGCTGGCAGACAAGATCTCCCTGTGGCACAAGATCTCCCTCCGGCATAAGATCTTCCTGCGGCTTAAAATGTCCATGTGGCTCAATGTCGCTCCTGACACGAAGACTCCCTGTGGCGTGACATATTTCCATGCTTCTTATACAAAGTATTCCAAATTTACAATTATAAAACTTTAAAGGGGGTCTTGTAGAAGCATGGAAAATATGGAGTTCATACGGATCATAACTGAACGCATGGAGTACTTTGGACAAATTGGTCCGCATAAAGTAGAGCCACATAACACACTCGGCATGCCCCATGTGGTCCATCTTCACCAGACTGATTTGAGCCACAGAAAGAATATTAATTATGCGGCTAAGCTGATCAACCCTTCTGATAAAGCTGACAAAACTCTGTCAAAATTTGTAAAACTGACAGCTCTGACAACTCTGACACTCTAACAAAAAAAGAAGATAAGACGTGATCAGACAAGATGTCATGTCACCAGATTGGATATGGCCATACGGCCAGAAAGACTGCGACCCGAGTCGCATGAGCCCTATGCGGCTCAATCCATGCGCTTCATGCGATCGAGGGTGACTACAACCTGAGCCGCATGAGCTTTATACGGCTAATAATACAGAACCTATGTGGCTCAAAAGTCCCCAAGCTACATGTGGACTAAGGGAGACTGCGACTTAAGCCGCATGAGTCTTATGCAGCCCTGCATGGCCGAATACTGAAAGGACTATGCAGCTCAAAATAACTCAAGCAGACTGAAACTATCATGCGATAGGACACGTGGCAAGCTGACCAAGTCTCAGCCACCCAGATTTGTTACAACAAAATCTCAACAAGTCACTAGCTGGCGGCCAAAGAGCGGGTCTTTGTGTGCTGTCGTAGCCACGTGGTCACGTGGCCATCTATGCGTCTCAAGATATACATCATTATAAATAGCAGGGTACTACACCCATGCAAAAGGCTGACAACCTACGAAGGACAATTTCTTCAAGAGCAAGGATCGTGTCAGATAGTCCAAGAAGTAAGGCATAGTTGCTACACTTTTTCGAGCCTCTATCGTCACCCCCAGAATCAAACTAAACAATTGTACTTAGATTGTTTCCTAGGATTTTTTTTAGGCTTTCTTTCGTACAAGAGAGTTTGCAATCAAGTTCAATTTTTATATAATTTTTTGATCTTGAAATTTAATGGCAAACAAGCCCTAGGCTGTGTTCTGCCCTGCTCAATAATGGTAGCGTGCTTTTGTTAGGCTGGAAGGGCCTCATTCAATGCTGCTAGCTTCATGCAAGAGCTACGTTCTTGCTCGGGCCAATAGCTGCTTCATTAGCCATATTGGGGTTCCTCTACGTCTAATTAGGAAGTGGCTCACTCTGACCAGAAAGTGATTCGATCTGACGCTACTGCATTTTTAGCGACTGCGCGCTTCTGAAGATTACATATTTGTAGACTTTAGGTGTTTAGTCTTTCTATTTAATCATGAAGAATCTATAATAGATCTTTGTAGACATAATTTTTAATAAAGGACTTCATTTAATGCATTGATTCTCTTGTGATTCCGAGTGATGAGCGCAGCAACTTTGGTATTTTTTGTGCTTCTATGTACTGCTCTTTTGTAGATGTTGCGCTTTTTTCATGCTTCTACAGTAACGAATAAAGATGCATCACCAGTCGCCGCAAACAATCGCTATCGTGTATCTACTTACTTTTAGCATTGGAGGGTCGAGGTTCCACCTACAAAATGAGTAGATGAATCCTTTGGTAGCCATTTCTTCAAAGGTCCATTATAGTTAGTCTTAGGAATCCAAGCAAGTAAATTAGTGTCAACAAGATTTTTAGCTCTATAATATTATGATATGTGTCCGTGTGTACCACAATATGTGTATATGAGTTTTAAAAATGTGCTCTTTATTTTTTGTGTTGACATTCTTATCTGTCTTTCTTGGAAACTTGTATGTGAAAGCATGATTGTGAGAAGCGTGTTGCTTAGGTGCTTTCTTTGGTTTAGTCCTTTGTGATGTATGCTTGATAATAGGACTAACCTTAGGCCGTAAAACAGGGATGACCTGTTTGCCTAACTTGATATCTAACTTTTTATAGATAGCACAAGACTACTCATATTTGGCAGTCATATCATATCTATGAGTCTTTGTTCAGTGAATAAATATCTCTTCTTCTCTATATCATATTACTCTTGTACCTGGACATAGTCGCTTTCTTTCTTTTATATGGTAAGGATAGCCTCATGATAGTCTACTTTAAGCTTGGCTATCTCTTTTATGTTACCGGTAGTAGATGTCTCTTTAATATCTTCAATAAGATTAGACAGTCTAGCTACTTCGGGTGTGTGTACCTTAATCTCTTTGCGCTATTACATGTACTTGCCCAACACATTTCTATGTTCTTCAAGTAGTTCGCTAAAGAAATTCTCTAGTTCATCAAAAGTAAAATCATCATACAGAGGATTATCGATACCTTATCAAATACTATAAAACAGACATTTGCACTGCTGCAGGGTCTGTCTTCCTACTCTAATTCACTGGCCTCACTTTCGTGACAGATGCTTGTATTCGCGTACTTTCGATCGATTATAGCTTTCCTGGTCGATCTTGATCGGTCTTATGGACTGCTCTTCTTTGACAGTGGATAATCCTTCTTTATGTGCGCTGACCTTTTACATCCGAAGCAGATTATTTCTTCTTCGTTGCTTTCGTAGATGTCCTTCTTTCGGTTTGATCTCTCAAACTTCAAGAACTTTCTAAAGTTTTTGACCAGTAGGGCATGTTCATCATCATCAGATGATTCTTTGTTAGAGTCATTGTATAAGACTCTTCGGGCTTGTGCTTGGAAGGCAATAGATTTCTCTTTGGGAGTTGCTTCTTCAAACTCTTGCAAGTCCAGCTCATGGGTCATGAACTTGCCCATCAGTGTCTCTAAAGTCATCATGGTGAGGTCGTTTCCTTCTATGATCGCAGTGGCCTTCATGTTCCAGTTCTTGGTTAGAGCCCGTAGAACCTTTCTGACATTCTCATGATTGCTGTAATGGTTGCCAAGAGACTGTAAAGGATTAGTAATATCAAGGAAACGAGTAAACATCTGTGTAATTGACCCACCTAGTTTCTTCTTGAAACGCTCGTATTCCTATATTAGTCTATTGATTTTGGATTCCTTCACTTGGGAAGTTCCTTCATGAGTTACCTCAATAAGTCTCCAAATTTTATTAGACATCGTACAGGTTGATACGCGATTGAACTCAGTTTTATTAATTGCACAGAATAGTACATTGATGGCTCGTGCATCTAGACTAGCCTGTGTCTTTTCTTGCTCCGTGTATTTGCCATATGGCTTGTCTACTACCATACCATCAATCATTGTTCTAGGCGGTTTCTTATAAACGTCTATTACTATCGACCAAAAATCGAGGTCGAGTGATTTAAGAAAGAAACTCATATGTGTTTTCCAGTATAATTTGTTCCATCAAATAGTGGGGGTCTATTTGTTGATTGCCCTTCACCGTTGAATATAGATTTAACGGCCGCCATATATATATATATATATATATATATATATATATATATATATATATATATATATATATATATATAAAATATATATATATATATATATATATATATATATATATATACTTTTGATGGTTATGTATATGTATAATCTGCTCTGATACCAAATGTAGGACTGTTGAGTACCTCTAGCAGGGGTGAATAGAGTGTGTGCGTGTGCAGCAAAAATAATCACTAATTAAAAATTAGCTGCTATATATTATGACAGGTAAATGACAGCAAATAAAATACGGTAAAGTGAGAGATCAGAGAATCAAACTCAGTGACACATCAATGTATACTGGTCTCCCTCTGAGTGGACTACTGCAATCTCGAGTACTCTTGATCGATTTTAATCCACTATGGCACAAGCTAATTGAGAGCTTGTAGTCTCTTACAATACTGTGCTTGGTGACGAGCGCACGACCGACTCCATAACTTGATTTCAAAAACTGGAACATTTTTTGAATGGCGCCTCTAATACAACTCTTCAGTACCTGTCACGCCCCAGTCCTAAAATCTATAAGGACTAGAACACGTGGCATGCCAGCAGACACATTCCATATGTATATCCAATTTAATGGACCAATGGAAAGTATCTTAAGCTGTAAAATGATCACATGGCATGCATTAAACTATACTCATAAACAGAACAAAGAATCACATAATAAGTATCGTGCTGAAAATAAAGGAACCCGAATACTGTCAAATAGTAATATAACAGTCACATGGAAAACCCATGGATACAAGTCTTAGCCAAATAAACTATCACTACAAGTCTCAGATGGAATATAAAAATATCTACTACAAGTCTCAGCTCTGACATGAAAATAAAGTAAAATAGAAATAGATGTCCAGGAAGAACTACTTTGGATCAACCTCGTTGTCCACAACTGGTGCAACAGAAGAATAGACTCTCGGTTCGTACTCCTCAGGAAAGATCTCGTCAGCTAAATCTAGAGAATAACCAGGTTCTTACGGGACATAGCAAGGTACATAATATACAAGCTAAAGTACAGTAAGTAAATAAAATATTGGGGTATCTAAACCAAACTGACGTGACGCTTTGAGGACAACGTTCGCAAGTGCAGACATCTCCAAAGTAAAAACACATCCGGATATGGCGTACTTATAGCCGTAGCTCCGGTACTGGAGTCTCAACGGTAACTAAGAGAGAAACATGGACCACAGTAAACATGTATTCTCTTCGATAAATATAGAGACATATATATAAGTGTATGTGCACAACATAACCAACGCAAGTAGTAATTGTCTTCAAATCTCAAGAATCAATAAGTTGCAACAACAACTTACCATTCTGAACTCTTTTTAGACGAAAATTCTATGACACATCTAGAAGAAAGATAAAATGACACAACCAATTTTAACCTACAGGTATCAGAAAATCTGGTAGATCAGGTAACCAGGCTCAAGTATCGGGATAATAAATGTGTCAAGCATGTGTTGTATCCTACAGGTCTTTATGGAAATAAATCCATAAATCTCAGCCAGGCTCTATATATCAATACTAGACAACTCATCAGTTGAATGACACCCGAATGTAATCCGGACGCCTGTATTGATATATCTCCTAAGGTCCAATACAATAAATAAAATAACAGAAAATAAAGGACAATATAGAACAGAAAAAACTGAGCAATAGCAAGATGCACTTTCCTGATTCTGCGATGTGAATATGAAGTGTCGCTCCCGTGTCCACGCCTCCAGAATCCAACGCTACTAAATAGTTATTTAACGAGTTTAAGTAAATTTACTCTTGAAACTTATGATATGACTTAATTATCTAAATTAACATTTTAAACCACATTAACTATGTTCAAATCTCTCGTGGAACTATTTAGATTCATACAAACATACACTTGTTCCACGAGACATCAGAACACAGTTTTAGGGTTTTCGACTTCCAATTAGTCGGTTATGCCCTTACTTCAATAACACACCTAAAAATCATCTAAAATTCATGAAAAATAATATTAAAACTATTTTCTACAGATTTAACTCTGAAATTCTGGAATTAAAAATTCTAAATAAATATATGGCTAGTTGACTTCTATGTCCGCTAGTCTACCCGAAACTTGCCCGGGACATCGCAATTTATCCGATATGGCTAAACTACACAAAAATATATTTTAAACAGAACTAAAATTCATTATTTCAAAGAAATATAATCATGAATACAAGGGTTAAGTTATGCTAATATTTGGGAACATTCTAGGTCGGTTGATTATCCGAAAAAGCTAGTTTTGACCCCTAGTTTTCCCGACCAGATTTGAGTTGATAAAATCATGAAAAAATACTTAAAAATAATATTTTATATATATTAACACACATAAAATTCCTTTTCAAAAATATCCATCAATATCTTATAGATCCTTCACAACGGGGCTAAAATCGATATTACCGTAACATGAATACCACAACCATTAATCATGAAACTTTTATAGATGAAAATACATAACAAGGCATCAAAATATTATTTTTACTGATTTATTAACATAATTTCTACAGAATTATAGCATGGTTTTGAGATGGGAAAAGTAGGGTTTCTTACCGAACATCCTCGCTAGATGAGTTATGGAGACTCCTCCTTGCTAAAACTCCCACCTTTCTTGCTATCCTTGCTTGTTAATACCTTCTTGATGAGTTTGAAGGGGTTGGCAAAGGATCTAGATGGTTGGAGGAGGAAGATGGGATTTTTAGAGGTTTTTTGAGTGGTTGGATGGATGTATAGTGGAGGAGGTGAGTTTTTTGTAGAGGATGGAGAGATGTATAATAGAAGGGATGATGTTAGAGGGCTATGGGGGTGTGGGTGTTGTCATCTATGGAAGGGAGAAGGGGGTGTGGTCGGCTGTGGAGAGGAGAAGGAAGGGAGAAATTAAGTTAGGGTCTGGGTTTGGGTACAAGTTGATATATATATATATATATATATATATATATATATATATATATATATATATATATATATATATATATATATATGGGCCTTATGGGTTGCATGCATGTATATGAGTTGGAATCCTATTCCCAATAGATGCTCGGCCAGGGGGGGTGGGGGTTTGGTTGGCCGACCACTTCATAGTGGGGGTCCATTTGATATGGTTTGGTTGTTATATATATATATATATATATATATATATATATATATGGGCCTTATGGGTTGCATGCATGTATATGAGTTGGAATCCTATTCCCAATAGATGCTCGACCAGGGGGGGGTGGGGGTTTGGTTGGCCGACCACTTCATAGTGGGGGTCCATTTGATATGGTTTGGTTGTTTGGTGAGTTGGCTAATTGATTTGATTAAGGATTTAAATTGGTCTTTCCTAATATAGAACTAATTAAATCTATATATATAAATACAATCCAAAATCTGAATAAATATAAAATATATATATATATATTAATGTATTTTAACGCCCAACATGCTTACAAAGGTTTGGGTTTGGATTGGAAGAAGGTCGGGATGGTTTGGTGCAACCGGGTCTCCTAAAATGTTATAAAGGCTTTATAAACTAATTAATTAAATAAAAATATGACTTGTGCCACAATTTGAATTGTTAACATGCAAGAGACTAAAATATGACCATGATATTCCTAACATTGCTAGTATGCTAGTTAAAGCACCCGACGACACTAGGCATGTACTTGCTAGTCGTCTTGCACATTCAAACTCAATCATGAATATAACCCTTTTATATAGTATAAATAGGATAAAATAAATTAGAAAAAATGAAAAATCCAAAATAATATATTTAATTAAATCAAATATTATTTTAATTTTGAGGGATTTTACATCATTCCCGTCTTAAAAGAATTTTGTCAACGAAATTAAAATAATACAATTTGGAAAATTGAAACCACTAAGAAGGCACAATAAATTACAGTACCTTGATTCTCAAAAATTAGGGGAAACGCTCTCGCATGGAATCCTCACGCTCCCATGTAGACTCGCACGGTGAATAATGCTTCTAACCAACTCGAACAAGTCTAATGGTCAGACCTCGTAAGGTCTTCTCGCTATAATCAAGAATCCCAACTAGATGTTCCTCGCATGATATAGTCGGCCCCACAGTAATCTCAGAATGATCAAGCACGTGACTAGAGTCTGGCATGTACTTCCTCAACTGTGACACATGGAACATGTCATGCACACCCTCTAGTGATGGAGATAATACAAGACGATAGGCCACTTCTCCTACTCTCTCAAGAATATCGAATGGACCGATGTACCTGGGGCTTAGTTTTCCCTTGTTGCCAAACTGGATGGTACCTCGAGTCGGTGATATCCGCAAGAATACATGGTCACCTTCCTTGAACTCCAAAGGTCGACGATGTGTATATGTCCAATGCTTCTGTCTGTCTTAAGCTGCCTGAAGAGGTTTATGAATCTTCTTCACCTTCTCTACGGTCTGTATCACTAGCTCAAGTCTAAGAATCTGACACTCTCCCACATCACTCCAACAAACAGGCGATCTGTACTTCCTTCCATATAATGCCTCAAAAGGTGCCATCTGGATACTTGCTTGGTAGCTATTATTGTAAGAAAATTCCACCAAGTGCAAGTGATCCTCCCAAGATCCTCTGAAATCTAGCATACAAGCTCTCAACATGTCCTCGAGCGCCTGAATCGTGCGCTCTAATTGTCCTTCAGTATGAGGGTAGTACGCAGTACTGAACTTCAATCGAGTTTCCAGACTCTCCTGTATACTCCTCCAAAAATGTGATGTAAATCGAGAATCACGATCAGACACAATATTGATAGGTACACCATGCAACTTCAATCTGCTTCATGTACATGTCTGCCAATAGCTCGGTAGACTATCCTACTCGAAATGGCAAAAAATGTGCTGACTTGGTCAATCGATCTACAATCATCCAGACTGCGTCCTTCCCGCTAGGGCTCCTCGAAAATCTAGCAAAGAAGTCTATCGTGATATGTTTCCACTTCCACTCAGGAATAGAAAGTGGCTGTAAAAGTCCAGCTGATCTCTAATGCTCGACTTTGACCTGCTGACAGACCAAGCATCTAGCTATAAATTGTGTAATCTCTCTTTTTATTCCGTGTGACCATAAATGATGCCTCAAATTTTGGTACATATTCGTACCCCCGGGATGGATAGAGTAGATAGAACTACACGCTTCTTCCATCAATTCCTGTCGAAGCTCTCCATAGGGAACATATAAGCGCTCTCCGTACCTCAATGTTCCATCCTCGTGAATCCACAACCCTGTCTGCACTTCTGCTTTAGTCTTCTCAAGGAGTCTTCTGAATCTCGCATCCATAGGCAAAGCTGCCTTAATCCTCTCAACTAATGAAGATCGAACTTCCAATTGTGCTAGAACACCTTCTGATCTAAGCAATATGACTTCAACCTCAAACTCCTGAAGATCCCCAAGCAAATGACGTTGTGTCATCAAAAAGTAAGCTACGGGCGTCCTGTCCAAGGCATTTGTAACTACATTCGCCTTTCCAGGATGATACTGTAGCTCATTGTCGAAGTCCTTCATCAGCTCCAACTAACATCTTTGCCTCATATTCAACTTTTTTTGAGTAAAGACGTACTTCAAACTCTTGTAGTCGGTGAATATCTCCACTCTCTCACTATATAGATAGTGCCTCCAAAGCTTTAGTAAAAATATGACTACAGCCAACTCTAGATCATACGTCGGATAATTTTTCTCGTGAGCCCTCAACTATCTTAATACATAAGCAACTACCTTACCATGATGCATCAGGACTGTCATGACTCGCACCCAGTGTAAGGGTACGAGAAGTGGATACGTCCATCATACACCGCAGTGTCGGCAGTAGAACACTGTCCTAGGTCACATACATCTAACAATTATAAGGTACCTGTACAGTTATACTCTCCAAATCGATGAATAATATAAAGTACAAACTCAATCACAGCTAAGGAAGATGTACGATAAGTTAGATAAGAATATCCACAGAATCCACAGATGAGATATGATAGGAGAGATAATCCAAAGTGTCTAAGATAAACATCTAACAAGATCCACAAATCCACAATCTCTAGTACAATGTCCAAATGAGATACAACTGAAATAAGAACTAAACTAAGGGAGTGTCGTCAGCAGGTAATGGATCCTGCTGGAAGTCCAAATCACAGGTGTCCTCTAGTGTTGTCCCGTAGTAAGTGGTGCAACATGCCTCATCATCATCCTCTGTAATATTTTTAACAGGTCCAGTCAGGACAGAAGCGAGCACAGTACATCTCACACAGTTCATATCATGACAGGAATATAAAACAGGCAATAGAGTAAAATACATAAAACGCTGAAAGAAGGGACATGAAATAAGAGAAGATTGTAATGAAAATATCTACTATAAGTAAAGAGCTACAGGAACTAGTGATTTAGAGTACAAGATAGACATGTAAACGGCTTGATAATAAATATGAGACGTCATACATGGCTATACTACTTTGGAAATATTCACATGACTACTTCTACTCCCCCATCCCCAATCAATACACAAGGATCCGTTCAAGTTATGTTATTGTACATGATTTTACCTGGGGGCCCATAAATGGGTGCACATGAATATAAACATAGGGGCTCCGTGAACATGAGAGTACATGAATCACGAGAGTACATATGAATAGTGAAAGCACAGGAATACATGATAAAATTGAAATACACATGACATGATGTATCTGATGCTCCCGAGGGGGATAGCATCGTATGAAAAGATCCATATAGTACTAATTCGTGTTTCCATCGTGACAGCATCAAGTAAAGTAATCTAGAGCAAGAATCTAGTCCTAGCAAGTATGAAATGGTCAGAGAATGTACTCGCCTGATATCCTGAGTATCTGAAGTATTATATTGTCTGAGGAGAGGTGTCTGGCTCCTATTTAGAACAGCACAAGTCACAACATATCCAAATGGTAAAATAGATCACTATAATGCATTCTACATGATATTTGGATCAATCTAGGCTAAAGTCAACCTTTGGTCAATTCTATTCAACTACACTAGTCAAACTAGGTCAACTAGGTCAAATCATAACCCAGACAAGTCTCACTAAGCCTAACCATGTCTACCTAGCATTTACATACCATCACATTGCTATACAAGCTATCAACACACAATCTCATGTGTATACATACCCATATACACATAGGCTTACATATAGGAAACCATATACGCTATATGCCAATGTACCAATCTACATTGGCATGCACTCATATATATATATACCACATTCATATATACTAAAATTCATATAGGCAATATACATATATATGTTACATATTATTATCTAGCAAGGTTATAGATATTATATATATACATATATATACATATATATATATATATATATATATATATATATATATAAAATATATATATATATATATATATATATATAGAGAGAGAGAGAGAGAGTGACATGTGTGTGTGTCATGTGATGTGTGTGTGTACAACAGTGTGTGTGTGTATTTAGGTAGCAGTAGCTATATGGTGTGTGTTTCCATATTTTGTGTGTACCTATGTGTATGTGTGTGTCAATATTTGAGTGAGTGTCTCAATGTGTGCATTTGTGTGTGTGTGTAATATCAGTATTCAATGTATCGGTTTTCAGTGTAACATGAAATAGTTTTTTAGTGAGCGGTTGAGTGTGTGTATTTAGATATCAGTTCTCAGTTATAGGTCCTCAGTTTGAGTACATGTGTGTGTGCTATATGAGGAAACAGTATAGCAGTAGATAGGCATAGGCTCTCTGGTTTTATCCAAATGTATGATTGTGTGATATATGAGAGATCATTATACACGAAATCAGTTTCCAGGTTGACAGCCCATAACATTTTGAAAACCAAATGAATCCAATGCTAACTTGGATCCTAATATGTAACTTAAACTCAGATATGATACATATAATCTAACATGGTAATTTAATCATCTAAAACCAGTTTTAAACATAATTAAATTCTCAGAAATTAGTTTGCTGAACTTGGTATCAGAAAAAATGGGGAACCATAAATTCAAATTCAAATTTGCAACAAACATCAAATTGATGGTTAATATAGATTCGTGCATGGGTAGGCATGCTTCACAGTGAGTGTCGTGTCCATGAAGTGGGACACGACGTGTCGAATCCAACAAAACACATGAAATACGCACACAGGCACACTGCATCGTACTGCGAGTCTACGCTCTCATGGACACGACACGAGGCACGATACGTCTTGTGCTCGTATCCACGTGTAGACCACGTGTAGGCCTACATACGCGAAACAACACGAGACACAACGGCCACGTGTACATACGATATGACACGCGTATCAGTCGGGTTTTCACACGTGCACAGCCACTGTGTCGAACCTGTGCATGATAAAATACGTGTCCGATACGCCACCATTTGACACGACACTTGGAGAATGATGTGTCATTCATGTCCCCTTGATGTGTGTCGAATGGCACGTGTCCAAGTGGTACGGACACAGAGAAATCCACCCCGAGGAGTAGGGCACTCGACCGGGGTGTCGTGCAACGTGTTCGTGTCCATTTTGGACACGAACACGACTCGAAAAGTGGCTTAGTCATGCAGGAAATCAAAGTGCACATACAGATCAACAACTTTCTTCAAAAATATTTCAAAAATAACAAGGAAAATCCCACATTGGCATTTCATCAAACACGTACACATACAAACTGATACATGTCCGATACGGACACAAAAACAACACAAAATCCTACCAAATCTCACCTACAGCTAGATGACTCCTAGATCTATGACCATGCAAAGAAATCAAGAAAATGAAATGGTTTGAATAGTTTACCTATTGAGTGTCAAACTCAAGAAAAAGCCCCAAAAATGAAGGATCCCACTTGCAATACAAAAGCCCCAAATTGTTCAAAGCTATGATTTATCTCCATGAACAAAAAATAGAGTGGAATTAGGTTCTAATACAAGAAACTAGAGTCAAAAAGGAATTAAAATAAAGGAGTTATGAATTGGGGAAGAATAACAATACCTCTATCTTTCCAAAAGTTGCTTTGATGCAAAAAAAAGGCAAGAAGAGAGATTAAATAGGAGGATCCCTATGTAGCTGGCCAAGTGGGGATAAAATTAGGGTTAGGGTCATGACTAATGGGCTTGGGCCAAGTTTCAATGATAAAGGAAATCACTCCTTAAGTTAAAAGTCCATGAACCTAATCATTTATTCTCTTATATGAAACTTGATTCAAAATGACTTAACTTGGGTTGACTTAAGTTAGACTAGGGTCCCACCATGCTAATCAAGTCACCTTAGCTAGAGTCAACCACAAGGTTAGTCTCCAAAGTCTCAACTAGCAAAGGTCAAAAATAACAACCATCACTCCAATAATTCAAAATAAATCCAAAATTCTTAAAATGACCAAAATACCCTCACGCTAAAATGTGGTAGTGACAAAGACACATCCTAATTCACTGCCGGATGTGTCTCTATATACCATATATCCTCCTGAACCTGAAGGAAGAGTTAAGATCGGTGATGTCGTCAAACGCTTCTTCAACTCATCAAAAGTCGTCTGACACTCTGTCATCCAGATGAACTCTTGCTCCTTATGCGTCAACCGTGTCATGGCCGCAGCAATCCTCGAGAAATTCTCTACGAACTTCTGATAGTATCTGGCAAGGTCGAGAAAACTCCTTACCTCTGAAATTGACGTAGGCACTGGGCATATCGTAACGGCCTCTATCTTCTCCGGATCAACTAAAAGTCCTTCACCAGAAATGATATGGCCCAGAAATGAGACATTGTCTAAGCAAAAGTCACACTTACTGAGCTTGGCATACAACTTCTCCTCTTCAATACTCCCAACAAAACTTGAAGATGCACTACAAGCTCCTCCTGACTCTTAGAGTATACCAATATATCATCAATGAATATCACTACAAATTTGTCTAGATACTGGTGGAACGCTTTATTCATCAAATTCATGAATATTGCTGGCGTGTTGGTTCGACCAAATGCATCACCAAAAATTCATAGTGTCCATACCTCGTCCGGAAAGCTGTCTTCTAAATGTCTTCCTTCCGTACCCTGATCTGATGGTATCCGGACCGGAGGTCGATCTTGGAAAAAACTCGTACACCACTAAGTTGATCAAACAGGTCTTCGATACGCGGTAATGGATATTTATTCACCATTACCTCATTCAATTTCCTATAGTCGATGCACAGGCGCACAGATCCGTCCTTCTTCGACACAAATAAGACGGGCCTCCCTATGGAAAAGCATTAGGTCGAATAAAGCCTTTGTCCAGCAATTCATCTATCTGGGCCTTCAACTCTTGTACTTATTTCGGTGCTAACTGGTAAACATGAGAAGAAATCGGCTCCGCTCCTGGGACAAACTCTATTGTGAATTCAATCTCCTCTATGGAGTTTTCTAATCTAGCCTATATAACTGAATGGTGTCATGATCCAATTTTTAGCTTCACACAAGGGAAACATATAAGAAACTAGGGTTGCATGAATCACGAAGGGGTTTTAATAAAAAATCTTCAATGAGTGAAGCAATTCAATTGGAAGGAAAAATACAATTATATTTAATGATCGTGGTATGCTTTGAGTAATGAATGAGGGTCGCTAATTAACGGATAAAATAAAAGGTTAATGGCTAAGTAAAACAAAATGAATAAGTAGAGATTAATAAGACGTGGTTCCTAGAGAAAAGACAGCCTCCTAGGTGGGGTTCAACCAAGGAAACGATTCTAGTCATCCTCAAGTTCCAAGTGTTTAAAGGTCATGATAATAGTTCTAGGGTTCGGTGGAAAGGATGAGTAACTCAAGACGAAGATATAGTTGCATGGCTTGGTCGATGACTAGATACGCTTGTGTATATATAACTATCTTGACATAGGTGATAAGGTAACTAAGGGGATACTCTGTGTCTTTTTATCAAGAATAAATAAAGAGTTCAAGTGAGATGTGGTTGTATACAAATAAGGGGTTCAGGCGATTGAATATTTCAAAGAGAGTTGTCAAGGCAGCGCAAATGAGATCCTAGAGGGCAAGTATATTTGTCAACTATATCTCAATCCATGTACAACAACATATAAAGAGCGAACTAAGTGCATTATGGTTGATCAGACCATAATATACCGGTTCTGATAAGACAACGTATTAGTGGGTGTCCACAATAACATATGGCCTGAACAAGCTCAATAAAAGAGAAAGCTTGCAAAACTAGGCTATAATAGCGGCGTTTAGTTAGGATAGTCCAAAATATAAGTACTCGCGATAATGATCAAAGAAAATAGTTCAAGTTCCTTAAGGATCTAAGTCCAGTCCGGTGTTTGTACCTATACAGTTGTTATACTATCTTCTTGTCTAACACTTTGGCGATCAAATAGGGTATAGACCTCTAAAACTCTGTAGTATAGGCAATCCTCTTAATATCCTCTTTAATAGGACATAAGGTCAAAGGGAATGTTAGGTCGTGATGCATTCTACCCAACTTACAAAAGTTTACTAGTAGTGTAATTGAATCAATGGAGCCTACAATTCATCTTCCTAACCTCTATTGAGAATTAAGATTCATGGTAGAAAAAGAATCAAGCAAGATGCAGTTCAAAGCAGTCAAACGAGAGTTCGAAAATGGAATCAAGGAAGGAAATCAAGTACGTGGATAAGATCCTAGATTCTAATCCTATATGCAGGCTTGCTTGGTACAGTCATGTAACCAAACAATTTATTCGTTGACCTGCATGGGCCACCACAAAAATATGTCACACCCAATCCCAAAATCCATACGACTAGAACACGTAACATGCCAGCAGACACATTCCTTAGGTATATCCAATTTAATGGACTAATGGAAAGTATCTTAAGCTATAAAATGATCACATGGCAGGCACAAAACTATACTCATCCATAGAACAAAGAATCATATAATAAGAAAGCATATCATGCTAAAATTAAGGAACTAGAATATTGTCAAATAGTAATATAAAAGTCACATGAAAACCCATGGATACAAGTCTCAGCCAAATAAATGATCACTACAAGTCTCAGATGAAATATAAAAATATCCACTACAAGTCTCAGCTCTGACATGAAAATAAAGTAAAATAGAAATAGATGTCCACGAAGAACTACTCTGGATCAACCTCGTTGTCCACAACTGGTGCAACAGAAGAATAGACTCTCGG
Source organism: Iris pallida (assembly GCA_029216955.1). Classification (NCBI taxonomy): domain Eukaryota; kingdom Viridiplantae; phylum Streptophyta; class Magnoliopsida; order Asparagales; family Iridaceae; genus Iris; species Iris pallida. Next base: position 4,136,086 of record JANAVB010026000.1, read on the forward strand.
CCCATACTCCTCAGGAAAGATTTTGTCAGCTAAATCTGGGGAATAACCAGGTCCTCATGGGACTAGCAAGGCACATAATATACAAGCTAAAGTATAGTAAGTAAATGAAATATCGGATATCTAAACCAAACTGACATGACGCTTTGAGGACAACGTTCGCAAGCACAGACATCTCCAAAGTAAAAGACATCCGGATCTGGCGTACATATAGCTGTAGCTCTAGTACTGGAGTCTCAACGGTAACTAAGAGAGAAACATGGATCACAGGAAATAGGTATTCTCTAAAAATAAATATAGATACTATATATAAGTGTATGTGCACAGCATGATCCGCGCAAGTAGTAATTATCCTCAACACTCAAGAATCAATAAGTTGCAACCACAACTTACCGCTCTAACCTCTGTCTAGACGACAATCCAATAACACATCTAGAAGAAAGATAAAATGACACAACCAATCTTAACCTACCGGTATCAGGAAATCTGGTAGCTCAAGTTCAGGCTCAAGTATCCGGATAATAAATGTGTCAAGCACGTGTCGTATCCTACAGGTATTTATGGAAATAAATCCATAAATCTTAGGCAGGCTCTATATATCAATGCTAGACAACTCATCAGTTGAATGGCACCCAAATGTAATCCGAAAGCCCGTATTAATATATCTCATAAGTCCAATACAATAAATAAAATAATAGGAAAAAAAGGACAATATGGAACAGAAATTGAACAATAGCAAGGTGCCTTGCCTGATTCTGTAGTGTGAAGATGAAGTGTCGATCCCATGTCCACGCCTCCGGAATCAAACGCTCCTAAATAGTTATTTAACTAGTTTAAGTAATTTACTCTTGAAACTTAAGATACGACTTAATTAGCTAAATTAATGTTTTAAACCACATTACTATATTCATATCTCTCGTGGAATTATTTAGATTCATACAAACACACACATGTTCCACGAGACATCAGAACACAGTTTTAGGATTTTCGACTTCCAATTAGTCGGTTATGCCCCTACTTCAATAACACACCTAAAAATCATCTAAAATTCATGAAAAATAATATTTAAAATATTTTATACAGAATTAACTCTGAAATTCTAGAATTAAAAATTCTAATAAAATATATGGCTAGTTGACTTCTATGTCAGCTAGTCTACCCGAAACTTCCGAGACATCGCAATTTATCCGATATGGCTAAAATACACAAAAATATATTTTGAACAGAATTAAAATTCATTATTTTACAGAAATAATCATGAATACAAGGATTAAAATATGCTACTATTTTGGGACATTCTAGGTCGGTAGATTGCCCGAAAAAGCTACTTTTGACCCCTATTTTTCTCGGCAATATTTGAGTTGATAAAATCGTGGAAAAACTTAAAACTTATATTTTCGATATATTAACACATGTAAAATTCAGTTTCGAAAATATCCATCAATATCTTATAGATCCTTCACAACGGGGCTAAAATCGATCCTACCGTAACATGAATATCACAACCATTAATCATGAAACTTTTATAGATGAAAATAAATAACAAAAAGCATCAAAATATCATTTTTACTGATTTATTAACATAATTTCTACAGAATTATAGCATGGGTTTGAGATGGAAAAAGTAGGATTTCTTACCGAAAGTCCTCGCTAGATGGGTTGTGGAGACTCCTCCTTGCTAAAAGCTCCCACATTTCTTGCTATCCTTGCTTGCTAATACTTTCTTGATGAGTTTGAAGGGGTTGGCAATGGCCCTAGATGGTTCGAGAGGAAGATGTGGTTTTTAGGGTTTGTTTGAGTGGTTGGATGGATGTATAGTGGAGGAGATGAGTTTTTTGTGGAGGATGGAGAGATGTACAATGGAGGGGATGATATTAGAGGTTATGGGGTTGTGGGTGTTTCTATGGAGGGAGAAGGGGGTGTGGTCGTCTATGGAGAGGAGAAGGAAGAGAGAATTAAGTTAGGGTTAGGGTTTGGGTACAAGTTTATATATATATATATATATATATATATATATATATATATATATATATAATATATATATATATATATATATATATATACCCTAAAAACCCTCTCTCTTATTCGTAATTTAATGTTAATATTAATGTTAATATTAAGTTTAATGTTAATATTAATGTTAATATTAACATTAAATACTAAAATTAATATTAAATTTAACATTAAAATTAATATTAACATTAACATTAACATTAATATTAATATTAACATTAATAAAATAAAAATAAAAATATTAATATTAACACTAACATTAATATTAACATTAATATCAACATTAATATTAATATTAACATTAATATTAACATTAATATTACGGATTAGAGTGAGGGGGGGTTTTAGGGGTTTTCTAAGGGGGCTTTTGATCCGCTCCCATATATATATATATATATATATATATATATATTATATATATATATATATATATATATATATATATATATATTAAAAATATATTATATATATATATATATATATATATATATATATATATATATTTTAATATATATATATATATATATTATATAGATATGTTCGGCCAGGGGGGTTCTTGGCCGACCACTTCATAGTGGGGGTCCATTTGATATGGTTGGTTGTTTGGTGAGTTGGCTAATTGATTTGATTGAGGATTTAAATAGGTCTTTCCTAATATAGAACTAATTAAATCTATATATATAATACAATCCAAAATCTGAATAATATAAAATATATATATTTATTAATGTATTTTAATAGCCAAATGCCTACATAGGTTTGGGTTTGGATTGGAAGAAGTTCGGGAAGGTTTGGTGCAACCGGGTCTCCTAAAATGTTATAATGGCTTTATAAACTAATTAATTATAAAAATGACTTGTCACAACTTGAATGGTTAACATGCAAGAGACTAAAATATGACCATGGTATTCCTAACATGGCTAGTATGCTAGTTAAAGCACTAGACTACACTAGGCATGTCATATTCTAGTCGTCTTGCATATTCAAACTCATCATGACTATAACCCTTTTATATATAAATAGGATAAAATAAATTAAAAAATGAAATGTCCAAAATAATATATTTAATTAAATCATAGCTCCTCCTCAAGAAAAAAATGGTCATGCATCATAGCTCGAATCTCATCAAGTGTAACAGGAGCCACAACAGTAGAAAAAGGAACAGCAGGAGGTGCTTGCACATCAGTTGGAACATCCTCAGCTGGAACCTCGTCAAAAGAGACCTAATCAAAATCGAGAATCTATGAAACATCCTATGAGACTTGAGGAGATAAGAAGGAGTGTCGTAAAATGGACATGAGTCAAGGGGAATCAAAATTTATGGAAGATAATACGGAAGATACATTGCATACACTAGGTTCCCCTTCTTTGCAACACCTTACC
>JANAVB010026000.1:4139491-4196991 GCA_029216955.1 Iris pallida
CCTACATAGGTTTGGGTTTGGATTGGAAGAAGTTCGGGAAGGTTTGGTGCAACCGGGTCTCCTAAAATGTTATAATGCTTTATAAACTAATTAATTAAATAAAAATATGACTTGTGTCACAACTTGAATGGTTAACATGCAAGAGACTAAAATATGACCATGGTATTCCTACATGGCTAGTATGCTAGTTAAAGCACTAGACTACACTAGGCATGTCATATTCTAGTCGTCTTGCATATTCAAACTCAATCATGACTATAACCCTTTTATATAATATAAATAGGATAAAATAAATTAAAAAATGAATGTCCAAAATAATATTTAATTAAATCATAGCTCCTCCTCAAGAAAAAAAAATGGTCATGCATCATAGCTCGAATCTCATCAAGTGTAACAGGAGCCACAACAGTAGAAAAAACAGCAGGAGGTGCTTGCACATCAGTTGGAACATCCTCAGCTGGAACCTCGTCAAAAGAGACCTAATCAAAATCGAGAATCTTGAAACAGTCCTATGAGACTTGAGGAGATAAGAAGGAGTGTCGTAAAATGGACATGAGTCAAGGGGAATCAAAAATTTATGGAAGATAATACGGAAGATACATTGCATACACTAGGTTCAGCCCTTTCTTGCAACACCTTACCATAGCCTCAGTCATAGTCTTAAGTAGAGTAAAAGGGATGCCAAAATGATTATGATAGAGAGACGACATATCTAAGTACGCAATATCATTGGTAGATCTTGTCTTGGGTAAGATAGCAGAAATACCAAACAATACATCTCTTAGAAATGTTGTTTTTATATATTTGGCCATCAGTCTGCTAGTAGGTCGAGGGTATGAATCATACATCGTATCCTTGAATGATTCAAGGGCCATTGCGTTACCGAAGTTGATTTTGGTGATGTTAACCAGAGCATCTCTAGACATTAGAATATGGAGAATCTCGCTCAGGTCGTCATCTTCGAACTCAATGTCAATACCGTAAACCTGTGAATAAATAGACCCGTATGAGTGCTTCAAGTTAAAATAAAATATGCGAATGACGTTGGAATAAATAGGATGTGCCACTTGAACTAGATCGACAATTCTAAGAGTTTCAAAAAATGGCAAATGATCCGGGAAAATAGTGAAACTAATTGGATTCCCCTGTCAGATTTTTCTCATTTGGAAATCCTTAAACCATTCACAAGAAACTTCTAAGTTCTTAAGCAAAGATCCGTCAAATTCGCCTTCTTGGGGTTCCAAAGGGCTAAAATATTAATTAGGCATAGGATCTTGAGAGAGGTTAGATGAAGAGGCTTCATCTACTCTTATCTTTTTTTTGGAAGACAATTTTGGTTCCACAGAAAAATTAAGAGAGATGAGAGATTATACCTCAGATAAACAACATAGATTAGAACAGAACTCCAAAAATGCTTGGATCCAAGATTGGAGGGTAGAAATCGTAAGATTTGAAGGATTTAGGGTTAGGGTTTCTAGAAAAACTAGGGTTTTAAGAAGGGGACAGAGTGGTCGTTCGGTTCTGGAAGGAGAGGGTTTGAAATGAAGCCAAAACAATAACTTAAAGGAGTGGGCCAGCTCTCGGGTTGGTTCTGGAACTAAGGGACCTAGTTCGGCCCAAGCTCGGTCAGAGTTTATTCCGAGTTTGGTTCCCTTTTTTCTAGCATATTTGTTTATGTAGTTTAAAATAATGATTTAAAACTTAAAATCAATTAAAATCTTAACTACATTGGATCAATTGTAGGGGCCGGATCCCAGCTAGAGGTAGTCCATAGGCACTTGACACCGTGTCACTTTAGGCTATTTATGCCTGTGTGAAAGAAGAGATATTTCGGATTGTACCCAAAATCTCTCAATTTTAATAATGATCGAATTAAATACATATCATTTCTAATAACATATGACATTTATGCTTCAGAACAAATATCGAGAATGCCTAACTCGCGATAAACAAAATTGAAGCAATCTTCTGATAATGGATTTGTAAATATGTCTGCTACTGATGTTCTGTGTCAATAAATTTTAAGCAGCATATGTCCCCTTGTAGTTGATGATCACGCAGAAAATGATGATGTATTTCTATGTACTTGGTGCATGAGTGACATACTGGATTGTTAGTTAAATTGATCGTGTTAGTGTTGTCATAGAAAAAAGGTATGCATTTGAAATACAAATTGTAGTCTTCTAAGGTTTGTTTCTTTCACGAATTTTTTCACGACGTCGTTCTGTAGTGATACATTCTGCTTCATTTGTTGATAATGTAATAAAATTTTGCTTCTTTCTAAACCAAGAGACTAAGGCTTTTCCTAGGAAATGACACTACCACTGGTACTTTTATGGTCTACTTTACATCCAGCAAAATCAACATCCAAATAACCAGTAAGGTCAAAGGATATATTTTTGAGCCGACAGTAGAAGTACCTTTAAGGTATCGAAAGATACGATTAACTGCACATAGACGACTAGCAGTTAAAAATAATAAACTACCAACCATACCTCGATACTTAAGCTAATTAACGGTTTACCACTTTCATTAAGATCAAGATTTGTTGATGTTGCCATTGGTGTGCCGATAGGTTTTGCATGTCGAAGTCAAACTTTTTCAACAATTCTTTCGTGTACTTGGCTTGATTGATGAATGTCCCTTGTGAATTCTGGCTGATTTGTAGTCCGTGAATGTAGTTGAGCTCTCCCATCATACTTATCTTGAATTAACTCGATATACTTAGCAAACTCTTGATGTAATAACTCATTAATTGAACAAAAAATTATGTCATCAACATATATTGCATTAGTTAAATATTGTCATCAAGAGATTTAATAAATAAAGTAGTATTTACTTTTCCTTTTAAAAATTATTTTCAGGTAGAAAGGTACTTAGGCAATCATACAAAGCTCTATGGGCTTGTTTGAGTCCATATAGTGTCTTTCAGTGTTTGAAAACATGATCATCAAATTTGAAATCTTCAAAACCAGGGAGTTGTTTTACAAACATCTTCTTATATAAAAACCATTTAAAAATGCACCATTGTCGTCCATTCAAAAAGTTTAAATAGTGAAAGCATACATTTGCAGAAAGCATGCAAATGGACTCTAGTCTAGCAACAAGCATAGATCTCGTCACAATCAATTCCTTCTTCTTGATTATAACCCTGGGCAACTAGACGTGATTTGTTACGAATGACTTGTCTATCCTCACTTAGTTTATTTCGAAATACCCATTTGGTACCAATTATAAGTGCCAAATGGGATGGGAACAAGTTCCCAAACTTGGTTCCTCTCGAACTGGTTTAATTATTATTGTATGGCATAAATCCAAAATTCACCATTAAAAGTATCTAGCACTGTCTTAGGTTCTACTTGTGAAATAAATGCAACATTAGCAACTATATCCTTAGTAGATAAATGTGTACTTGCTCACTTTGATACATCACCTATGATCAAAGTTTCTGGATAGTCTGACATGAACCTCATCTTCTTTGGCAGGCTCTCTAGATAACTTATTCCAGTGTCAGTATCTTCAGGTGCTTTGCTGGACGTCTTTTCCAAGTATTCGTCATCACTATTACTTGGTAATTGATTTTTAAGTTCATCAAAAGTAATATTTATATTATTCAATAATCAGGGACTTTTTATTAAACTTTTATATCCTTTAATCTTAGCAGCATATCCAAGAAATATTTTTCATCTGCCTTAGGGTCGAACTTAACCAAGTTATCCTTGGTGTTCAGAGTAAAATAACGATAGCCAGAAACTTTGAATAAGAAATATTAGGAATACGATTAAATCATAATTCATAGGGAGTCTTATTTGATATAGGTTGAATCAGAATCGTATTTTAAACATGACAATCTGTTCTTACAGCTTTAGTCCAAAATATTTCGAAAGATTGACGGGTTAAGCATGACTCTAGCCATATCATTGAAAGTTCTATACTTTTGATCCACAACACCATTTGGTTTGGGAGTTCTAGGACATGAAAACTCATAAAATGACCATTTAAATCACAAAACTTTTTGAAATCAGAATTTTTGAATTCACCTCCATGATCACTTTGAATGCGAGTAATCATGAAGTCTTTTTCGTTTTGTACCTTTTTATAAAAAAATCAAATTTAAAAAGTGCATCACTTTTATTTGATAAAAAGAAATCCAAGTGTAAAGAGAAAATTATCAACAATAACAAAAGCGTAGAATTTTTCTATCAAGACTGGCGACTCTACTTGGTCCAAATAAATCTATGTATAATAATTGCAAGGGTCTTAAAGTACTTACAGCATTTATGGATTTAAACTACGACCTAGTTGCTTTATTTTTTTTCGCAATCAGAACCATGTCTCTTTTGAATAAAATTTTAGGTAATCCTTTTACCGATTTCTTTATTAATAGTCTTGATATGGTGTCCATATTTGTATGTCCTAGTCTCATGTGCCATAGCCAGCTTTTGACTTTATTTGCTATAAGTCACTTGCCTGCATTGTTAGTATTATTTGATAGATAGAAAACATAGATGTTATCCTCCCTTATTTTTTCATAAACTAAACCCAAGGAGTCATATATATAGAACCCTAGAGGGGGGAGCGGTGAATAGGGTAATAAATATTTTCAATAATAAAGCAATTTAAAGGATAATAAAGGAAAGAGAATCAAACGCTCAATTTATTTAGTATCCTCCCAAGGGGCACTGCAGTCCTGGAACTCTTTCGACTTTAATCCATTATTTGAGTAAATAGTTACAATACAAGTTTGGATCCGAAGAACAGTCAACTTCTAACACGAGTTTGGATCTAAGAGCTCATCAACTTCTTACACACGAGTTTTTCTCCGAAGGCTCATCAACTTCATACACACGAGTTTTCGAATGCTCGTCAACTTCAACTTGAGAGAAAAAATGGTTTTGATTTTCTTGAACACTTTGAAGATCTAGCTTACAACTCGTGAATACTCTAGCACTTTGATGGATGACAAATAAAAGCTTTGTAGATTAATTGTGAAGCACTTTGGTGGTTGAGAAATTTAAAGCTCAAGTGGATGTCTTCTAAAGGGAAGACACAAGGTCTTTAAATACAACAACCAAGAGAGCTAGTCATTTAATGCACCAATCAGTCAGTGACCGGTATACCACCGGTACCAACCGGTATTTCAGTAAACCATTCTGCAACAATAACGGTAATAAATCTAGCCATTGGAGCATTAAATGCTAAGAATCTAACCATTTAGAAAAACAAACATGTGTAACTGTATACTGATGGTGCATATCAGTGTATGGTCGGTATGCGATTCTTTAGACAAAAACATTTTGTGAATAAGAAAAATATACCGGTGGTTCCAACCGGTGTACTTCGGTATGTCGGTGCTTCTCACATATAGCATTCTGTGTATATGACGGTATGCCGTCAGTATAGACCGTCTACCGTTGGTATGCCAATTTTGCTAACAGAGAACATTATGTGCGTAAATCGATATGCTGTCGGTATGATCCAGTGTACCATCGGTATGCTATTTCAGTAAACAAAAAGCATTCTGTTACAAAAAATGGTATACCATCAGTACAAACCGGTGTACCATCGGTATGCCATTTCAGTAAACAAAAAGTATTCTGTTACATAAAATGGTATGCCGTCAATATGAACCGGTGTACATCAGTACCGTTTAAGTAGACAGAGAGCATTCTTTTATATAAAATGGTATACCGTCAGTACAAACTGGTGTGCTGTCAGCCTTTTTGATTTATGTAAATCAGCATACCAAAGGTACAAACCGGTATACCATCGGTATGCGGTATTTAAAAGAAAATATGTTTAGAAAATTTATGTAGGCTTTTTGGTTTTGTCATCCACCTTAAGTGTTTCACAATTGTCCTAAACGTTGTACAGAGTCTAAAGACTTGAATCTTTTGAGTGCAAGCTTGAGTAAGTTGCTCTTCAGTCTTTCTCCACCTGTTATTTAGTCTTCTGAGAGACTTCTTGCTTTGTCTTTATTTTAACCGGTCTTTTTGTAGTGCCTTTGAGAGACTTTAGCGGTGTATCTGATTCTAAAAAGGATAGAGAAACTAAATCACGAAGATGCAGTTAATATGATCAAAATCAATGTGTCAACAATCTTCTCCATTTTGATAATTGACAAAATAATATCGTGCTTTAAGGAATGGCTCCCCCATAATGAGATGACTTCCCCTCAACACCTTTTTCTCCCCCTTTGTCCTTTAATCTAAAATGGTTGAGTTCATATAGTAAGGCATATTTAAAGAGGAAACCATGCATATATTGAAATATAATTTAAAGAGTACAAGGGTCCGACCGACACTAAATAACATAAGACGAATCACAAGATAATAGACAACCGACTATCCCTATCGAAATAACGAAAGACAACTTTTAAGACACCATACCAAGGTCCCCGAAGGACCACAAAGACAAACAACTATTGAAAAGACATCATACTAGAAGACTGACTATGCCAAGAAACATAGTTATGCATTAGCTGGATCATCGTCTCCAACACCCAGAGGATCCTGACGTACCGAAAGGATCAATTCTTGGGATACATAAAGCCGTAAGCATTAGGATCCGTAAACCACGAACTAAGATAGTCACGATCTTGAAGGTCAGGATCAAGATAGGCATTCATGTCCTTAATAGTGCGCTGAATAAAGTAGCACTGGTCATGAAGGCGGCTCTGGATAAGGGTGTCAGGTCCCCGAGTGTTAGTCCTCGTCGGCTCCTCAGCTTGAGCCATCCTCATGTCAAATTAGTGATGAGTAAAAGGTGTAGCGGCCCAGGGGAGGTAGGTCATTGGAGGCAACAGTAGGTTGGGAGCCTGATGGCCGAGAGGAACGGAAGGATTGGTCAGTAGCGGGAAAGCATGATGGAGCCGAGAATGAAGGTGCACCATCCGTATGACATAGACTAAGATCCATTTTTGGCTTCTAAAATCAGAGTGATGAACATGCCATAGTTCAGGGCCCATTTTGCCGAGGAGTGAACAGAGATGAAGGACTTTAAAAGGGTTTTCGAAAAGACCAAGTTTTTTGGGCATAGTGATAATACATGCATACCAGAGCAGCAGTGGTGATGGCATCATAGTTTCCAGACTTGGGGATGAGAGAGTAACACACGATGCGATAGAGATCATAGTAGTAGGGTTCTAGTTGCTTGGATAGAGAGGGAATCAAAGGAGGGTTTGGCCTAGAAGCAATTATGTTGCAAAATTCTTCAAAGGTAGCAGTAGGGGTGGAGTCCTGATAGAGTAGGAAGGGATTATCCTTGATTCAGAATTCCAAAATTTCAGCAAGGTCCTTGGCCGTGAGACGGAAATGGCGTTCATTGACTAGGGTCGCGACGACGTTGTGCACGAGATCTGGGACAAGATTGTAGTAGAACATCCTCACTACAGTGGTATAGACGGGAATCTGACGGTTGAGAAGAGCGGCGAGTATGTAAAAGAAAATATGTTTAGAAAATATTTATGTAGGCTTTTTGGTTTTGTCATCCACCTTAAGTATTTCACAGTTGTCCTAGTCCTTGTACAAACTCTAAGGACTTGAATTTTTTTAGTGCGAGCTTGAGTATGTTGATTTCTTATCTTCAGTCTTTCTTCCACTGGTCTTTTAGTCTTTCGAGAGACTTCTTGCCTTGTCTTTATTTTAACCAGTCTTTTTGTAGTTGCCTTTGAGAGACTTTAGCGATGTATCTGATTCTGAAAAGGATGGAGAAACTAAAACACGAAGATGCAGTTAATGTGATCAAAATCAATGTGTTAACAATATAATATATGGAACTTTTATCTTTCAAAAAGTTAATGCCATAACCATTATCGACAAGATGACTAATACTCAACAGGTTATGCTTTAACTCTGTAACCCGACAAACATCTTTTATGACAGGTAACGTGGAACACCAATAATACCATTACCTATTATATAACCTCTCAGATTATTTTTGAGGAGACGTATCCTTCTTTTTTTATCGATACCGCAGAGAATAGAGATTTATCACCAGTCATGTGCCGCGATATCCGCTATCGAGAATCCATTTGCTTCTAGCATGAGAGGGTTGGTCCACCTACAAAACGAGTAGATGCGACCTTTGGTACCATTTCCTTAACGGTCCGAAAATGTTAGTTTTGGGCATCTAGACATATATATTCATGTCTACAAGTTTTCTAACTCTACAAAAATATGAGACATTAGGCTTATGTTCTTTCTTTGATTGTGTCCTGCTATGTGTACGATGTGTCTCTGGACAGATCTTGGTTTGAGTAACAGATATGACACATTTTCCAACTAATCTCTAACTTAATAGATATTGCTATTGCCTTATCATACTTGACATATATAACATCTACCTTCTGTGTGGCTACAAGGTATTTTTTCTTCTTTATATCATATAGCTCATTCAGCTTTGCATTGTCAGGATCTTATTTCTCAATCACTTTGTGAGCATCATGTAAGCTAAGCTTAAGAGTTGATAATTCTTCATTCGTGTTACTGGTGTAAGGTGTTTCTTTCAATAGGGATGACAACCTTTCAACTTCACTAGTGTAAGCTTTTATCTCTTTTTGAGACTGCTTAAATTTTTCCAACACTTTCTTGTGTTCATCTAACAAGTCGCTAAATTCATCATAAAATTTATCAAACGTAAAGTAATCATATAAAAGATTTGTTGATCCCTAATCTAAGCCATCAAACAGACATTCTTTGAATCATTCGGTCTCTTCTCTTCCTCTGAGTCACTGGCCTCATTTTCATACCAGATGCTTGTGTTTGCATACTTTCGTGAAGAAGAATTTCTGTTTGATCTTTCGTAGCGACTTGTCTTCTTGGCCATTGGACAATCTTTCTTGATGTGCCATGTCTTCTTGCATCCATAGCATATAATCTCTTCTTCATGCTTTTTTGGTAATCTTTCTTATTTCAGTTTGATTTCTCAAGCCTCAAGAATTTCTTGAAGTTCTTTACAAGATGATCTTTTTCCTCACTATCAGAGTAATCATCATCAGTATCTTCACTTAAGATTTTCTTTATATAAGCTTCGAAGGCGATAATTTTCTATTTGGTGTAGCTTCTTCAAAGTCTTGTAGGTCTAGCTCATGAGTCATCAGCTTGTCTATGAGTGTTTCCAGAGACATAGTAGTGGGATTGTTTCCTTCTATAATCGTAGTAGCTTTTGGGTTCCAGTCCTTGGTCAGTCCCTTGAACACTTTCTGAATCTTTTCATGATTTCAATAATCCTTTGCAAGGGAAGATAAATGATTAGTTATATAAAGGAAACGAGTGAACATTTGAGTGATCGATCATTTGGCTTCATCTTGAAAGCCTCATACTCTTGTGTCAATATACTTATTTTGGATTCCTTCACTTGTGAAGTACCTTTATGAGTTACCTCATGAATTTTTCAAATATTATGTAAAGTTTTTGTAGACCAGAGATCAAAGGGCTTTTCTACACGGTTACCATCATTCACTATTGTATGCGGCTTTTTATAACCTTTTGTGATTGTAGACCAGCGATCAAAGTCAAGTGATTTAAGAAGAAACTCATTCATCTTTTTCAGTATGTGTAGTTTGTTCCATCAAATAGAGAGGGCTATTTATGGACTGCCCTTTAATGGTGAATATAGATTTCATGACTGCCATATATGCACTCTATAGTGTTATATGAATATAACCTGCTCTTATACCAATTGTAGAACCGTTGAGCACCGCTAGAGGGGGGTGAATATAATGCGTGTGTGCAGTAGAATGATGATCACCACATATATGGCAGTAATCAAACTAATATGAAGCAAGCATTATATAAGTAAATGCGTAAAGTAAATAAGTAGAAAAAAGAAATGGAAATACTAAGGTTTATTCTAGTTTCCTCTGAGGGGACTAGTCCAGTCTCGAGTACTCTAGCTCGATGTTGAATCTACTATTGTAGTGAAACACAAGCTTTGAATCCGAAGTGTTCGCAACTCCTTACAATACGTACTTTTTATCCGAATATTACTACTTCAACCTGCAAGCCTTTAACCCAAAGGACTTGTCGACTTCAGGAACATGATGAAAACAAAATTATTTTCAAGCCTTCTTTATAACTCGAACCAACTTCTAGACTGAACCAAAACTGACACTGGCTTTGCTAGGAGTCGTAAAGGCTTTGATTTGAAAGTGTAAAGCTCAGAACAATTTAGATAGAGGAGAAGAGATGGAATAGGGTGAGTGAAAAGAATGACAATCTCAACACTATATATATTATTTTTAGGGACCAAACTCGGGCAGAGTTTGGTTGTGCAACGTTCAAAAAATTGAAAGTTAGATGCCAGTTCTCCAGGGATACCGCTTCCCTCATAAATCGGTCAGGGGACCGAGTTTGGTCCGAGTTCGGTTACCCTATTTCCAGATTGGGTCAAGTTTAGAATGGGCTTGGGTTTTTGGAATTTTGAATTGTGGACTATATTTTGTATATGTGGACTGATCAAAAAATATATATATAGGCTATTTTGTAAGTAGACTTGTAAGTGAGCCATGAGCCAATCTCGTTCAATCGTATATTTTTCTTAGACTAAATAAATCAAAAATACATAACAAAATATAAAAAATAATTTGATCAACAACTTGTTCTTTGTGGATTGGCAATGACTTGATCAGATGCAGTATAGCAATATATTGTTCATAAGTCGTACCGTAGCAGTATATTTTTATTATATCAAACAAGAGTTTTAGTCAGTTATCAAAATCAGGTATGACCATGACCAATAGGCTAACAGGCTGGGTGCATGAAGTGGGTCTTTCTCACATTCAGTCTCCAAACAACGATTTGGATGCATCTCATACGATGAAACCAAGTCAGGAGCACCCACACACATATACACCCAAGAGTTCTTTTTAACCATGTTCCTGAAGTAGATATAACTATGAAACTCCCTTCACAAGATTTGTATGATGTGATCAACGACAAACGCAAAGTGATGGAGACAGTCATTACGCACAAAGTGCCCTCTGCAGGGCATACTTGTGCTAACATTGTCATCAACTGCTCATGTGCCAAAACAACAGTTTTCCACTCAGGTAGTCCATATCTCAATAACTGCAACGTATAAAAGTGAGAGGTCTACCACTCCGTGTACCTTCTTACATATAATGTTCGTCTATATGACAAGGGGTGGTAGCGGAGGCAATAAAGAAAGGTCAAACGACAAACAATGTCTCGATGCTCTCGAGGCAGGGATGCAAACTTTAAGTGCCTCAATACAGGCTTTGACCCAAGCACACTGTAAATCAAGGCCATCATAGCCCAACAACCACCAAGAGCCCCAGAGTGGACAAGCCAGGATTCAGGGACCAATGGGAAGTCCAACCCCCTCATGTTCTCCTATAATAGACAATTATACCCTACCCCGATTATCGCTCTTATGGTGTAGGAGGATGTGTATGAAGCTATCAGATCTGAGAAATGCTCCAAAAGCTTAGAATCTGGCAACTATATCTTACAAAATGGAACAATGTAACCCTTTTTCCTCAATAAATAAAGCTCCTAGTTTCCCTAATATTTTTAGAAAATTTTCCAATATTTTTAGTAATATTGATTTGAGAGATATTTTATATTTTGTGGAAGAATAACAATTTTCTAATTAGGCAATGGCATAATTTTAAATATTGGGAAAAGGGTGTCTTTATTAGTAATTATTAGGGTGCCATGGTTAGCCATTGGTTTAGAGTGGGAAGGTTCTAGAATTAATTGATTAGTCATGGCTAAAAAAATCTAGAATATTCCATCCAACCTCCACAATCACTTCCTAACTAACTCCTAACAACCCTAACTAATTCTCTATCCACCCTAACAACCTTCTAACCACCCACTTGTAGTGCCCCGCTTTTCGCGGTCCACTATGTGATACCTACGGCTTGCTAAATCAGTCTTGACGGAGTTTAGGGAAACATTTGCCGGTATCGTTGGATCACGGACAAAATTCAATTAGCCTTTCCAACTGATGATCAGCTTCTATTGAAATGAGTCCAATAGTTTTCGTTGGATGCTTTCTTTCGCTCATTGATTTTGATGAATGTGTTTTCGTGTTGGTTTTTGATGATTGGTTTTCATTGTTCGCTTTCATTGCATTTCGCATTCATTCTGAATCTTGAGAGAAAGAAATCGAAGTATGTTAATCAAATATTGGTGCCAACGTAGGACGCATAGGCGAAGCGTGAAGTCCCTCATTCTCTTGAATAAGATTTAATATTAGTGAATTGCTTTGACCGAGCTACCATTTATCTCCATGCCTTAACAAAATGCTAGTCCATTCTCTTGTTACATCCCTGTGATTAATACCATATAACAAATGATAATAGAAGATAAACGATTCAAATCAAATGCTAGATTTTGTATTGATGCTCAATCTATCTCAATATGAATGATCACCTGCCATTACTATTATGCTTTGAATGTAGACATAGATAGACGAACTTGTACTTATTGAGATGAATAAGAAGAAAGACACAAAATGAACGTGTTGATTATCTATGCATAAATTTGTTTTATCTGATAGAAGTGTTAGAGCATGCATTGGTCTCGAACAACTTGTGCACAAGGTAAATCGTCTCTCGGGTGGATTCTTGGGGCACTGGGAACCACTTGGCCTAGGGAATATTAGGGCACCCTGAGGTAAATGAGACCTCGCATACATGGGGTGTTGTTATCGTGTCCATTAGTGGTGAGCTAAACCAAAGAGTCACAGCGACTAATCATGGAAAATGACCCATGGAACATCATTTAGGCAGGCCACATGCATAATAAGAATGGTAAACTTTAATATCTACAAGAATGGAACATAAGTTATTCCTATATATAAATTGTGCTAACCTTGTCTTGTGCAGGGATGACAGTCGGTGATGGGTAAGATTTATCATACAAGTGCTTTCTACTATTTACGTTTCTTATGAATTATTAAAAAGAACCTAGATAAGTAGAAATACCACATAATAATAAATGCTAGCTTTACTGTCTACATAGTACAGATTTATGTGTTTGGCCACAACCGCTCACTAGTACGTGTTATGTACTGACCGATATTATGGGCACCATTTCAGGTAAGCACGAGACATGAGGATAGTAGGAGGCGTTAAGGGCTAATTCAAGCTATTGGAGTTTGCTTGATCGCCTCAAAGTTTTCATTTCTAGTAGCAAGTTTCCTTTGAAGGTATCTTTATTTTCTATATAATTAAGTGATATGATGTATGGGCAATCTGCCTATTCTGTAAAAGAGTTCTAAAAAAAGATGTAAGCCAAGCTATAACAGTTTTGAGTCACAAGAAATGTACTTTGTACTCCTATTAGTTTATCAAGAAAATATTTACTTTCTGTTTCCAAATCTCTGTGTCAAATTTAGTTTTATGTATTTAAATGTTCTTCTTGCGTTATGTTTTGTATAGTCTAGTTGTATTGTGTAGGTACCGGCCTTGTGTAAGCACAACTTACGCTTGTATCGCATCACGCCCAAGCGAGGACGATCGGTTCAATAGAGATCAAAGCGAGGAAACGATTCTTGCGGGATCGGGACGTGACAAAGTGGTATCAGAGCCAAGTTTTATGTCCTTGGCCACTTTCAAATATCATTTTTGAAAAGTATATAAATATTTTGATGATTTTCGATGGTCCCAATTTTGAGTTATGAAAACCAATGTCCCATACAATAAGTCCATAATATTTTATGAGACTGACAAAAGTTACACTCTTTTGTAGAGGAATGACAAGCAGAGGTAGTCAGGATCCATCTCGAGCATCAGGCTCGACCGACCCAGTGGAACAAATTTGGCCATAATGGAAGCTCGACGGAAACAAGATGAGGAGCCTTGCATGGCCCAACAAAGACATATGGATGCCTTGACCCGAATAGTATCTTCGCTTGTGGCCAATCATTATACCACTACAGTGAACAATCCAACTGGAACTTCCCAAGATTGGGCCTTTGGATGTAGACGAACCATAGTAGACTTGGAATAAACCATTTAAACATCGGATTTCCATAGTGTTAAACCTCCAGAATTCGAGGGCAGGACGTCACCAGATAAGGTGATGGATTGGATTAAGAAGATAAAGCACTTGTTCTTCTTCTATGGAGTTCCTAGCAGCAAAAAGGTGGCATGCGCCACCCAACAACTGCAATTATGTGGAGATGACTAGTGGGAAGCTAAGAAGCCAAAACTGTGCGCCAGGGCCAGAGACGGAAAGATCACATGGACCATGTTTAAGAGTACCTTTTTGGAACATTATCTTCCTGCTGTAGTCAGTCAGAAGAAGGAAGACGAATTCATCGCATTGAAACATGAGAGCATGTCCGTGGAGGACTAAGAGTCAGCAGTTTTCTAAATTTGGAAATTTTGTTGGCACAATGATTCCGAATAAGAGGGTTCGCATGAACCAATTTATTACGGGCCTGAATGATGACATATAACGAGATGTTCTAAATCGAGTGCGTCATATACCAAGGCCTTTGAGGCAGTGGTACAAATGGAACACTTTAGCCTGAGGAGCGCACCAGTGAATGCTCAGACTGGGCACAATCATTCTAGAAAAAAGATACCACAATGGGGACAAAAAGGTCGCGGGTGAACCCCGCAATAAAACAGTATGAACCTATATTAGTCGATGAGGGCATGTTAAGGAACTGTCACTATGCAAATGGAGTGGAATACGGTTACTGTAGCATACGTGGGCATACTAAGGAAGATTGTCGTATCGCTAACAAAGCTTGCTTCGGTTGTGGCCAAGAAGGTCACGCTGTCAGAATTGTCCGAATAGAAGGAATGCGACACAAAACCGTAAGGAAGATATGGAGCGTTGGCAGATACGAGACCCACAGCCGATACGATAAAATCTGTATAATAAGCAGCTGCGGAGGACTCATGTTTTTAATCTGATGACACTCTAGCAAGACCAGGACCTTGATGGAGGTGAGTTACCTTTATGTTTTGAGGACAAAACTTTTTCTCGGTGGATTATTATGTAGTGTCATGGTCCCCGCGGTCCACTATGTAATACCCACAACTTGCTAAATCAGTATTGACTGTGTTAACCCAATGTTTATATCATGTTTTTGAATATGGGTAATCAATTAAGTTTAAAATAATGATGTCATTAATATTCATGTAATTACTATTATGTTGCTACTTAAACTTAGCATTGTCCTACTGTTCAATAAATTTATCATACTTCTATAATGCCTTGTTCTTCTAACATGTACTTGCAGACAAGAAGTAAGAATGATCAAACTAGGACATATGTAATGAAGAATTAATGTTGGGCTAGAGACGGTACTAAACCAAAAGATATATTGAACCGCCCAACGACCTATCTGGTGTTGGCCGATTAGTCATGGTCGAACCGAATTTTAATAATCGATCTAACCTTGTATCGATATAAGGGCTACTTGGATGAACTGCTAGAACTGCTACTACTACCGTTCAAGACTTGGAGCCATGTTTGTCATTGCGTCTGTATTTTCATTTATTAATGTATTTTTTATATTTTATTGAGTCTAGGAAATACAATGTACATCGAGTCGTACTGGCAAATAAGCTACCCTAAAATGTTTTCAAAAATACCCATTCATTTTGAAAATAAGCCCAAAACCAAAAGCCCTACCTGCTTGAACATTTGAAAGCCCAAAACCTGAGTTTCAAAATACAAATTCACTCATTCTGAACCAGCAAAACTCTGGGCAAATTCGTCCCAAATTCGGCCCGTGTTCGATTGGTGGAACGTTGCTTTTTAAACTCAGTCTTCCAGCAGTTACAGATGCAACGACTATATACCGAGATCCTCTCACAGAATTTTGCTCGAATTAGGTCCAAATTCTGTCCGAATTCTCCTTTTGGAAATCCTATAAATAGAGAAGAATTTCTACTATTTCAATCAATTCACTTTCTTATCTTTTCTCTCTAAGCTTATTACGTTCTTCCAAAGCCTTTTAAGCTTTCATTTTCAAATCCTAAGCCAGTTGCAATTCTTTAGTCAATATGCCAGTGTGGTATGGTCTAGAAGTTCAGTGATTATAATCAAGAGGCTTGACAAGAAGTAAGACACTTCACAATTGATGTTTGTCGAGTGCTTCGGATCAAAGCTCACGTCTGTAGAAGTTGCAAGGACTTCGTATGAAAACTTGTAATTTTTTATAGTTTCAACCGAGAGCTAGAGTTCTCTCAACTGGATTAGTCCTCACAAGAGGGAGACCAGTATGCATTGACATGTTTGCGTTTGCTCTCTGCTATTTACATTTTTATATTTTATATTGTGATATATTTTTGTGATCTTGCTACTAACATTTTTAATAGCTAATATTTCGTTGCCTACTCTATTCACCCCCTCTAGAGTATATCGCTTTACGTTTCATTCATACAATTGGTATCAGAGCGGGTGCTTGTTATATAGATATTACTACTCAAACCAATTGCTCCTACAATTTGTATCAGAGCGGGTTATATAGGTAAAGCAAGGTGACATTGCTATTATTTTCTCTATATATAATTGTTGTTACATAGATCGTTATATCACATATGGCAACTGTGAAATTCATAAGTGAAGGACAAGCTACAAACAGACCCCCACTATTTGATGGTACCAACTACTTACTCGAAAACACGAATAAGCTACTATCTGAAGTCACTAGACTGAGACCTTTGGTCAATTGTTATCAATGGCTATAAAAAGCCTACTATCACCTATATTCTTACTTTCTCATTATTAACAAGCCTTATTATAGTTACACGGAGAAAAGAAGAAGTTAGTTAGCCTTGATGCAAAAGCAATGCATGCTTTTTATTGTGCTGTAGACATAAATGTATTCAATCTTATTACTACTTGCACAACATCTCATAAAATTTAGAAACTTCTTGAAGATACTTATGAGTGTTGTTACGAAAGCAAAACTAGCAACTCCAGAAAGGAGGATAGTCTTCAAAATGATACAATTGTGTGCATGATGGCATCAGGATTTAAGGTACAACACAATCCCTTATATGAAAAGAGATTATATGCCACAATTGCAGAAGTTCAGGCCACATCATGGAATGTTGCCCTACTACTTCTAAAGAGGAGAATTGTTATAAACGATCAAACGAAGGAAGATTATCGTCTCACATGTACGCTACCACGAGCATATGGCATGAAAGTAAAGCAAATGATTCCGAAGAAGAAGGGAGACCTTGTCTAGCTGCAAATGTATGCACAATGGCATTATCTAATGAGGTACAAATAATTGATTTATGAAGAGAGTGAATTTACTTATGATGAGTTATCTGATGCTTTCAGTGATCTATTAGAAGAGCACAAGAAAGTATTAGATAAGTATACGTAGTCTAAAAAAGAGATTAAGATATATTAGCTGGAGAATGAAAGTATGTCCCTTATATTTAATGAGATTAGGGACACTACCACTGCTAGTAACACAGATGAGCTATCCACGATTAAGCTAAGTCTGTATGGTGCTCAAGAATGCATTAATAAGATGACACAAGAGCATGCAAAACTCAATAAGGCTTATGATGCTGCAAAAAAGAAATACAGCATTGCTATACAGAGAACAGACTCATAAACTACTAGGTATAATAAGGCTTGCAAAATATCTAAAAATCTGGAGATAAAATTGGGTAAACAAGTTGTTCAACCCAAGACACAATTATACATAAGGCATCTGACACAACCCAGGATTGAAAAAGGATATGGCATAGCTAAGGTTAAACATAACCATGCTTTCTATTACATATATCCATGCACATCATATCACACCACTGCACATTCTTATACTACTACACATAGCACTAACGTTAATATTTTCTGTCATTATTGCGGTATGAATGGACACATTTCTAATCAATGTCAGATTAGAAAACTTGTTGATATGAACTTGTGCAAATGGGTTCCAAAAGCTAACAAATGTGGATCCAAGTTTTGGATAACAAAGTCTTCATCTCTTGATGCAGTTGAATCTTCTTACATCAAGTAGAACCATGGAACATGTTGGTGATTACAAAGCTATAAAGGTCATCTTTCTAGCAATTGCACCAACAGAAGAGTGGTCACTAGAACTACTTTGGTAACATGCTAAATTTTCTGTAAATGGCTAAATTTGTAGAATCTTGAATGTTATTTAATAGATTGCTACCATCTCTCATTTGATATCCTATAGTTGATTTATCTATTTAATTTTGATTTTGAGAGAAGTTGTTTATTTGTATCTTGTATATGATCATATATGGATATTTATTTATGAGCCACATCGTTTCATGCCTTATCTTGATATGTTTTAGTGCACACTTATATTATATATTTATCTCTATAATGCACTATAAAACCGTTTTCAAAACTAGTTTTTTTAATATCTTAATATTGATGATCATTCATGGTTCATTATCTGGGTATCTACTTCTCTTATATTTAGGGATTCTAGATTTCGATGTTGGTTGACGATACTATATATATTCCTTTAAATCTAAGTTCTTAAAAGTAAAGATTATTTTGGGTACAAACTGAAAGGGTCCTTCTGTCATACATGAGTAAATAGCCTGAAGTGACACGGTGTATTAGTCTTCGGACTACCTCTAGCTGGAAATCGGCCCCTACAGCTAACCAAAGTGATTAATATTTTATAGACATAACATTTATTAAGGTCTACTTGCAACTATTGCCTTATTCTGGATCCAAGGCTCTGAACCCGGTCCCCTAGTTTCCAGAATGCATCAGCATATCTAGGCCCTATATTTTGATCTATTAATGCTTTTATATTTATGACTTTTGTAGCACATATAAGGATACATATAATTGATACATCTTATGTTTATTGCTACAAATGATTTGAATTTTTGTATTGTTTGAGATCTCTTGATTCCAGTGGATATACTTATTCGTCATAATATTTTGTATTCTCTAAATCGATCTATAATCTTGGATTAATCTCATTTTTAAGAAGAGATATGAATTTTCTTTTGATTTTAACTTTGATGGATAATATTTAATGGTGATATATATTGATCTTCCATAGGTTAATGTTTGTCATCTTTTCATATATCTTTTTTTGTCACTATATTCTACATTCATACTTTATTTGATCTTGTGACTACTCATTGATATTATGATCTTCTGATATGTTCCTTAGTGTTTGTGTAATATTCATGATACTCGTTTTATCAAGCTTTTATTATTCAAGTTAATGACTGCATGTAGCAGTAATTTTTTGCAGGGGAGAAGTCAGACAAATTAAGTTTCTCTCTTCCTCAAAATGTTTCTTTTCTTTAACCCTACGGTTATCAGATGGATACCGTGCTAAGGAAAGAAATGAACTTTGATAATAAGACCTAACCTAATATTTTGATAAATTAGTTTCCTACTACTGAAAATATTCTCTGGTATTTAAATCCGTCAATACTATTTATTTGGGCATTTAACTAGTCCTATTTTGGCTATTTATGATTTATGGATTCTTCTATTAAGACAGTTTTCAAAAATCCTTTACTGTCTTCAAATCATTTTTTTATTTGAATATTTTTTTGAGATATATTTTGATTGTACATCTTTAACCATATATTTATTGGATATAACTTTTACTTGCCTAAAGATGATATTTTGTTTTAAGTTTAGAACTTATATGCATTGATCAAAGGGATGAAAGATCCATCTCTCGAATCCCTTAGATTTTGTGATTATCGATTCAATTATTTATGTCAAGAATTAGGAATTTTAGATATCAATATTACTAATTAATTTTATCTTATTAATTATCCTTCTCTATATGCAAAAAATATTTTTGAGACAAGCCTACAAAGCGTCTCTCTGTCACCATGGCTATGGCTAAAGCAAAACGGTACTTAAGCGTTCCCTTGTGAACCTCCGTTAGCTAGGATAGTGCCCCTAGAACTAATCTGAGATAGTCGCTGCATAACGAAATCTAATTCGTAAAATAATTTTAATTATATTAATTAAAATTTAAAATTACTAATCTTGGAATTAAATAATTGAAAAGGAATAATAAAAACCAAGTGACATTTTGGATTCTGCCCGAACTCGGTTGGTGTCGGGTTTTTAAACAGAACGTGAATGGCCCACACTGTATTTCTTTTTCCTTCTCCTCCAAACAACATCTCAAACAGTTTGAGTATGTGATATAAATGTTGAGTTTATGTTTTCAAACTCTTATTATTATACAGTTTCCTTTCAGTATTTATCGTCTCTTTTTTTATGCACTTATGCTTAGCATTAACTTTTTAGCTACTTCTTATTTCATAAACTGTCTATAAAATTTGTCTATTATCTTTATATTATCTCTTCGATTCTTCAATGTTTGTTACTTATGCATGAATTGCGGGGGGGCTTCCCTCTTTGCAATTATTTTTCTAAGTGACAACGGAGGAGAATAGGTTCTAATATCTTTTTCAGGTTAACTTTTACCACAAGGAGACAGTACCGAATGTTTTGGTATTTTTGTCAATCAATCAATCAGATCAAGATGTTATATCGATCAAGGTTTGTTAATTATCAAAATGGGGAGATTGTTGGTCCATTGGTCATGGTCGAACCAGATTTTAATAATATGATCCAACCTGTCTCATATAATGGCTACTTGGACGAACTGCTAGAACTGCTACTGCTACCATTCAAGACTTGGAGCTGTGTTTGTCATTGCGTCTGAATTTTCATTTATTAATATATTTTTCACATTTTATGAGTCAAGGAAATACAATGTACACCGAATCGTACTGGTAAATAGGCTACCCAAAAAAAATTTCAAAATACCCATTCATTTTGAAAACTAGCCCAAAACCTGAGTTTCAAAACCCAAATTCACCCATTCTGAACCAACAAAATTCTGGACGACTTCGTCCCGAAATCGACCCGAGTTCGGTTGGTGGAACGTTGATTTTTAAACTCAGTCTTCCAGCATTTACGGATTCAACGACTATATGACAGATCATCTCATAGAATTCTGCGAAATTTTGTCCAATTCTGCCCGAATTATCCCTTTAGAAATCCTATAAATATAGAAGAATTTTTACCATTTTAACACACCAATTCACTTTCTCATCTCTTCTCTCTAATCTTACTACGTTCTTATAAATCCTTTTAATCTTTTATTTTCAAATCCCAAATCAGTTATAATCCTCTAGCCAATTTTCCAGTATGGTACGGCCTAGAAGATCAGAGTGATTAATCAAAAGGCTTGACAAGAACTAAGACACTTCACAATTAAGTTGGTCGAGTGCTTCAGATCAAAGCTCGCATCTGTAGAAGTTGCAAGGACTTCATATGAAAACTTACAGTTTTTTATAGTGGATTTCAACCAGTAGCTAGAGTTCTCTCGACTGGATTAGTCCTCACAAGAGGGAGACCAGTATACATCATCGTGTTTGCGTCTTCGTGCTCTTTACTTTTTATATTTTTATATCTATGATATATTTTGTAATCTTGCTACTAACATTTTTTAATAGCTAATATTTTGCTGCCTACTCTATTCACCCCCTCTAGAGTATATCGCTTTACGTTTTGTTCCTATCAGGGCCTCACACTCAAGGGTTTTGCTGAAGGAAAAATGCGTCATCAAAGTTCTCTTGATTTTTGTATTTATTTATGTATTTGATATTTATTGAGGCTAGGCAAATTATACATCAGGCTGATTTGGCACTTGGCTTAGCTTTTTATAAACTACAACAAAAGCCTACATAAAGCCTATAACAATATTGTTCTTTCAGTACATAAAAAGCCCACACAAAAGCCCACTAAAAAAGAGCCCAAAATCCACTCAAAAAAAATCCAATCCTACCTGAATACAGAGCAACCGAACTCGGGCCGAATTTTGCCGAAACTTGGACCAAACTCGGTCCCCCCTGAACCAGTGATCTATTGGATCAGGTCACCCTATTGAATCGGCTCCAACGTTCAA
Organism: Iris pallida; assembly: GCA_029216955.1. Taxonomy (NCBI): domain Eukaryota; kingdom Viridiplantae; phylum Streptophyta; class Magnoliopsida; order Asparagales; family Iridaceae; genus Iris; species Iris pallida. Next base: position 4,161,401 of record JANAVB010026000.1, read on the forward strand.
ATTTATGAACGTTAGGCACGCAGAACTCTGTACATAGAAGAGATTTTTTTATTCATTTCATCTTTTTCCATTCTCTTCTCTTCTATTCCTTGAGAGTTCTTAGAGCTATTTAACCTTCTTATCTAAGCCGTTACGACTCCTAGCCAAGCAAATGCCAGTTCAGTTTGATCTAGATGTTGGTTCGAGTTGTAAGGACGGCTTGAAAATTAGTTCATTTTCATCATGTTATTGAAGTTGACAAGTTCTTCGGATTAAAGGCTTGTAAGTTGAAATAGTGCTCTTCGGATAAAAAGTACGTGTTGTAAGGAGCTGCAAGCGCTTCAGATTCATGGCTTGTGTTCACGAGATAGTGGATTCAACATCGAGCTAGAGTACTCAAGACTGGAGTAGTCCTCTCAGAGGAAAACCAGTATAAACCTTGGTGTTTGTGTTTACTTCTTTGAACTTATTTACATTAACATTTATTTTACTGCTTATTTGATATCGGTTTGATTGCTGCCAAAAAAGTTTTTAAGTGGTAATTTTTATTCTGCTGCACACACGTACTTTATTTACCCCCTCTAGAGGTGCTCAACGGTCCTATAATTGGTATCAGAGCGAGTGCTTGTTATATAGATATTACTGCTCATACCAATTGCTCCTAGAGACTGAGTTTGGGGAAAACTTTGGCTGTATCATTGGATCACGGATGAAATGCAATGACCCTTTCCAATTGATGGATTGACTTCTATTGAAATGAGTCCAATAGTTTTTATTGGATGTTTTCTTTCGCTGCTCAATTTTGTTGAATGTGTTTCGTATTGGTTTTCGATGATTGGTTTTCATTGTTCGCTTTTATCGCATTTCGCATTCATTTCGAATATTGAGAGAAAGAGATCGAAGTATGCTAATCAAATATTTGTGCCAAGTATAACGTATAGGTGGAGCGTGATCGGTGCGTGAAGTCCCTCATTCTCTCGAATAAGATTCAATCTTGGTGAGTTGCTTTGATCGAGCTACCATTTATCTCCACGCCTTAACAAAATGCTAGTCCACTCTCTTGTTGCATCATCCCTGTGATCAATGGTACCATAATAGCAAATAATAGGAAGATAAATGATTCAAATCAAATGCTAGATTGTGTACTGATGCTCAATCTGTTTCAATGTGAATGATCACCTACCATTACTAGTATGCTTTGAATATAGACAAGAATAGACGAACTTGTATGTTTAGATGAATAAGAATAAAGATATAAATGAATGTGTAGATTATCTGTGTGTATATCTATTTTATCTGATAGAAATATTAGAGCATGCATTGGTCTTGGACAACTTCTGCACAAGGTAAATCGTCTCTCGGGTGAATTTCTGGTGTACTGAGAACCACTCGGCCTGGGGAAGATTAGGGCATCCTGAGGTAAATGAGACCTCGTGTACATGGGGTGTTGTTATCGGTGTCCATTAGTGACGAGCTAAACCAAAGAGTTACAACGGCTAATCATGGGAAATGACCCGTAGACCATCATTTAGATAGTCCACATGCATAATAAGAATGGTAAATTGTACTAACCTTGTCTTGTGCAGGGATGGCAGTCGGCGAAGGGTAAGATTTATCATAGAAGTGCTTTCTACTGTTTATGTTTCTTATAAATTGTTAAAAAGAACCTAGATAAGTAGAAAGACCATATAATCATAAATGCTACCTTCATATCTACTTATTACAGATTTATGTGAGTTTGGCCACAGCCGCACACCAGTACATGTTATGTACTGACCCACATTGTGGGCACCATTTCAGGTAAGCACGAGACAAGAGGATAGTTACAGGCGTCAAGGGCTTGTCTAAGCTAGTGGAGTTTGCTCGATCGCCTCAATGTTTTCATTTCTAATAAATAGCTTTCCCTGGGTAAGTGTAGAGTCTGCGTATTGAAGTATGTCATGTGTTGATGAGGAGAAGTCATCCCGTCAAATGAATTTAGCGTCAGCGGCTTGTAGTTAAGAGGGTAAGTAGCATTCTTCCATTCAGGAGGATAGGGTTGAGATATCCCCATCTTCTGAAGCTCATCTTTGTGTGAGATGGTATCGAGACGGGCAACAAGAGAATCGATTGCATCCTGTTGATTGAGTAAGTGTTGAAAAAGGCTGTTGTACGGTTACGTCGTTGGTGAAGGACCACCCCTAGCATTTGTAAGATTTAGAGGGGGCACAACAGAATGGTACTCCTTCTGTAGTGAAGGAGGGTTGTTGCTATGAGCCGGACTAACGTGAGTCGAGACATTTTGTTTAGGTGGAGGAACAGCCCAGCAGCTTGGACAGCCATAATACTGGTAAGCATATCAGTGATATTAGCAAATGTTGTTTCAAGACCCTCTAGCCGTTTGTTGGTCTGATCACTGGCCTCTTCAGGTCTTTCTCCATCCGCCATGTATGTAGATAACATACGAGGACGAACAGAGGAAACAGGACAACTGGTGCTGATACTGTCTGTCTCTGAGTTGACAAGTCCCTCATATTCAGGTAGGGAAGGTAGATAGTCGCCGTCAAACTCGGAGAGATCATCGTCATCTGGAAGGCTACCCCCAGTGTGAAGGTCATCTGCTTCAGACTCTGAGGGAATACTACCCCCAGCTTGGGAGTCCTCGTCATCTATACGAAATATCCTCGACCGAGTACCCATATAGACTCCTTCAGAAGTGACAGCCTGCTGGCTATCTGTTGGCAGACTTCTTCTTCTTCTGTTCGCAGAACTGAGAGAAAAAGTTGGGTTCGTGGTCCACCTTCTTTGATTGGGGCTCACGTAAGGGGGACCACATGACGCCATGTTGGATGAACACACAGCGGCTTTTCATCATCAGAGCAATACAGTCGTCGAAACACGGACTGCCTCTGAGGCACTCTCGTTACTTTGGAACAGCAATAGTTGATGACAATACTGGTGCACGGATGTACACCATGAATTGTTGTATCATTCCTCGCTTTACGCTTATGATTCGTCATGTCGCGTAAGTCAGCGAAGAAAGTTTTGCATTAAAACCCATGTCACATGCATCGCCGGGCTTTACATATGGGTTTGTAAGGAGAGTTGGTACATCCAAAATTAGTTCACGTGCAGGGGCAACCCCCACACCTAAGTCATGTGATGACCTTGAAGACAGCCCCTGCTATACGCGTTGGGGCCTATCTTTTTGCTGTGGGCGCATAGGCCCTGGAGTCTGCCTTTGGGCGATGCTTCTTGGCAGCATGTCTAAGCTTCCTCGATGTAGGCGCATAATATGGGTCAATTGAGCCTGGGCGCATAGCCTTGGGCGCATGACCCTGGATGCATAATCTGTCGATAAAATTTTCATGTAGAGTCTGCGTGTTGAAGTATGTCATGTGTTGATGAAGAGAAGTCATCCGGTCAAATAAATTTAGCGTCAGCGGCTTGTAGTTAGGAGGGCAAGTAGCATTCTCCCATTCAGGAGGATAGGGTTGAGATATCCCCATCTTCTGAAGCTCATCTTTGTGTGAGATGGTATCGAGACGGGCAACAAGAGAATCGATTGCATCCTGTTGATTGAGCAAGTGTTGAGAAACGGCTGCTGTATGGTTGTCAGGCGTCGTTGGTGAACGACTACCCCCAGTATTTACAAATTTTGGAGGGGGCGCAAGAATGATACTCCTTCTGTAGTGAAGGAGGGTTGTTGCTATGAGCCGGACTAACGTGAGCCGAGACATTTTTTGAGGTGGAGGAACAGCCCCAGCAGCTTGGACCGCCATGATACTGGTAAGCATATCAGTGATATTAGCAAATGATGTTTCAAGACCCTCTAGCCGTTTGTTGGTCTGATCAATGGCCTCTTCAGGTCTTTCTCTATCCGCTATGTATGTAGATAACATGCAAGGACGAACAGAGAAAAGGACAACTGGTGCTGATACTGTATGTCTCTGAGTTGACAAGTCCCTCATCTTCAGGTAGGGGGTAGTCGCCGTCAAACTCGGAGAGATCATCGTCATCTGGAAGGCTACCCCCAGTGTGAAGGTCATCTGCTTCAGACTCTGAGGGAATACTACCCCCAGCTTGGGAGTCCTCGTCATCTATGCGGAATATCATCCTCGACCGAGTACCCATATAGACTCCTTCAGAAGTGACAGCCTGCTGGCTATCTATTGGCAGACTTCTTCTTCTTTTGTTCGCAGAACTGAGAGAAAAAGTTGGGTTCGTGGTCCACCTTCTTTGATTGGGGCTACGTAAGGGGGACCACATGATGCCATGTTGGATGAAACACACACGGCTTTTCATCGTCAGAGCAATGCAGTCGTCGAAACACGGACTGCCTCTGAGGCACTCTCGTTGCTTTGGAGCAGCAACAGTTGATGACAATACTGTTGCACGGATGTACACCATGAATTTTTGTATCCTTTTTCGCTTTACGCTTATGATTTGTCATGTCGTGTAAGTCAGCGGAAGGAATTTTTGCCTCAAAACCCATGTCACATGCATCGCCGGGCTTTGCATATGGGTTTGGAAGGAGAGTTGGTACATCCAGACTTAGTTCACGTGCTATACGCGTTGGGGCCTATCTTTTTGTTGGGCGCATAGGCCCTGGAGTCTGCCTTTGGGCGCATGCTTCTTGGCAGCATGTCTAAGCTTCCTCGATGTGGGCACATAATATGGGTCAATTGAGCTGGGCGCATAGCCTTGGGCATGACCCTGGATGCACAATCTGTCGAAGACAGAAGTCTTCTAGCCAGAGTTATGCGCCCACACCCCTCTTGGGCGCATAGCTTTGGACGCATGCTTGGTGGAGCAGCGCTGTTCTCTCCCAGCTTCGCCTCCTTCGTTTGTGAGCCTCGCTGAGTTTTTCCTGAGTGTCGAACACTCCGATTCTTGCATCGTAGTATTTTTCTTTGCCAAGTCTCGAGCGTTGAACACTTGTTGTTGGTTGCATAAAGAGAAGTCGCTGGGCTAGTAGAGCCCGGAACGGTGTGAGCCTTCTTCATTTATTGAGCTTCTGTAGCAGAGCCATGCGCCCATGTGATAGAGTCCTTCAGTTGTATATCTGCTATGATACTGGCAGGATATGTACTGCGAGCCTTCGGAAGCCAAGTCTTGCAAGACTTGTTTGGCTTCGCTGATTTTGAGGGAGTAGAGCCGTCCCTCGAGACCATCTCTTCGAACGCCTGCTGATCGAACTTCACGATCAGCATCTTCTGAGTGCTCCCTACTTTGTCGGTATCGGATTACGTCACCACCTTCTCGTTAGAGAAAAGGTAGTCCCCAGCAGATTCGCCATTTTTGTGGACACACACAAAAAGAAAAGAAACGTTGACTTTTCTTTATTGGCGAAGGCACCACAAATCGAGTATGCCTGAGAGATCCTGCATTGAGGATCTCCGAGTACAAAAAATTCTGGAAAATGGGACGATGGAGATCGAGCGACAATTGCTCCTATACTCCGTTGACATCCGATTACAAAAGTGGAAGAAAACCTAAGAAAATTACTAACTCTCGGCTCACTGGCAAGAAGTGCAGCAATTTGGCTCTTGAAAATGCTCTCCATTCTGTGTTTTGAAGAGGGATGAGACCCCTTTTTATAGCCGTTCTTGTGCTGGAATGATGTTATGCGCCCACATGAGGAAACACACTAGTTTTCATGTGGGCGCATGGTCCTGCTTTTGGCGCATAGTGTAGGCGCATGCAGGCTGCGTGATCGTGGTTGATCGTAGTGTTGACGTGGCCGCATGCTTTGGGGCACGACTGCTCGTGGAGACTGATGTGGCCGTATGCTTCGGTGCACGATTGATCGTGGGTTTGACCGAGTCGGGGGCTGTTCTGGCTTGGGCGCATAGCCTGAAACAGAGCTATGTGCCCCCTTTTGGAGGAGCCTAGAGTGGGCGCATAGCCCACTATGGTAAATTGGGCGCATATGTCTTCACTGGTGACTTGGGCGCATATGTCTTCATTGGTGACTTGGGCACATATGACTTCATTGGCGACTTGGGCGCATATGTCTTCACTGGTGACTTGGGCGCATGGTTTTCACTAGTGACTTGGGCACATGGTTGTCCAGTCTGCTGAAATTTTCATGCTTCTACAGTCGAGTGCACGGTGGCCGTGTGGTGGTGGCGGTGATGGTGAAGGTGTTTGTGGTCACCGGAGGAAGGTGGTTGCAGGGCTGGGTGGCAGTGGACTAGGGATGCGTAGAGCAGTGGTCGGAGACAGATGTAGGTGGATGGCCCGGCAATGGCAGTTGGAGGTTAAGGCTCTGTGGTGGTCGCAACCGCGGATGTGGTCGGAGCTCCGGTAATGTTGGAGAGGCCTTGGCACGGTGGGCGGTAGAGGGTCAGGTGGTGTGTGGCCAGCGGAAAGGAGGAACGCAGATGTGGAGAAGGCTATGGTTTCCAGGTGATGGGGGCTAGGGTTAAGGAGAATAGGAGTTATACATATATGGAGGGAGCGAGAGGGTGAGCGGCCCATGCCAGCCAGCGGGCGGGGGTCGTACGCGGCGTGCCTACTGCGCCTGGGGGCTGTCAGACGAACGCGCAGGTTTTTGCGCGCAAGGACGGAGAAGGGCATTGATTAGTAAATTTTAGAGGCGGACCGGGTCTACGGGTTTGCGGGTTTAATCAACTTACCCGTTATATCTTAAGGCATCAGCGGGTTTAGGCTTTAGCACCGACCCAATTCGTAAGCTCGAATCCGTGGGTTTCGCTGTCCATGGCCCAGGAGGAGTCGGGTCAAGTGCAGTGTGATGGTTTGGATGGAAAGAAATATTTGGGCTGGGGTTGATTTATTTAGGCAGGAAACATTATATAATAATATAATATATATATATATATATATATATATATATATATATATATAATATATATATATATATGCTCAAATTATGGAGGATGGACATGTGGTCTATGGCCTGGGCTTGAGCTTTTCTTCACCTATTTCGCTTAGCCCTATTGTTGTAGGATTCATTCTGATGATTATCCATTGCAACAATACTTGTTCCAAGAATTTCTAGTTTTTATTATTATTCCATTTAAGGATTAATGAAAATAATAACAACTATAACATTAATTTATAGTAACATAAAAATAGTCCTATCAATAATAATAGTAACCATACTGGAATTTAGGGAGATCACAACCACCAATTCATTATAGGGGGGTTTAAGACCCGACCAATATGTATACAATATGTATATATGAACTTGGGAGCCCGAAGAGATTTATCTAAATCATTACCCGTATACTAAGAAAGTTAAGGTAGGAAGGACCTTAACAATTAAACTAGAGTTTATTAAGGGTAACTTGTATAAAACAGAATAATCATAATGTAGCAACTTGCATCTAATTACATGGCAATTTGGTATAAAATACTATATATGTATATTTACAATTTAGGTAAAACCAAATTTAGGAGAGGAGGTTTACATCCTACCCATCTTATAAAAATTTTGTCCTTGAAATTTCGATGCAGCAATATATATTTTTTAAAATGTACATATTGCACTCATCTACCCACTTATGAATTTATACAACCTAACATGGATATGTAGAGTATTGTTGCTACCTACATAGGCTTACTAATAACATATTTATATAGGTTACAGTAAAATTGCTGAATTTTACACATAAAATATGTATTTTATATTTATATATGAACACAAATGTGCAAAAATATATATCAAAATATGTATGAATATAGTACTCCTACCTGTATATAAAAATTTATGTATATGAAATTATAATCAGGCTTGCTTATGCATAATCACATATGAATATATAATCATACATCCACCAATATATATACACTCACGCACAATGCATTATTAATTATGTAAAAATAAATATAGCTTGTACAACTCAGTAACATTTGTACTAATATATATAAACTAACTCATATATAAGTGATATATATTAACTAAAGATTATTTTCACCTCGAAGATTTCCTCTTATAATCATATATCATCATTTTTTTCACTCCTCACTTTCTAGGTTTCCATCCACCCTTCAATATGGTGCTTATGATTTTCCAGATCACTTATCACTAATAACTTAGTTAAGGGTCACTGGAGAGCCTAGTAATCATGGTCTATGATCTAGGTTTATTGAGTCATATTCTTAGCTTAACTTTGTAATCCTCCAAACTGTTTGTACCAATAACCTATGGTCATTAAGTCAAGGGTCATCGAGGATACTCTCGTTCTTATCTCTGTCTTGTAAACTGCTTTCATATCCTCTAAAATCATAACGTTCTCTGGTCTATTCTCAAAACTTTTTTGTGAGTCACTAAAAGGCTCAATTACTGAAATCCTCACTTCTAATTTTATTTCCTCTTTCAACTTCAAATATGTCCACCATGCTTTATTTCGTTTCCTGACCACTAAAGTATATTATGCTCAAGTTTGTCTTATCATTACTAAAGGCCCATTGATTTCCATATCCACTATTATTAAAAAAAATTAAATCCTCTGGTTATCCATCACATATCTAGCAATCTATCTTTAGGGTCTAGTTAGTCTAGTCGCCAAAGCTTATATGTGCTAAATCCTCATGATCGTGAATGTATTATTCTAATTCGTCATTCGCATCTAAAACAGTCATTATCTTATTATCTTATCATAATCAATATCATCAACAATAAAATTCTTCATGTTGTTTCTTGTAGTCACTCTCAATACTCTATCTCATATTGCGAGTCACTAATACCTACCCTAGAAACTTAGCCCAATTATCCTATAAGAAAATTTATCCACTCTAGACTACCCAAACATCCAGTCACACCAACAACAAACTTAGTCGTATTATATAATATAACTATGAGGTTTGTCTATTTCAGTTGTCTATTAAATAGAAGGTAATAAGGGCCTAAGACTGAGTCGAGCAATCCATATCAATATTCAAACAAGTTAAGGGTCAAGCAAAGACAGGAAAGATTGTCGAAATATCTTTAAGAACGGTGTGAGGCCAAACGAGATGCATAGGATGTAGTCTAAGTAAAGCCCGAAAACTATATACTTTCGTGAATATGTTACGTTAAGTTACTATCGCGCCAGTGTGCATCTAGCTGCAATTGACTTCCTTGTTCCATAATACAACGGATGGCTGTAGTGCATATCTGCCACGCCAGATAATACAGAGCTTATCTTGGCCAAATCCATGAAATCTTCCAAATCAACCTTTTGCGAATTATAGGAGAAGAGGTCAATCAAAATGCATAGGATTTGGTTCAAGTAGAATCCGAGAAACATATGTAACTATGATGTCATCATCTGTAGTCCTACCCACCAGTGTTTCTCTGGCTGCAAAGACTTTCGATTCCGTAATACAAGGATAAATATACTTTCTCGAACTTTTCTAGGACCCATCTGTGAGGCATTTCCAACGATTTACCGAAAAGGAACGAGAACAATTACTCAAGAGGTCAACAGGGAAGAGTTTAGTCAATCCAAAGAAAGATAAAACAAGAAAGCAATCATGTCGAAAAAGAAGATAACATGAGAGCAATCATATTGGAGAGTCCTAGAGATCCTATAATCCTAATTGTGGATGTATCACCAAATCTTGTTTCTCAATTGGACACAGGCTTGTAGTGGTACACCTATCCTAAGTACCACTACGACTTCGTACATTTTACGAAGACGGGACATACATGGGTCACCACAAAAACTTGTCACGTCACAGTCCCAAAATATGCGGAACCAGACCACGTGGCAATGGCCAACTACGCATTCAAGTGGACTCCAGTCCAACTCGAATACGTATAAGCTGTCAAGTGTCCAAGTATCTATAGTATACATCCACAATTCTACTAAACTACTAAGAAAACTAGATATGAAATACTACAGAAGAATGACAAAATGCATCCAACCAATGATACCTGAATCTCGAAGAAATAGCCCCAAATAGCCTATGTCGGATCTCAGCAAATACCTGAAAGAAAACCAGGTCCTCAGAGGGACGTAGCAAGATACATAATATACATGCCTAGCTAACGGTATAATCATGCAGAAATAAGTACATGAATTTATAGTTAAACTTCGGTTAATCATGCATTTATAGTTAAACTTATTATATATGAAAAATATTTGTAGCTAGATTTTTATAATTTCACATACATTTGCATACATAATTTAGTCTGTGCCTATAATAAGAAAGAATTATACCTAGTTAAATCTACTAATGTATATGTAGAAGTATATATAATTAACAAAATGGCTATATCTACTCATATAACAAGAATATTTAATAGCTAATCCTATTCTTCATACATACAGAAGATACACATGTATAAAGCTATGGTATTTGCATATAAAAGGCTAAGGATATTTACCTACATATTAAATACGTAGGGAGAAGTGAAGCCGGGCATTTATTACCTCTCTCCAGCGGACGACAAGAGTATAGGGAGCTCGGCTTTCAACTGCTGGCCGGCGCAGATCTGACGGGTGCGGGCCTCATGAGGGGAAGGTCGCCTTGACGCATGCCTGGAAGCACGTCTACTGGGCATCAGAGCGAGGGGTAGAGGCAACGTCCATAGCGTTGTTCCTGGAGGAGAATGGGCTCCACGCTCAGTTCTCGGAAGGTGTTGGTAGGGTCGAGTGCACGGTGGCCGTGTGGTGGTGGCGGTGGCGGTGATGATGAAGGTGTTTGTTGTCACCGGAGGAAGGTGGTTGGAGGGCTGGGTGGCAGTGTAGTAGGGGATGCATAGAGCAGTGGTCGGAGACAGAGGTAGGTGGACGGCCCGGCAATAGCGAGTTGGAGATTAAGGCTCTGCGGTGTTCGCAACCGCGGATGTGGTCGGGGATCCGGCAATGTTGGAGAGGCCTTGGCACGGTGGGCGGTAGCGGGTCAGGTGGTGTGCCGGCCAGTGGAAAGGAGGAACGCAGAGGTGGAGGAGGCTATGGTTTTCCAGGTGATGGGGGCTAGGATTCTAATGAGAATAGGAGTTATACATATATGGAGGGAGCGAGCGAGGGGGAGCGGCCCATGCCAGCTAGCGGTCGGGGGTCGTACGCGGCGTGCCTACTGCGCCGGGGGCTATCAGACGAACGCGCAGGTTTTCGCGCGCAAGGATGGAGATGGGCAGTGATCAGTAAATTTGAAATGGCGGGCCGGTCTACGGTTTGCGGGTTTAATCAACTTACTCGTTATATCTTAAGGCAGCAGCAGGTTTAGGCTTTAGCACCGACCCGGATTCGTAAGCTCGAATCCGTGGGTTTCTCTTCTCTGTCCATGGCCCATGAGGAGTCGGGTCAGGTGCAGTGTGACGGTTTGGATGGGAAGAAATATTTGGACTGGGGTTGATTTATTTAGGCAGGAAAACATATATATATATATATATATATATATATGCTCAAATGTTGGAGGGATGGACGTGGTCTATGGGCCTAGGCTAGAGCATTTCTTCATCTATTTTGCATAGCCCTATTGCTGTAGGATTCATTCTGATTATTATCCATTGCAACAATACTTATTCCAAGAATTTCTAGTTTTTATTATTATTCCATTTAAGGATTAATGAAAATAATAACCACTATAACATTAATTTATAGTAACATAAAAATAGTCCTATCAATAATAATAGTAACCATACTAGAATTTAGGGAGATCACAACCACCAATTCATTATAAGGGACCCGACCAATATGTATACAATATGTATACGGGCTTGGGAGCCCAAAGAGGATTTATCTAAATCATTACCCATATACTAAGAAAGTTAAGGTAGGAAGGACCTTAACAATTAAACTAGAGTTTATTAAGGTAACTTGTATAAACAGAATAATCATAATGGTAGCAACTCGCATCTAAGTACAATGGTAATTTGGTATAAAATCCTATATATGTTATTTACAATTTAGGTACAACCAAATTTGGGAAAGGGGGTTTACAACTCCATAGGCTTTATAGACTACAACATTTTTGTTATTAATATAATTTATCTTTTCAGTTTTTCACCTTCATATTTAACACATTTAACATTCAAATACGTAATTGTGAATTTACAAATCAAATATAAGGTATCCAAATATTGAAAATACTTGCCGAAGATAATAATTAGGATAAAACTAAAAAACATAAACATTTTATTTTTTTTACTTTTAGGAAACAATTAAGCCACTTTTAGTTTACAGCTACACACCCAAACAAACAGCCCCCAAAGAGATACCCACATGAAGCACATGAAGCATGACTCTGTATATATAATAAGCTAGGTGCTAAATACTTGGCGGCACAAAAAAGGCCTAATATACTAAAATTAATAACAATAATGTTATAGGGACACTTTTTTTGACACACTCCATAGCCACACTCATGTGGCAGTGCATTATTGAATATAAATTATTACCTTCCTTTTTAAGACTTCCCTTGACATTCAATAATGTATTGTCAGTGTGACTATGAAGTATGTCAAAAAAAGGTCGAGGAACAGACATCCAATACAGGGAAATTGAAGATCTACAATGTATCTGGCTGGTGATTGAAGATTTAAAAAAAAAAAAAAAAAAAAAAAAAAAAAAGAGGTCGACAAAGGCAGTGTAGCTGCAATCTCTTATCAACAATTCAAAGGGAGCTTGCACATCCGACCATAAGCCAGCCTTGGCGTGGGAAAAAATAGTCCAATGTCTCAAGGTAAAAAACTAGCAGTGAACCCCAAAATTTGATTTTACTTCAGCTGTGCGATCGCACTAGGCATCCCGAATTCATAGGCCTCCAATATAATATATATATATATATATATAATATATATATATATTATAATATATATTCAAATACGTAATTGTGAGTATCCAAATATTGAAAATACTTGCCGAAGATAATAATTAGGATAAAACTAAAAAACATAAACATTTTATTTTTTTACTTTTAGGAAACAATTAAGTCACTTTTAGTTTACAGCTACACACCCAAACAAGCAGCCCCCAAAGAGATACCCACATGAAGCACATGAAGCATGACTCTGTATATATAATAAGCTAGGTGCTAAATACTTGGTGGCACACAAAAGGCCTAATATACTAAAATTAATAACAATAATGTTATAGGAACACTTTTTTGACACACTCCATAGCCACACTCATGTGGCAGTACATTATTGAATATAAATTATTACCTTCCTTTTTAAGACTTCCCTTGACATTCAATAATGTATTGTCACATCAGTGTGACTATAAAGTATGTCAAAAAAAGTAGAGGAACAGACATCCAATACAGGAAAATTGAAGATCTACAATGTTTCTGGCTGGTGATTGAAGATTAAAAAAAAGGGGTCGACAAAGGCAGTATAGCTGCAATCTCTTATCAACAATTCAAAGGGAGCTTGCACATCCGACCATAAGCCAGCCTTGGCGTGGGAAAAAATAGTCCAATGTCTCGAGGTAAAAAACTAGCAATGAACCCCAAAATTTGATTTTACTTCAGTTGTGCGATCGCACTAGGCATCCCGAATTCATAGGCCTCTATATATATATATATATATATATATATATATATATATATATATATATATATATATATTCAAATACGTAATTGTGAGTATCCAAATATTGAAAGTACTTGCCGAAGATAATAATTAGGATAAAACTAAAAAACATAAACATTTTATTTTTTTACTTTTAGGAAACAATTAAGTCACTTTTAGTTTACAGGTACACACCCAAACAAGCAGCCCCCAAAGAGATACCCACATGAAGCACATGAAGCATGACTCTGTATATATAATAAGCTAGGTGCTAAATACTTGGTGGCACAAAAAAGGCCTAATATACTAAAATTAATAACATAATGTTATAGGGACACTTTTTTTGACACACTCCATAGCCACATTCATGTGGCAGTGCATTATTGAATATAAATTATTACCTTCCTTTTTAAGACTTCCCTTGACATTCAATAATGTATTGTCACATCAGTGTGACTATGAAGTATGTCAAAAAAAGTCGAGGAACAGACATCCAATACAGGGAAATTGAAGATCTACAATGTTTCTGGCTGGTGATTGAAGATTAAAAAAAAAAGGGGGTCGACAAAGGCAGTGTAGCTGCAATCTCTTATCAACAATTCAAAGAGAGCTTGCACATCCGACCATAAGCCAGCCTTGGCGTGGGAAAAAATAGTCCAATGTCTCGAGGTAAAAAACTAGCAATGAACCCCAAAATTTGATTTTACTTCAGCTGTGCGATCGCACTAGGCATCCCGAATTCATAGGCCTCCAAAATATATATATATATATATATATATATATTATATATATATATATATATGTTACATATTTTATATTTATTCATATATAACTACATATAGAAAAAAAACTAGTAAAATTAAACTTTTGGTCAATATTTAGTAAAATCTTTGTTACAACCTAAAAGAAAAGGAACATTTTGATGAAGATGCAGATGATACCTCTGAATTTGTTGCTGAGTCACTTGAAAAATCATTCAAAATTAATTACTTTATGTATATAATAGATCATGCTATTACATCACTCAAGAGAAGGTTCGAACAATATCAAAACTATGAAAATATTTTTGGTTTTTTGTTCATGAATTCATTAGATAGAGATCATATTTGAAACTTGTTGTAGTCATCTAGAAAGTACTTTGAGATATGGTAATTGCTCTAATATTGATGGAGATAAATTGTTTGATCTAGAAACTTTACGAGATACATCCAAGCACATGAGATCATGAACACAATCATCTTGACCATATGTTCAGATTTAAAAAGGGACTTTTAGCCATTGTCTAAAGCTTCCACATTTCTTAGAACCTACAATGTTGTATTCATAATCTCATGTAATACATATATCTTTAGCAAATGGAATTTGGAGAACCTGTTAGTTGATTCAATTGATGTAGAGGAATAACTAATGGAAGAGCATTTGAAAGCAAAGAAAAAGAAAATCCTCAGTGTTTCACAAATTCTTATATCAGGTCAAGAAATTAAGATTTTTCATATCGGTCCAAAGACTGATACAACTGAATAGTATCAAGATGAGAAATTAGTATTGATAAATGTAACTTCATGGAAGGAATCATTTTTCCATGACACTTGTCATTGTTGTCAATGACGATCACATTCTAGAAACTAATGTCATTACATAAGGCTCTCCTAAAGTTTTATCATATTACGTCCAAAAGGTAACACTTGGAGCTAAGTTGCAAATATTCATCCAGAAAACCATATTCTTGACCGACTTTTATCAGATATTACTTCTTTACACCCATTTTAATTTGTAAGTCCCTTATAATCTTAGATTTAACTACTTGTGGGCCTAAAACGGACTCACCTAGCCAAATTAATAGTATTTCCAGCATAGTCTAGTCATGTGTACTAGGTACGCCTAGTTTTTATATAACCGCTCCAAAGTGGGAAGGCTGCATCCAAATAAATACATTGATTAATGTGAGGAGCGGCATGGAAACAATATCCACCTACTACTGTATCAGAACACACTAAGACGTGCACCTATACACATTTTTAGTCATTAAGTATCCCTACACATGGAATAGTTTCGCAAGTGAAATCGGACCACCATCCTTGATTCCCATCAGAAGGCTTCTGACTAGATGTGACGATTTCTAACAAAGAGCAACACAAACCTTAGTTAAACCATACATCATCATCCTTGGTTCTTCTAAATTACTTGGTTTAACAATATTTTAACCATAGTTGATATTCATAGTTGATATTCAAATATCATCATCTAGTCACGTCTTAGTGTGTTCTGATACAGTAGTAGGTGGATTTTGTTAGAAATCGTCACATCTAGTCAGAAACCTTAGAAGATGCTCCATAGTTGATATTCAAATATCATCATCATTCAAGTCATCTTCCATCAGAATGGAGTCGACTATGGAGCATAAGAAAGCTTCATACAAAATTTAACAATATTTTATGATCATCGGTTGACCTGAACCCTCTATATTTGTGTCAAATTCCTAACCAATAGCCAAGCTCGCTATGCGTATGTGAATATTTGTACCATAAAACCGAAGTACCAATTTGCAGATAGGTAGAATTACCTTTTGGATTGCAATTTAAGCTCAACACAATCATTATGGCCATGCGTTCAGATTTAAAAAAAGAGGGGGGAGGGGGGGTGGCTTTTAGCCATTGTCTAAAGCTTCCATATTTCATAGAACCTACAATGTTGTATTTCATAATCTCTTGTAATACAAATATCTTTAGCAAATGGAATTTGGAGAACCTGTTAGCCAATTCAATTGATATAGAGGAAAGTGGAAAAGCATTTGAAAAGAAATAAGAGAGAACAAAAATGCTGAGTGTTCCACAATTTCTTATATCAGGTCAAGAAATTAAGATTTATCAGATTGGTGGAAAAACTAATTGACATGAATAGATCAACATGAGAAATTAGTATTGATAAATGTAATTGCATGGGATGAATCATCTTCCCATGACACTTGTCAACAACAATCACAATCTAGAAACTAATGTCATTATATAAGATTCTCCTAAGCCTCGTTTGGTTCGCAGAATCAAGGGGTTGGGAAAGACAAGTCATTATTTTCCTATGTTAGGATGCCAAAGGAATTGAGAAAAGGAAAGTGATTCCAATTGAAAGGAAATTAGGGAGAAAATGATTCCATCAATCCAAGCAAGGACTTGCTTTCCACCTTTAAGTATTCACTTTTCCTTCCAATTTCCTTGGCATTTCCAAACACCGGAAAGGAAAATCAAGGAAAATTCTAATTTCTCAAAGGAAAGAAAATACCAAGAAATTGATTCCCTTTCCTTTCCTTTCCTTTCCTTTCCGCGGACCAAACGACGCCCTAAAGTTATCTATATTACTTCTAAAAGATAACGCTTGGAGCCTAAGTTGCACTGAACCATATTCTTGACTGACTCTTATCAGACATTATTTCTTGACATTCATGTCTCATATAGTCTATCATGTGTAGGTTCTAAAAATACCCAAAACATGGCCAGAAGTGATATGGCATGGTAATGATTGTGTGAAAAATAATCTAGATATATAAAAGTAACCTTTCTTTTTAAGCATATCCTTTCTAGGACGATTTAGAACCGAATTACTATTCAAAACATGCATAAATATAGATATTATTAACATATAAGATAAATAATATGTATATAGATGTGCATTAATGTGTATATACAATCTTATCCATGTCATACCCATATCGTTTTTCTTTTCTGAAATTTGGTATTCTAAATTTCTATCGTGTGACTGTTTTATATCAGAATCCGTGTCCGTTCTATCCAACCTAGCTTGGAGCATATTTTATTGAAGTGTAAATTTAAAAGGGAAACTCTTTCCACATGTTGCAGTTTCATGAAGCAGCTGCTCCATGTAAATGTATCATTATCCTCTAGAACATGGTTCAACATAGAAGATTGCAGTTACACAGAACAAAAATAATTGAATGATTCAAATTAAAAGGCCCACATAAAAATAACAAATAGGGGGTTTCTGATGTCCCTCGGGATCATTTATAAGCAAGTCAATTAAAGAGGCTTGCCCCTGGTACAAGATCGATACAGTGTTGTATCTCCCTGATGGGATAAAGGCCTACTTGCAAATCAGACCGTAGTACGTCAGCATATTCATATTCTTATTCATGTAGTAGGGGCTTGACTGTATCCGAATGCTATAGCACATCCCCTGCTGAGCTGACCTCCGTAGAAAGTAGGGCACATATAACCCAAGTTTCTATATCGTCTTCCTCAAACGGTAGGTTTGCTCCAACAAACATTACCTTAGGGTGCAATCTTTTCCCTCCCCAGAGGTGGGTTTAGGACCGTCCTTAGGGTGCAATCTCTCCCCTCCCCTGAGGTGCGTTTAGGACGGTCTCTTCGGTCCTGCTTCTCCCATCATTAGGAGAAGGACAAATTTAATCTCGTCCTTCGAGAAGGTATAGAAAATGTATCTTCAATCACCTTACGGTCATACTCGCATGGTCACCCCAACAAGAGTTGGCACACATCTTGTTGTCAATTGACAAAGGCACCAGATAACATGAATCAAAGATCACTTCAGTGTCTTTCTTAAGCCACGTTAGCTTATAGGGTTTAGGGTGTTTCTCTACATCTAAGTTGAGCTTGGAAACCACCTCGTTAGAGTTACCTCCTTAGAGATGATGTTCTTACAAGTAGTGTTCTAAAATTTGGTTCTAGCTGGCACCCATGTGCTAGGTGCCTAGTGTCCGTCCGATGCCCGCCTAAGCGCTCCTGGTGACCATCCGATGTCCGCCTAGTGTCCGTCCGACATCCGACTATGTAGGTTTTAGGATTTTATGGACAATTGCTACAATTTTTAGCATAATTTTCGTGTTTTTTTGGACCGCCTAGAAGTAGGTAGCCGTAGGCGGGTTAGGAACTAGACGTCCGATGCCAACCCGACTAGCGACTAACAAATTTTACAACCTTGCTTGCAACTTCACTTATCGATGGGGCCGTCAAGACCTTACAACCAACAATATAGGAATAGACACTATTTCATAACCAATCCTCTCCTCTTTCATAAACACGGATTGTTGAACAACAAAAGCTATATGAGATTCGTCTCACTGACATAGTTCCCCAGGCTCATTATTAGCATAGTCATCATCGAGATCGTCATCGAGATAGTCAGTCCTTGTTGCTCAAGGAAAATCTGCTAGGCGATGTCCTACTTCATTGCAGTCATATTATCGACCACATGTCGTCGTCCTCGGCAAATATCAACAAGCATTTGAGTTCTTTGTCGAAGACGTTGGATTGTCCGGATGCAACAAGTTGCGAAAACACTAGGATTGTGAAAACACCCTTGTGCTAACTTCTCCTTGACTAACAAGACTTGTTTCGTTGTCTAGATATCGTAGATCTGGTGTTGGTGTAGAGTTAATTATCTTTTGCTGTTATTTTGCAATCCGCTATCCGTTAATGAATCACATCACAAACGTGTGGTTTCATTGTTGATATATCGTAGATCATTCATCAAAAGAAAGTTATTGAGCTCCTTTGCATAGGCGGTCATAGCTCGATTGCCCTACGTCTGGTGATCAGCCATTGATATATTGTGTGGGCAAAATTGACGGGAAGAAATCATTTCTTCATTTCTCCCAATTGGAGATCTTTGGCTTGCCAAGCCGCTCGCACATGGCTTGCTCTTGCTCCCACCAATAGGATGCTCGACCCTTCAACTTTATTACAACCAACTTCATCACATTATCCTCGAGGACCTCTTTCAGTCTTTATATTCGAAAAAGCACTCTATCGTCTAAAGCCAATCCAGGGACTCCTCCAGTTCAACGCCATTATGGAACACCGAAAGTTCCACCTTGATGCCACTCTAGTACCTCTCACGAGCTCTTTGACGATCGGCAATAGGATTTGATGTGGATTGATTGGATCTGAGAGACCAGAGGTGATTGGATCGACTTTGTAATCGATCTCTAAGTCCATCCTTAACTCTGTGAGTTGTCTCCTCAACTCATCCATCTCAATATCCCAAATATCGCGTTTATAGCTGCCACGACCACGAGGAGCATGCACACGTCTCACTATAGATGATGTGTAATTTGGATATGGATGATTGCTATGATACCACTATAGTGCAATCCTAGGCCTGCATAATTAGGGTTCAGCAAAAAAGGAAGGTGGAAAAATAGACTCGATTGGATAAAGACACTCGTACTAAATCTTTATTTAATTTCGATCAACCCCCAAAATACATTTGATGGACGGACCATTATATAGATTCATCTGCTGCTAAAAATAAAAATAAAAATAAAAATAAAAATAAAATATATTGTCGATTAGTGGCAAATTATTGAAAGAAAAAAATAAATCACAACCACTGATTATGCTGAAAAGATCATGACATTAAACGTCCTCAATACGATCAAATCTCCAATTAAGATTTTACCATAAAGTGGCAGTCAGATCTTTCGAAAAGCTGATCTGAGGACTTAAATGATAAAAATTGAGGGATTGACACTAGCTGGTGTCATAGGACATTACCCCCTATTTATCATTTTAATTTGTAGGTCTCCTTATTATCTTAGATTTAACAGCTTGTGGGCCTGAAAGGGACTCCGTAACCAAAGTAATAGTTTTTTCAAGCATAGTATAGTCCTGTGTACTATGGTACGCCGTTTTTCGTGATAACTGATCCAAGTGCCTATTTTTGTGATAATCACTCCAAGAGTGCCAAGGTTGCATCCAAATGGATTAAAAAAATTATGTAAGGAGCAGCAACGAAACGATATGCACCTGTTTCTGTATCAGAACACACTAAGACATGCACCTTTACCCTTTTTTTAGTCATTAAGGATCCCTAGCCATTTTAGTCATTAAGGATCCTTCTTTACGATCCAAGAATAGTTTGCAAGTGAAATCGGACCTCCATTCTTGATTCCCATCAGAAGGCTTCTGATTAGATGTGACAATTCTAACAAAGTGCAACATAAACCTTAGTTAACCTAAGTAATTTAGAAGAACCAGGAACAAATATAGACTGCTAAATCATCCCACCCAATGGTCTGCTCAAATCATTGTATTCCCTCACTAATTTCATTCAAATGACACAATTGTTCCAGGGTGCTTCCAGCTTTGTACAGGCATTTTTTTCATTCATCAGCAAGGTCGTATACCCAAAATATTCACCAGATGTACTTGATATTTAAACATCATCATCATCATCCAAGGCTTCTCCCATCAAAGTGGTCGGCTATAGAACATAAGAAAGCTCCATACAAGATTTGACAGTTTTATCACCGCCTGTTGACATGACGTCAACCTTCTATATTTGTTCCAAATTTCTAGCCAAGGTAACTATGAGCATAAGGGAAAACTCTTGGTGGCTAGTTTACATGTAGGTAGAACTTTTGGATTCCAGAGCCAAGGAACACAATCATCATGACCATATGATCAAATTAAAAAAAGGGACTTTTAGGGCCCGTTTGGATAGGATTTCTGAAATTTGATTCTGAAAAGAATTTTCAAAGAAGATATTATAAAGTTGTTTTCTAGGGTATACAGATTCTGACTTTGTGTATGGTTGCTTTTATCTGAGAAGTATTTTTAAGAAAAATAATTTTAAGATTCCATTTGGTAAAATATTTTTAGAAAATATTTTTTAATAAAATATTTGTAGTTGTGGAAAAAAAAAATTATAAAACAAATTTGGGGTTCTAGAAAACGAGCTTCGGCGGCGGGGGGAGGCACCTAGTTTTTTCTCGGTGACGAATCCCCTTTTCTGGCACCAAGGAGAAGAGGTCCTTCTCAAGCGCCTTGAGGAGATTCTCGTTGCAGTCGCGGGTGTTGGGGTTCTCGGAGAGGAGGCGAACAAGCTCCAGTGGAGTAAAGTCGATATCTTCCGACAGAGTAAATTCGAGCTCTTCCTGGACGAGCTCCGACAAAATTAAGGCGAGCTCCGACGAGCTTGGGGAGGCCGCATTGTTGGCGAAGGAAGAGGACAGAGTCGGAATTGGATGGCAGACTCGATGCCTCGACTCCTCCTTGGTAGGCTCGGCCTCGACGCCTCGACTCCTCCTCTTCAACACCACCATCACCACTACCACCTTCGACCGGCGCCACCGTTCCTCCACCTCCCCTCGCCTTCTTCGCCTTCACACTGCTTGCGGCCTCCCTGAGGAGATAACGTCGATGGCGATGTCATGGTGATGTCAGTGTTGTCATGGCCGAGGAGACCGACGAGGGAGGTGTTGAGCTCAGGGGCGCCGGCCAGGATCCTGAGGCGGTAGATCTCGTCCTGGAGGGCGCTCGATGGAGAATTTCTTTGGGAAAGGTGGAGAGAGAAAAAAAAATTGGGAAAATAGAAATTTTGTGCTATATGAAAACAACGTTTAAACATTGTTTCTGGAAAAAAAAATTTCAAAGTATACTTTCCCAGATGTAAACATCCAAACGAGATTTATTGCATTGTTGACATTTAAACTAAGTGTTGAGTTTTAATGTATATGCAAACGGAGCCTTAGCCATTGTCTAAAGCTTCCACATTTCATAGAACCTACAATGTTGTGTTTCATAATCTTATGTAACACATATATCTTCAGCAAATGGAATTTGGAGAACCTGTTGGTTGATTCAATTGATGCAGAGGAAGAACTAATGGAAGAGCATTTGAAAACAAAGAAGACGAAAAAATCCTCAGTGTTTCATAAATTCTTATATCAGGTCAATAAATTAAGATTTATCAGATCGGTCGAATGGCTGATTGACCTCAATAGTATCAACATGAGAAATTAGTATTGATAAATGTAACTTCATGGGAGGAATCATCTTCCCATAACACTTGTCAACAACGATCACATTCTAGAAACTAATGTCATTACATAAGATTCTCCTAAAGTTAGAAGTTTCTATATTACTTCTAAAAGGTAACAGTTGGAGCTAATTTGCACTGATATTCATCTAGAGAACCATATTCTTGACTGACTTTTATCAGACATTACTTCTTGGCATTCATGTCCAATATAGCCTCTCATCTGTAGGTTCTAAAGAGACCCAAAACATTGCCGGAAGTGATATGGCATGGTCATGATTGTGTGAAATAAAAGTAACCTTTCTTTTAAGCATATCCTTTCTAGAACATTTTAGAACTGAATTACTATCCAAAACATGCATAAATATAGATATTATTAACATATAAGATAAATATTATGTATACAGATGTGCATTAATGTGTATATATAATCGCATCCGTGTCATACCCATATTGTATTTCTTTCTGAAATTCGTATTCTAAATCAGTATTGTGTGACTGTGTTTGTATCAGAATCCGTGTCCGTTCTATCCAACCTAGCTTGGAGCATATTTTAAGTGTGTAAATTTTAAAATCGAAACTATTTCCACATGTTGCGGTTTCATGAAGCAGCTGCTCCATGCAAATTTATCATTATCCTCTATAACATGGTTCAACATAGAAAATTATAGTTACATAGAACAAAAATAATTGAATGATTAAAATTAAAAGGCCCGCATAAAAATAATAAATAGGAGGTTTCTGATAGACTAGCACAATCTATTATACTGTGAGTTCATCTTCCACAGCCTTGTTACTCGTCTACTTCTAAAATCACATGATGAACTCAAGCTGTCAAGTGCCTGTGTTGGTTCTAATGACTATTTTTCACTGTGCGGAGGGGACCGCCTACCGCCTAGGCGCCGCCTAGGCGGCCTAGGCGGCCAATGGAGGTTGGCGGCATAGGCGGAGGTGAGGCAGCGTAGGCGAGCGCCTAGGCGGAGAAATATTTTACAAAATATTTTGGCCAAAAAGGTTTTTTTTTTTAAACATTATGGGCCTAACAACACTAGAACTTTATAAATCTTCGTTCTACAACTTAGTTATGCATGGAACACCCTTAAAATATGTATATTATGCAAAAAAACAGTGGTAAAATAGTAAAAAATGTTCAAAATGTATCAACCGCCTAGGCGGCGCCTAGACACCGCCTAGGCGGCGCCTAGACAACCGCCTAGGCGGCCTAGGCGGTAGGCGGACTCTCTCCGCCGCGCACCCGCCTACCGCCGTTTATAACCTTGGAGCTCTATCATATTTATGGTGAGACGAAGCTATCACTTTCATGCCACATGAGCTATGAAGTTCTAGATGGCTAGATGCCAGTTAGTTTCTATTTTCCCTATGGATTAGATCCTGTCAATACATAATTTAAGGAGGTTATGTTTCTTAGATTTGTAAACAATAATCTATATTTAGTAAATCTCATGATAACAACAATCATATCTACTAAGAGTTTAGGGAGGTTATGTTTCATTTAGTACTTAACAAAAACGAGTACTTTTATTTATTACTTAGAATGAGTTTATTACATAGTAGTGATAGCTTTTTGTCGACCACCCTTAATATATTAAGAACCAAGAAGTCTAACATGACCTAAACTACATGACCAAATTTAGTTTCCACTTCCACATAACGTCATTTCTTGTTTCTAGAGCATTATTCATGATCCACAGCAATCTAGTTTTCATAGAAACTATGAAGATGGTGTTCCACACACCAGAAAGAATTATTTTCTGTCACTATGTTCTACCGACTATATAAAGGCGTACTACTTTACCACCAGAAATCAAAACCATAAATATGTGATTTCTTTTTTCTCATTGCTACTTTCATGTAATTGAATCCAGATCTTACAAACTAGAGAATTATCTGTCACTATGTTCCACCGACTATATAAAGGCGTACTACTTTACCACTAGAAATCAAAACGATAAATATGTGATTTCTTTTTTTTTTCATTGCTACTTTCATGTAATTGAATCCAGATATTACAAACTGCCACTACTCTAACAGGTCCAATATTGTTCAACTTAATTTAACTTGAACATATTATGTAGGAAGCTAAATCAATTGGGCCATATATATATATATATATATATATATATATATATATATATATATATATATATAGCAATCCAGCCGACATAAAAAATTTCTACTTGTCCTGGAGAAGCTCTCCTTATCATACCACATTTTCGAATTTCACAACACCACCTTATTATTCTGGTTTTCATTCCACATACCAGCTAAAATTGGTGTCATAACTGTGTCACATGACATGGACACTCTAGGGATATACTAGGAAAATGTGCCATGTCCATGTCGCCATGTCCATATTTTCTCGTGTCGTATCGTGGTGTCTTGTTGCAACATAGAATACCGATGTCTTGAATTCACAACTCCAATAAGCCGATCATTTCATATATATAATAAATATATAACAAAAAAGAATGGTTATCGTACAGAGTCCGAATTCCCGTACCAAAGCGGTGAGCTCCTCAGCGGCGGCGAGGACCCTACGCACACTCCGACCCTCGCCTCGAACTCTTCGTCGCTCGGCCGCAGCAGGGCCGGGAGCGTGAACCGCACCCCTCTTTGCTCGCACGCCTCGTGCCGCCGCCTTATCCTCTTGTCGAGACTGTAGGAGAAGTACTGCGGGAAGTTCCTCACCTCGTCCAGCTCTCTCCCCATGGCGCCCACAAGGTAGTCTAGCTTGGGCCTCAGGTTTTGGTCGCTGCTGTAGCAGAAGATGGGCGGGAAGCGGCGCACCATGGAGCGGGCGTCTCTGGGGGCGAAGCCGGAGCGCTCGAGGAAGTGGATGCGGGGGAGGAGCTTGTCTTCGACGCTGCAGGAGAGGAGGTAGGTGTGGCGGGGGACGTCGGGGAGGCCGAGGGAGTGGAGGAAGTAGAGGGTGGGACGGAGGCGGGTGGGGACGTCGGAGACGAGGAGGCGGGGGCGGCGGGAGACGGCGCGGCGGAGGTGGGGCGGCTTGACCCTGGCCTCGCGGAGGAGGAAGGAGACGGAGGCGGCGAGGGAGGGGAAGGGGCAGGCGAGGATGTCGGGGCAGATGGAGAGGACGCGGCGGAGGTCGGAAGGGGAGAGGTTGAGGAGGGGGTTGCGGAGGAAGTGGACGATGGATCTGAGGTGTGGGAGGGGCAGGGAGGTGAGGACGGAGGAGGGGTGGGAGCGGAGGAGGGAGGGGAGGTCGACGTCGAGGGAGTCGAGGAAGAGGATCTTCTCGCGGAAGGAGGACGGGGTGGGGCTTCGCGGGGGGGTGGGGGTGGGGGTGGAGGTTCTTGGGGAGGGGTGCTGGAGGAGGAGGAGGGAATGGGGAGGATTAGGAGGAGGAGGAGTATGTGGGGTGGCGGGGAGTTTCGGGGTTAGTTGGTGGTGTTGGGTGGTAGGATGGTGGGGTTTGGAGACGGGGAGGAGGGTGCTGTGGAAGCAAAGATGGAGGGTTTCTACCATTTTTTTGGCTTCCTTGATTTTCTCACATTATTAGAGGGCAAATGAGGGGGAGGGGGGAGGGGGAGGGACGAGGGGTGTCTTAAAGTTGTTGTTTCAGTGTTGAGATAAGGTGGGAAGAGAAGGAGGATATGAACATTACACTTCGGCCTCGTTTGGTTTCCGGAATCTCTATATTAGAAAAGAAAAGTGATTATTTTTCTATGTTTGGGTACCAAAAGTATTGAAGAGAAAAAAGAAAATGATTTCCAATCTAAGAAAAATTAGGAGGAAAAGTAAGTTCATACATTTTGAAGTAATCACTTTCCTTTTTCAAATTCTTTGACATTTTCAGACATCGGAAAGAAAATCAATGGGAAATAAAATTTTCCAAAGGAAATGAAATGACAAGAAATTGATTTCCTTTCCCTTCCATTCCGCGAACCAAACGAGACAAAAGTTCATTTGTTGTATAAAATAGGGATCATGGCGTGGTCCAGGACAATCGGATTTGACCGAATTCGGGCCGGGTCGGACTCAATAATATGGAAGAGAAACGTATCTCCGACCCGGAAGAGAAATAGAAAAAATCAATCCGAACCCATGACTTGGTTGGGGACAGGCTGGGCCGAACCGGACTGGTTCCATCCGGTTCAGGGTTGGGTCAGGGCCGGTCCAATTTTTCATTAAAAAAATTTGAAGAAAAAAATTGAGAAGGAAAAATTTAAAATAAATTATTAATGTTTATTATAATTTAAATATGCTATAACATTAACTAACTAAAAACAATTTGAAAAGGAAAAAGTTGATAAATTTTTATTAATCCCAATATAATTTAAATCTGCTATAACATTAACTAACAAACAAAATTGAAAGTTACAACTTGATATTTTATTTTCATCAAATTTATAATAAAATGTACAAGTTGTCATTCGTCTTTCGTCCAAGTTTATTGCTCAACTCCTCCTCAGTAGTGTCCACCAAAGTAGGAATGAGCAACGGTTCGGTTCGGTTCAAACCGAACCGGTTACATCAAAATCGATCAAACCGAGAACCGTAAATCACAAAACCAAGAACTGAATCGTATCAGAAAAAACTGATCTGAACCGAACCAACTTCGGTCGGTTCAGTTTTCAGTTGGTTTCGGGTCAATGGGCCCAAGTGGGCCAGGCCTTATAAAAACAAATGTAGTACAAAAATAATAGTAAAAATCAAAAATAACAGTAAAACAAATTTATTTGCAGCATTGTCAAAATATTGCAGCACTCCAGCACCAATCCAAATTATACCAAATTATCAAATTACACCCAGCATGACAATGACGTCATCATGTTAAAAAAGATGATGTTGCAGTAAAAAAATAAACTAAAAGAAAAAATTATAAACAAACAGGGTCGCTTAATGTCACTGTTATCAAATTACACGGAAATAGTATCCATTCCATGATTTAGTCTTGTTAATGCTACTATTATCAAATTACAAAGGAGTCGGAGTATCAATTCCATGATTCAGTCTTGAAGGAGAGCCAACACATGAGATACTACAAGTAAAAGAAGACTTAGGACTACACATTGACAGTAAACTGCAGGCTGCAATTTACAAACTGCATATGATTATTGACTTCCATCCATAATTGCTGCTAAGAATGCTCTCCTTCCATTCCATGATTCAATATGCATACTCTAGTCTCAAGTCAAACCTGCGTTATATATAATAACTAAAATGGCTCAAAATGGCTTTTTATGCATCATTAAAGATGTAGTGTATGTCTCATCAATTGCTGCAACGAGTGCATCGCCATTGGCTACAGTATATGCCAAATCAACATCGCCAAATCTTATGGAAAAATTTAGTAAAGTTTTTGAATAAATTAAACGAAAATATGAACAGAGTACCTCACCACTGGCTGCAACGGGTGCCTCGCCAATGGCTTCAAAGAGTGGCTCGCTAATGGCTGCAACGAGTGTCTCGCCACTGCACAACATAATGAGAATGTATCAGAAGTATCAGAACAAGCAATATAGAAGAGTTGCAGTATCCAACATAAAATAGAATATAGAACAATGATCAGGATAAGTAGAACAAGCAGTATCAGAATTGTCACGTCCCGCTTCAAACAGAACCAATCGTCATCGCTAAGGCGTGATGCCGCACGAGCCTAGGTTGCGCTCGCGCAAGACGGGTTCCATAACGGTCGATTACAACAGCTTGCGACGGGGTCGTCGCACAGAAGTCTGAGCAGAGAAGTTGAATAACACAAAGACATGTACAAAATAATACTCTTTATTGATATTGAAATAAGATTGCAAGGACGCAGAGCCAAGATTATAAGTTACTCAAGCTCACTTTCTCTCTGAATACAAACACGCAGCTTTCTCTCTCTTCTCTCAATTACAATCGCTCATCCCCGAAGGCTTAGAACTTTGTTGATGCTTCAGAAGGTGATGTTCGTATATTATGTTCCGTATACGTGAAGTCTTCAACGCGGTCGCATGCCTCAAAATGCCAAGGAACTCCATGTCTCAGCACGTCCAAGCGAGCTCTGTCTCGACGAGCAAGTACGTGTAACCTGCACATAAAAATTGTTAGGTTGTCAGTACACAACCGTACTGGTGAGTAAACCCCTCGCCCACCCATACAAAATCAATACGTTCATTTAGTGAGTGCAATTATTCCTTTGATTGCCTTTCTATTCTTGCCTTAGGATCAATTTGATTACTTAGACTCAAGGCCTACTCGTGTTGTGACAAACGTTATCATACTATCAATTCCTTGAGACCGTGCTACAAAATCCAGTTGTACAAACATCGTGACTGTGCCATAAGATCCATTTGTGTGACAAATATTGAGGCCGTGCTTCGCAACATAGTGTAACACATTTATACTTACCTTACAGT
Organism: Iris pallida; assembly: GCA_029216955.1. Taxonomy (NCBI): domain Eukaryota; kingdom Viridiplantae; phylum Streptophyta; class Magnoliopsida; order Asparagales; family Iridaceae; genus Iris; species Iris pallida. The sequence continues at coordinate 4,190,000 of JANAVB010026000.1, forward strand.
CTTTCATGTTTCAACATAAAACTAACTCAAACCATACTCATAAACTTGTGTCATTGACTCAAGAAACAACGTCATATCTCGTGCTGAAGCACGTGTCTCTGCTATAGCCAAATCTTAGGCTCCATATTTGCAAACCGTACACACATTTTTCTTGACTCATTCATGTCGTGCTTACACCTTCTATGACTCAACCGACACCGTACATGCGGATTATCGGTCAACATACTGACTCATCTATATGAAGGGTCACTGGCAATTTAAGCCATCATGGACATAGTTAGGATAGACGACGATCGACCAGTGTGGGTAGCTAGCCCCACTACAAGCCCCAAATCTCAGCTGCGACAGCTGAGCCACCGCTTCCTTCTAAGCCGACATGATCCCGGTACCCCGGCGAATCATTCGAGGAAGTATATACCTTGTGCACAATTTGTCCATGACCAAGCACCTACGACGACATCTAGACTCAACGTAAATGCATAGCCTACTGATGATAGTGCTCAAACCTTTGTCCACATCTCTTCTTTCCATAATCAATACAAATTCTAAGCCAGGGACTACCTCGATGACTATCGGTCGCATGAATTTTCTATCTTTGAAACCCAGAAAATGGCTACTGCAGCCTTCCTACTTGACTTGAACAAGATGTGTTCCATCCATGTCATAGACCGTAGCATACTCTATATGACAAACCGTGGAATCATGAGACATATTACTTGAATCAGCCGTATACCATGCCTTAACCCAGGTACGTTTCGTGCGACACTGTCGCCCAAGTCATATTCTATATGATGAGCCTTGAGACCGTGGGAACGTGTGGCTATACCAAGCCGTGGAATCGTGGGACCGCACACGTGCTCAACTTAAACAATCGTGTTCTTTGAGTGCCATAACAGTGTCATCTTCCATAAGACCAATAGTGACATAACTTTGCCTAACTCAACATGTGGGGTCAAAAGACCAAGTGCCATATTTAAAAACCATCGTGGAGAACATCTAAGCAATATTATGACACTTTTTTCATGTTCTACACACATACTCAACTGAATGGGATTATTCCCTTAGCTATGTGGATTCATCTATTTTATTATCAAGCATGTTTAGTACAATAAAAACTTTCTATTATTAGTGTGAAGGCCAAGCTGAGACAAATTCATCGAAGCCACCCACCTGAGCATGGAGTTACCTCAGCCGAGCAAAACTTTGAGCAAGTCGTTGCATGGCTAAGTCCAAACGCTGTTGCATTTCGATTCCTCCGGTTGAACTAAGCGTGGCGTGGCATTACAAGAACGACCCCTAAAAGCAGTATCCAGAACTATAAATGTATACAGAAAAAACAATATCAGAATAGAAGATTACTACAAAATTGACTATCCAGAATGGAATATCAGAATAGAACAATATTATAAATGGACTATCAGAAGATAGAACAAGCATCATAGATCCAAAATGTATCCAACATTCAAAATGTGATAATGTTCCATCCCGCATCATAAATTTATCCAGCACAAAATGTATCCAACAATGCAGTATTACTGTCATGACTCGCACCCAGATATTCGGGCACGAGTACATGGGCCACGCCCAGCCTACGCTGCAGTATCTGTGGTAGAACGTTGTCAAGTACCCAATAAATCTCTATAACATCTACATGATCCATAATCACAATGTATTCCAATCACATCACAACTAAGAAAGATATAAAATAGGAAAGACATCATAACTCTGAAACAATCAAAGTCTACAAATGAATATACATGACCAGAATGTATCGGAGACAAATCCGATAACGAAAACATAAATCAAATACAATCTAAATAAAAGATAATGACCTAGAGCTCTCCAGAGGTCAACTCACGATCTAAAGTACATCAAGATCTGTCGTTATAAAGTTCAGGGTGTGGGCATAACATTACCTAAAAATAGTTATCCAGTCAGGATTGGAGCGAAGCACATAACTCTAAAAGCAGTTCCATGGCATGGTAGAAAATATAGAGCTAGCAATAGAATAAGATACATGACATGCTGTAAAGAAAATACAGGAAAATAGAGAAATAATATCATGAAGATATAAAAAAAACTGAGTACATGAATAAGATAGTGAACATGGTAATGTAATAATATAAGTGATTTAGAGCACAAGACAGTTATATGATTGATTTAGGTTGCACATGAGTATTCTACGGTAACTCGATTATATGTGAAGGCATAATCGACATATACATGAGTACACTAGAGGGATTTAATCACATAACCACTTTTACTCCCCCTACCCCAATCAATACACAAGAATCCGATCACGTTACGTTACGTACATGATTGTTAGTTTGAACATGAAGCACATGAGAGTACATGAGAGCACATGAGAGTACATGAATAATACAAGTACAAGGAGTACACGATGTACATGATAAAGTACATGAAATACCCGATGTACCCGATAAAGGGATAATATCGCATGACAAGATCCATATAGTACCAATCCGTGTTAACAATGTGTCAGCATCAAGTAAAGTAGTCTAGAGCAGGCAATATAGATACTATCAATCAAAGAATGTACTCACCTGAAATAGTTAGAGTCGACATGCACGACACGAACGTATCGACACGGAATATATACAATACTATGATCCACAAGATGGTTCCAAGCAACGACACAGGTAGTTCCATTGAGTCCAGAATAGTCCAAATAGCCTAGTTTGATATATAGAAGCCCAAAATCAAGTTTGGTATGATAATCAGATCAAGAAAATAGGAGATGACTAAACTAGTCGTGATTTGATTTCGAAGGAAAATTAACTATATATTATATATATATATATATCTATATATATATATATATATATATATATATATATATATATATATATATATATATAATTTGGAAATCATCATAATACTCTTAGTAGCCATCATAATATTTTAGAGATTACTATTAAAATCCAAAAATAGTTTTAGTACTAAGACCCCTATTTTGTCAAATACGTTTTTAGGTCAAAAACCTAATGAATATATTTTAGAAAAATTATCATATAATTCCAAATAATTATTACTAGTAATATAATAGTAACAATAATAATAATAATCACACCAATGCATATGTATATATACTTGTACATAGTTATATTATAAAATATCAATTATTGGCAGATGGCCTTAAGGCCCAAAGTCCAACATATAACAAATCTACAGTCTAAAATCCATACTAACCTAACCTTATTAATAACCTATTAATTAATCATTACCTATATTATTCATTACAAATTTTAATAATGAAAAATAATAATAAGACAAGGAAACAAAACCCACCATTTATAAGTCGAAATTGGGGGGTCTTCCATATTCCCACAAATTCCATTTGAACCAAAACCTAAATCAAAACCTAACCCACATAATAATAATCATAGTGATAATTATAATAATGAGTAATTAGCATTGAATGGCTACCACCATAACCATTCATTCAAAAAAAGAAAAACTGCTGATGTGTTCACATCATAAACCAAATCCTTAATCATATACTACCTAATTATCATTAATATTAATAACAACCATATTATTCACTAATTAATCATAAAGATATTAATTAAAACCAATTTCATAATTAAAATACTAATTATTCTAAGACGTATCAAAGTCCAATTAGACAACCATTAATCATTTAAATATCTCGGCTTAAAGCCCATACCTACTCACTAAAAAAAAGAGGGATTGAGCTTAGCCCGGCCCACTGTGGGCTCAGCCCAGCTGCTGATCAACCCACAAAAGAAGGTCTTTAACATTCACTAAGAAAATCGAGGAATGGTGGCCATGAGCTGTGAGCTCATTCATACTCCCATCAAATAAATAAATGAAAGGGGTCAATGTGCTGCTTATCAAACATTCAAAATCCAAATCCCTTTAAAATCGTATCTCCCAAAAGTCACACAGAGAGAGAAAGAGAGTCAACGGCGAGAGGGAGACGAGGGAGGGCTTACAATGGCGAGGCGGCAGAGCGATTATTGGGGGTGCCGGCGTCAGGAAGTCAGGCGCCGTCCACGGGCACGGTGGCGCTGGCGCTGCGGGGCTCGATGGCTGGAGCACGACGAAATCGGCCATAGTGCGCGGTGGCGCGGGTAGAGAATCTCGGGTGGGGTTAATGCGGACACGTCAGCGGCGCTCGTCCATGAGGGAGGAGGCTGGAGGTGGTCGGCACTCGGACAGAGCTCAGGTGAGGGGTCGGTGGGTGTGGCTATCGTTTTCCTTTTCTTTTTTTTTATACGGTGGTGGTAATGGCTTCATTTGGGTTGGTGTTGACTGTAGGGGATGGGGTGGCTATCCGGTGATGGCCTATGTCCGGTGGTGGATGGTGGTGATGAATGGGGGTGGACTGGAGGTGCGATGTTGGCATCCGCAGTGGCGGTTTCATGTGGTGGGGAGGAGACGGAGGGTGGTGTGCCGTGGTAGTGACGGTGGCCACGGCATTGGGCTGTTGGCACTAGAATGGGATAGGCTGGCGGGGATGGCAGCAAGGGTGGTGGTTGTCGGATTCAGTGGGGGCGGTGATGATGGTGAAGAAAGGGGTGGTCGAATGAAGTTGGGGGTGCTAGGTAGCCGGGTTGCAGTGGCAATGGCCGAAGATCGGCTCGATGGTAGTCGGGATATAGGCTACAGTGGAGTGTGAGGGAAAACATGGCTATAGGAAATTAGGTTTAGGAATTTTATGTTGTAAAATTTTGGGGAAATGTGCTATTTATAGGGTAGGAAGGGAAAACCCTAAAGGAAAAATGTAGTTGTAATAGGAATTAGGAATTTAGTGGAAAACTAACACTAACTATTAACTACTAACTACTAACCATTAATTTAATTATTACTAAACTAATTACTAGCTATTAGTTAATTAATTAAATAATTACTTGTTTATTATTAATTGCTAGCTAATTACAATTTAGCCATGACTATCAATTACTAGCAAAACAAAATCATGGCCCACGATCCGAGCCTAAGGCTTGGTAGGCTAAACTAAGACCGATACGGCCTTAGCCCGATACGAGACGAAACGAATAACCTACCAATATCAAAATCTTTAACTAAAATAATTAGTTAATAAATATTTTTATTTACAAAACTTAATCTTACAAATATTCTTTTATAAGAAAATAAATATTTATAAATATTATAATTTATATCTTTTCTCGAAGTGAACAAAATTTAATTAGCGTAAACATCTCACAAAAGGTAGTTTTTACAAAATCAAAGAACAACAAGCACCAATAGTAAATAAGGTCGAAAATATTTCTCAATATTGGAATTGCACGATTTTCAAAGATTCAAAAAATTTAGAGATTTAAAAATATACAAAAATTTTGAAAATCCAAGAAATCGATTAACGGAGGTTACAAATCTACCCTCCTTAAAGAAATTTCGTCCTCGAAATTTAAGGTTGGCAGGGGGATCAAAATACGATAGAAAGTTTAGGCAATATCTTAGCTCAAAGAACGAAGACTTGACACGATCAAAATAATCAAGTCAAAATTACTTAGGTACGACTAATGACTTTGGCACGATAGAATGGCATGATAGATTGTAGCATGAACAATATTATATGGGCATGTTTTTGGAATAACTCAAGTCATTGAGGCTCGATCTCAGTGACGACTAGGAGAATCGAAGATATACTTGAAATTCAAATACAAAATGACTTAGTGGTTTTAGGTAAAAAGAAAAACATACTCAAAGTCGCATAGGCACGATTAAGAGCGAAGCTTAGCTATGACCAACGTATGATTTAGGCATAAATCAAGACTCGAAATCAAGGTCTAAATTCTGGCACGACTATTCAACCATATAGTCGTAACCAAGGATCAAGGTCTTGGGCAAATTTAGAAATAAATTCAAGTTATTTAAGCGCGAAATCGCGATTAAGAAAATCAAAATCGTTCAGTTACGATAAGGTTAGAATTAGGTCTAAGTATAGAATGATCAATATGATCTAGGCTCGATAAAATCAGATTCAAGGTTATATAGGCACGTTCAAATACGAAAATGATGCGATTGGGCATCGTTAGGAATAATCAAATGTTTAGCACGATCAGTGACCAAGGACCAAGCCATCTGGTTACGAGTGAAATCAAGGCTCGGACGTGTTTGAATTTTTTTTGGAATTGCTAACCACTTAGGCACGATTTAGAATAGAGCGACAAAATTTTAAACCTAGTCATGATCAGGAATGAAACCTGAGCATGAATGACTAGAGAATCAAAATTTAGGTATGATAGGAAATTTATTCCAACATAGTCGTGATCAAGGACCAAAAATTTCAGGCACGATTCAGAGGCAAAAATTAATATGTATAGTCATGGTCGTTAAAATCATAATCATGGGATTCAAAGTCGTCTAGTCGTGCCAGGTCATCTAAGCACGACTAATCACAAGAATTTCATATATAATTAGGAATCAAATTATGGCCAGAAAAGAGTTTAGGCATGAGTGTTAAAATTCAAACATGATCATAATCGAAATTTCGACACGATCATAGATAATGTCAGTCTAACCTTAGCCAAACAGTATTTAGACATGATGAAGATTATAATCGTAGTCCATGCACGAGCAACATACTGATAGAGATCCAGATCACGATTTAATTTAAATTAATTGAGTATGATCAAGGATTAAGAATATTGGTACGATAGAGGAGATGACCAAAGTCGATTGGTCACGATAAAAGAGAATTAGAATTTAGCGATTGAAACTTAAAGGATGATTCAAGGATAGGAAAAAGTCAAATTCCTTTTACTAGGATAGGACATCAAGAATGGATTGCAGAAGGAAGTCAAATCATCTCACTATACTACTACTAAGTTCATTCGATCCTCATTTGCCAATTATACCTTTATCTTACGAGCCCAAAATATGATCTTCAATCCTAAAAATCAAACCGTTATATGACTACTACAAAAAATCATAATCTTCAGTCATGAAGATTGAATCCTGCTATAATACCTTAGGCTTGA